>JAAGOF010000071.1:247771-274879 GCA_010645155.1 Tigriopus japonicus | reverse complement strand
AGGAGACTTAACACACTTGTTTAGTGAAGAATGTAAATTTCTTTTTTTTTAAGTTTCCTTTCACAAATTCTTCCTAGATTGACATACCAGTCTTGCCTTGAGACTGTTTCGCTCAATCATTTCTCCAAAGTCAAGTCCGTCCTGTCAGACTTTCAGACGATTTGGCGTACCCAATTGTTATTTCATAACAGATGTGACTGAACCACAGGATCAACCAACTAAGCCTAACGACGACTTACGAGCAATGAATTACGAGTTCCATCCCAGTCAGCTGTGTACGTATGTACGTACCATGTCATCAACTGGTGCCTCCTACGTACAGTATGTACAGTAGTTGAACCACTCAGAAGAAGAAGAAGAAAGTCATGGCTAGCGGTGGTCTCAATGCAACCATGGCCACAATTTCTTCAATATTGGATGCCATTCTTTCTCCTCGTCAATCTGTACATCTGGACAAGTGATGATCGGTCTGGTCTGTGCCTCTGTCTCGAGCCTTTAACCCCCAACCAATGGCAAAGCCGGCATAATATATTTCATATCCATATTCATGGAATTTTCTTCGTGCTTCATTCATTTTCAAGGGAAGGGGAATGGACCAGACGAAAAAAGGGAGAACGAGAGAAAGAGAGACAGGGCGAAAGCGAAGAAGGTTCTTATTCGTTTGCCCCTCCAATGAGTTGGTCGTAGTTGAAGGCTGGAATTGACCTGTGGCCATGGATGACACGCTCATTCAAACGAATGATTTTTTGACTCCACTTCATCGAATCACGGGCGAGAACCTGAGCCAGAGAGATTCTGTCCCCTTGGGCACCCTTCTTGTGGGTAGAGGTGGTCAAAAAAACAACCCTCATTGACCGGGGATCAGAGCTAGAGCATTCCAAGAAAATATGAAGCCATCGTTACTACATGCAGCTGCATGCAACGAGTAAAGGGCACGTTTAATTTTGTTAACGCGGTCATTTGCTTGGAGACCTCGGGGGCAAATTTCAAAACATCATCTCAAGCCGTTCTCCAATAGAATGAATGATCCAGGGAATATTGGCACGAAAGAGCCCGAAAGCTTCAATTTTTTCTTCAAACCAAATCGACTCCAAGAAATTATTTGAAACTACCACAACATCCCACTCAACCCCTTTAATTGGCAAAGGATCCATTTCCTCAGATCACCCAAATTACTTACGATCCAATGTGTGCGGAAAGGCATTCGGCAAATCTTGTTTGGAACTCGTTTGAGAGTGCCGCCCAATGCAAACATGGCATTGTTCAGCTCATTGATCGGACAGGATTCATTCTCGGAAAGGGCTCCACTCTGTCTGATGCAAACAATGAGCGCATTGTGCCACAATTACAACCTCCTTTTCATTTGGAGTGAGAATAAAGGATCGCGGCTTCCTTGACTCCTTTATTCCCAACCATTTTCTTTCGAGTTTTCAGCCTATGACCCATCGGTCTTCAAGACAAACCGGGGCAACCACCTTCTAAAAGAACGAGGGCTCGAAGCTCGTGACCAGCACACAGGTCAACCGCCGTTGCCTCAGCAATTGCACGGTCAGTGACGGCTTGATTTGTTGTCGGCGTGCTGGTCAACCCCATCCGTTGGTAGGTCTCAAATAGAAAGCGGTCCCAGTACCAGAGGCCAATTCAAGAAGAGGTGGCGAGTACCTCCTGCTGAACATCGCCAGACAGTCAGACGACAATGCCAAAACAAAAGGACCAACAACAGAGATGAAACGCCAATTGCCGACGACTTTGCTTTAGGGGGCTAAGTTTTGACCGTGGATCCCGGGGGTTGTTTGGCCGTTAGGAGAGGGAGAGAGAGTCCCATGGTCTGGGCGAAACTCGTGTCGAAAGTAGAGAAAACGGGGTATTAGGCAGTCAAATATTTCTTTAATTACATGTTACTGATCGCTTGAGGAATGTAGCACCCAAATGGAGGTGTTTTGCCTCTTTCGGGTCAGGTTGGAAAAACAAAAGAACACTCAGCATTGATGACACCCTTTCACCGAGTCTAAACTCGGTAGGGGAAAGAGGTTTCATTCCTTTCTTTACCTAACGTTTCATTGAAGTCGCTCTTGTCCTTGTAATTAGCCTATCAGGATCCGCATTGTGTGATGCACATTGTGTGCACCGTGATTCAATTCCTTGGCTTTGTCTGACAGAGAAAAGCTAACTCGCAACTTTCAATCGGAACAATCCTGCTTGACATTTAACAGATATTGAAATGTCACAAGGCCAGAAATTCAATTGTGTGGCCAAGTGATCTCATGGGAAATGTTGTCACTAAATTCTCTGTGGGACAACAACTCCCATTGACGGGCCATATTTGTTCCAACACGAGAGGAACGAAAAGGCCAAGACCCTCCTCAATAAAAAGAGAGTGACATAATTCATGATTCTAGTCTTTGGCTCCAACACCGCAACCCGTTCCTTATTGGTTCCATGATATTGGATAAATTATGAGTGTGGTATGTGGTGGATGCTTGGAATTCTCAAGTAAATCGTGGACCAGTTTCTGGAGCGGTGTCAGTCTTTGATGAGGAATCTTCTCAAAGAATGCCGACCATTGAGAACCACTTTAAGACGCTCTCAAGATACTTAGTCCTCTGTTGATTTCAAATAACGGATCAATCCAAGGACAGAAAAGGAGCGATCAAGTTGTGAATTCTCTCAGCACTCGATAGGGAACGTGTCAACGAACCGCATACTTTCACAGCTGCTTCACAAAGAATTAGCATAGTTCTCATTAAACATGAAAAATGCCTCTTGGACTTGTTTCCATTTAAATTTCTTTTCACCACGTCTAATCGGCACATTCTTCAAAACACAAAGATATTGCGAAAAGAAACATGGATTCAATCAGGGAGGCGATTGTTGGGGTGTCAGATAGTGCCAGAGAGAGATCTTGCGAAAGGTGCCAAAACAAATCTTTGAAGCCGTCTCTCTCTCTATCTTTCCACCCAAAGTCTCATGAATATCATTTGAATTTGACACTGTAGCACTGGTATACACCTCTTCGCGCTGCTCAGACACCGTGCAAGATTTCGCAAGCTTAGATTTTTATCTACGCACCTCTTGGAGGGGGAAGGATCACGTGCTCCTCCCAGACTGAAACAACCTCCACTCTTTCACTCACACACGCTTTGCTCTTTGTGCCTGGCTTGGCCATAACACTGTTCACCATGCAAATCCCAAAGCTTGCCTGCTCTCTGTCTCTTTTAGGTTTTATCTGGAAATAATCGCTTTAGCTCACGGCACACTGCCCTCCAAACTCATCATGTTGATCATCATTATCGTCATCATTTTGGGGGGACTCGTCGCTTTGGGAGCAAGATCCTCAAGTAATATGAGGTAATAATACCACGCTTTGCGATTACCATAGTGCCTATATTGTACTGGGAGGTTGAAGATGGATCCTTTGGCTTCTGGCGCCATTTTTGGGCGATATGTACATTATTAGCCTGAAGACGCAAGAGTTGAGAGAGGGAGAGTATGTAGTGTGCCGAATTAAGAAGTGCACTCGTGCATACAAAGACAACGAGTTACTAGAGGATCACGAAAGCTTCAGGCGAAACCCCTGTTGATAGTCCAGTTGACAGAAATTCGCAAATTTATGACCTGTCTCAAGTCAAGAGGAAGGAAAGAGGAACGCCAAAGGAACAGTAACAGGGCAATGGTTCTACGGATGATGCATAATAATACTACATCATTAGAATCACAACAACAGCAGCAATGACGGGTTTGGAATGAGAGTCAGCCAAGCGATATCTTGAAAGAGGAGAGCATCAGGTTTTTATGAGGATCATCCAACCATAAATAACCTCATTTGTTGTGGAGCAGATTGCATATAGTTCGAAATATGACACACTTGTTGTTGAACTCGTTCAATCTTCAACCATGAACCATCATCATGAGGAAAAGAACGACCAAAATGATCAAAGTCTGGACTTGTTCCTTCAAGAACAAAGTCTTTGAACTCATTTTCACAGAATGGGTTTTTAATGTTGGCTCATTTTTTGCACGACAAATCCCCTTGGAGTGAGAGAGAGAGAGAGAGACAGAGAGATATTCCACGTACAAAACCCTCACGCCGATGCACAAAACACAAGAGATAGGGCGAATGAGAAGGGGATAGAAAAGAGGTTTAACCTCGAACCAACATAGACGAGGGATGTGCATTCCTAATTTACTGAAAATAAACCAAATTCCTTGAACGTGCCATGGATTGAATGTGGTCAACATTCCATCGATTGACTTCGGTTCTACGTACTATGCACGAAGGAGAGACAAAACACATAAAAAGGGACCAAGCTAGCTGGCCACAACGTGTCATCATTTGTGTCCCTTCGGAATTGCCCCGAGGTGACGCGAGCGACGTCGAGAAAAGCAAGACAAATCTTCTCGTCGAATGTCCATCCAATGATGGCACATACCCAACTCGAGTATCGTTCGTTCCTAGCAATCTACA
The DNA here is from genome assembly GCA_010645155.1 of Tigriopus japonicus. NCBI lineage: Eukaryota > Metazoa > Arthropoda > Copepoda > Harpacticoida > Harpacticidae > Tigriopus > Tigriopus japonicus. The sequence continues at coordinate 270,414 of JAAGOF010000071.1, read as the reverse complement.
GTAACTAAGCTTCTTCCAGACGAGACTCGAATTGGACCTTGATGGTACGAGCGGAGTCTATTTTTCTCTGGTCAAAGATAATTACCGGTTTGACTATTTTTCTGTGGTTGTTGACGTCTCGGGGCTATTATTTCTCCATCTCTCGTCAGTGACCTACAGCGAGCCCACTTGTACCGTTCACTAGTACAATACAGTAGAGCCTGAGTAGGGTTGAAAGGCACAGGATTATTCGAGTCAGTGCTCTCTGTGATGTCGCCTTGTCTCGCTTCCCCCACCGCAGAACTTGGACCATTTGTGGCTTTTTAGCTCTTTTTCGAACCCCTGGCTCGGAAAACGAGGCCAGTGAAGGAAGGATGGGTCGCCAAATGTCCCTCGGAATGTCCAAATCCCTCGACCACCCCCAACAACGCTCCAGCATAACAGCATATGCAAATGACCTTTTAGTCCACGACGGAGAGACCAGGCGATCGGCGAGTCTCCCAAAAAGTCTCTTTGGTTTGGGCCAGATTGGATGATGATGTGGAAGAATTACGACTCAGATTGGTTGACTTTGGGGTTCAAGACAGGCTGACACTAATAATTTTATTAGGTAAAAACGAACGGAACGGACTTCAAAAGAGTGAGTTCAAATCCCAGGATCTAGGGACCTAGGATCTGGGTAGGTTTATCATGCAAAACAAAGTCAAGTGATAAAATGACCAAATTGAACGAGACGGATGTAATCTAGGAGACTCAGACTGTCTAACTAGCGAAACCATTGGGCCAAATACTCACCCACAACCGCAATGAATGCATATGTGACAGATGGAGGGTCATGCCCACCAGTATTTATTGGGGTTATGAGGAGCTGACCTACCGGCAGGGGATAGGGCGAATTGTTAGGGCAATGTCCCGGAGATACCAATCTACACAGCATAAACACTAGGAAGATGGGAGATATTTACAGCCGAGCATATGTTCACAAGTGCTTCCGTATTTCACAGTGTCATAGTGAAGGGTTTCCTAGGGATTGAGTTGCCGACTTTGCAACATGAAGTACTAGAGGATTCGACCGACGATCAAGTGGAAGATGCACCCAACGTACATAGGGCCCCTTAGAACAACAAAAACAGCCAAATTTGGCTCTTCAGATCAAGGCTTCAGTGTTTGGAGTCAATCCGCAAGATCTCGTTGGATCGACAAAAAGGCCAGATGTCAACGACATGGAAAGTAATCGCCCCTCATGAATCGGATCGGAAAATGGATGCACTCTCGTGTGGTGCCAAAGCGCATGGCGTTTCAGAATCCTGAAGCTTATAGACCATGACATATGTACATCTCGTTCTTACTAGTCTAAGCTCATGGGTCCCTAAAGCGACGACATTTTCGGACTCCAATGACTTTTGTATGTTCGATAAATTCGCCTTTATCAGAGTGAGAGATTGCTCTTTATCTGATGGTGCACACGCACAATTCACCACGACACTAACTTCGTCCCACATTTGGCAACATGACATCCAAAATAGACCCACCCAAGGGTCATGAATCACATCTTGGCTTGGACTGACAAGATCCATTCCCATTGGAGGATCCAATGACCAAAATTACGGCCCGGGAACACTTTCGTACGATATCAACCCGTTGGGAAACACAAAAGATGAACCCTACATAGAATACGTATGGCTGGCACTCGATCCAGCTCACAATACTTTTATAGAGTCAAGGGGAGAAGATGAGAGTCCAAGATGAAAAGAATAGCCACTAAAAGGATTAATTATCAGGCAATTTCCCTTTGGATCCCTTCCTCCATGTTCTGCGCCTCTCTTACCATAACTATCACATGTGTGACACAATTGGGATCTGCCCACAGGGGGAGAAAAATGATTGAAAGATATCTTTGAGATTGTCATATTGCCTTCAAGTTACTACTCGTACATGCTGTTCAAATAGACCAAACTACATTTCAAGAACTCTAGGGAGAAAAGTATTTGATATCAAATTTTCGGAATACCCAAGCTAATCGGAACAAGGCCCATACGTTTATTTTTCTCATCTAATCAAGTCTATTGAGATGGATGAGCAGCACATCCGTAAAAGTCAAGTCTCTTCGAATGTGTCGAGTCCAACGGAAAGCAATCCAAGGAATCTCCAAAATTGCAGGGAAAATAAATGAGGCCCCATGAATCATTTCCAGATAGAATCACGATCTCCTCAATCTAAGGGAGAAATTGCCTCCAATCGAAATGTTGTCCACGCAATTTTCCTGTCACAGATGATCTTTAGGTTCAATCTCATTCTCGAGATGATTATGCTGACCTCGTCTTGGGCGAGATCGGCCAAAGGTCACTTAAAAGGCACACAGTCTTCGTGCTACTCTCAAGCTCGGAATCACCGGGTAGCCAATGCATTACGGCTTAGATTCGACGTGTCGTCGTCCATCGCTCTAACCCACTTGAATTGCTCGAGCCAGCTCCAGAGTAGGTTGGTTCTCCGATGGTTCGTTCGTATGCCATGCAGCCAACTAATCTTGCCCTTGTCGATTTTTATAGGAAAATTATTATGTTGGCATGATTACTCATAATTACGGGCTATAACTCCGCAAATTAGTCTGTAATTTGATGCTCCTGGATTTCCAGGTTGGTGGTGCTTTTTTCCTTTCCACCTTGTATGTTGTAGGTATGAGAAGACTGGCTTCCTTCTGACTTTTGGTCGTCGTCATCATCATCATCTTCGCCATATGCGTGGCATGTCATGTGAACTGACATCATAAAACAATACCTAAATAGCAAAGGGTCACGATTTTTGCTACCACCGTGCCAGTTTCCACTTCCAGAGCAATAGCCAAAGACGGCCGAACGGGATCAAGCATGAAGACGAGGTCGTAAAGTTTATATAGAAGGATACTGACGTTGTACTGCTCGATTGTCTCGATTAGACGGGCCGATCGGAGATAGGTTCCACATTGCTTAAGTACATCAATTAGTTTCTCATTTCCAAGATTGAATGAATCTCGCCCGGGCTTATTAGTTCGTCTCATTTATGCCCAAATTGACCAACAACGATGGGCTAGTAGTCAGACAAAATTTCAAGGTTGAATTCTTTAGAGATAGAAGCAAAGAATTTGAAACAGAGCCTTCCAAGAATTTGAATATCCATAAATTACCTTGTAATGAGATTCCAACACCTGCCTTTTGCTGCATACCCCTAATTTAGAACAAGTGGTCCAGCCCAATCTGACCACACCAATCAGAAGCTATAGAATTTGACTTGAACCTAGAACCAAAAGTGATCCCTTTTGGCAGGGAGAAACGGCAGCGAGGGCGTTCCCACTCTGAGTTTTATGAAAGCTTCATATCTCATCTTAAAAAATTCCCACTTTGATCCCTCGTGCTCCTTGGTGAATAGATGGAAGGATCATGGTCATTGGCCATTGAAGAGATCTGGCCATATTGAGCTGGCCCTCGAAGACGCACTCATCCGTATCATAAATTCTTGACCCTTGGCCACGTTCCATCCCTCCTTAAATCAGAGGTGCTGTAGAGTTTGTAGTGTGTTGTTCCATCCAAATCTCACGGGGCCAGAAGGGCTCCTACCGGCTGCACAGCCGTCCATGTTCCTCTACTTAGTACAAAGACCATTCTTCCATTCCATGGAAATCCCAACTAAACCCACTCGACAACAAATAGCAGAAACTTTTGTTTGGACCCTCGAATCACGCGATCCCGGATTAGGTGGACGACAAGGTGGGATTGACGTGGCCGCAGGGTCGGTTTTGGGATGGAACAAGTACACTTGAAGCAGAACTAGCTGTGAGGGTGGGACCACTAGAACTTCGATAGTTGTTGTTGTTAGTGTTGTGAGCCACAGCAGCAATAGAAGGAAGAGAGGCAATGCCAGTGGTTTGAAAGTTTTCCACATTTGGAATGCAAATCCCCTGTTTGGTGGTGGTTTTTGGACCCTTGCTTTGAGTGTCGGAACTCTTCTGGTGTTGCACCGAACTGCTTCCTGCCCGTCAGCACCCATTCTATACAGGATGCTTATATTTGCCGGATGGATGTGGTGCTTCAAGAGATGATGCTGTTGTTGTTGATGATGTCAGTGTTCCATGGATGAATTCGTAGCCAAATCCCTGGAGGAATCAAGTGGTTCCTTCACAAATGAAACCAACATCAGCAATACTCTCGAAAGAGAAGGAGATTTCCTGCCCGAAATAGGAGAAGATATCGTTTTGACAGCCGGTTGATGAGCACCAAAGGCAAATCCCTGCCAACCAAACAAAGCGTTTTGTTCCATAAAAACACTACTCCTCACATGGCATATCAAAAGGGAAAATGGCCTTTCTGACAAGGCTAACCTTGGAGTTGAAACAGTACATGTTGATTTCCCTCACATCCACAGGAAGAAATGATCTGCAAAGATAGAGAGAGAGAGACCCTCTTGCTGTGAGAATGATCAAAGACGAGAATTCTGGCAAATCTGGTTCACGATTGAGCGATCCTGAATGTGTGGGCAATTCACGGGGGAATTCGAGTGTAATTTTCCTTTGGTTGGATTTGTAATGACATCAGCGCCTCCCTCCGTACAAATCGTATGCAGTAGGGTCGCAGTATGTAACACTAGCAACGTAGCCCCACCTTCAACAACCCTCACAACGTCATTGTGGCCCTCGACAGTTTACTACATACTCAAAGTCTGGTGGAATGTGCTCAACAAAGGCCAGCAATGTTGGTGAGCGATGCACATCAACTCAAGTTTGGTGGAATTGTGGATCCACGACGAAAATATGCAATCTCCACCTACTCGGGATCACGTTTGAATGGCGACCAAAGAAACATAGCATGAGGGAAAAGTCAAGCCACGAAAATGTTGGGGAACAATGACTAGAAATGGGATTTTAGTGGGGAAAGATGGAGATTGCGCTCTCTCTCTCTTTCTCTCTTTCTCTCTGTCTCTCATTTGCAATGGATGGAAAATGTCTGACTCAAGTGTCAGATTCAGGAACACGATTTAGACGGTGATGCATCAAAAAAAAGTGTTCGATGGTTTCCCCCGAGAATCAAAACTAATTGTTGCCTCACTCAAAATGGGCTCGAAAACTTTAACAACACGTCAGTTTCCGTGACAATCACATTGGGTATAGAACGATAATTACGTTTCATTACTTCTACTCACCTGATCATGTCTTGAAATTGAACGTATTCGAGGCTCCAGCTGAGCTGTTAAATGCAATCTTAGGACGAAGATTACTCGTTCGGCGGCTTTTCTTTGCTGTCTTTTGGCAAGAAAATTGAAAATTCCACACATCAACAGGGTGACGAGCGGGTCGTTGAGGAGATGTTCGTCGTCGTCGTCGTCGGGATCGGGGCATCACTCAGACAGACAGATCCAAGAGATTGAATGGGTTTAGCAACTTGACTGGTTCTCTCTCTGCCTCTTCTATCCATCCAACGAACGAAAGAACGAACGAAAGAAAGACAGCAGAGCTTGAGCAAAACTATCATCATGAGCTCGCTTGGAAGAAAATCGAGATTGAAAATCTTTTCTACGTGAGATGACGTATAAATGAGTTTTCACAGCTACCTTTGCACACTCATGGGATGCCAAGGAACATACTTTAAATGAACAGGATATTTGCAAAAAGATGAGTTTTCCACTGACAAAAGCCCATTCTGGTTCTCACACGGATCACGAGAGCGACAACGAGATCTAATTGCATCGTGATACTACTCACCATTGGATTTCGGGCATAAATGTTCAATTTCACGACTCAACAGTCGTCGTGATTGTCATCCCAGCACGAGATGATGGGAATTGGTATCCATGTCATGACGATGTTTGCTTACTGTAATATAGACCTCGTCCGATATGGTGCGCTTATTGGTTAAATCCTTCTTCAGAGAGACAGACCCCAAAGCGAAAGCTAGCAATAGATACTCGTACCGTATACTAGGTAGAGTTGATGGATGAATTAGGGACGAGAGCATCCGCTCGTGTGATCCAAGGACACGGAAAATTGAATTTGTTTGTACACGAAATGAGATCTGTCTGACCAGTGTTCTTTTCCAATGGGTGGTTGGTGGCCAGTTTCATGTAGCAGATACAATACTGACACGAGGGTGAAAGGAGAAGCACCCTGTACGTATATACAGTACAGAGAGAGAGGGCACGAGGTGATAATTTCATCCGGGATTAATTTCGGTTGTGATGACAATGTCGTACTCGACTGAGGGGAAGCCAAACACGCACGGTGTCTCTTTGACGGGAATCCGGGGATGAAATTTTATCTCCGCGTGGTTGTTGTGAAAATATGGGAAAAAAAGTCCGAAATCAATTTCAAGGACAAATGGAAACAAGAGGCATTCAATTTCACAGATGAGAATTTCCCATTTCATCTGGAGACTGGATTACCGGATGCCTTTGTGCGGTTTTAATTGCTTGCTCACATTATTCTCAACCTGCCTCCTTCTCCGTTCATGCCCATCGAATGAAAGGGTGGTCGATTGGTCGGTCGCTCAACAACGTACGTTCGTACGTAGACAAGTTTCAAATGGAAACTGATCTGATCCAGAATTGAATCCTATTGTTTGACACCAATTTCGGAGCCAGAGATCTCGTCGAGCTAGCTCAAGGAAAATAACAACATCAAAGATAACAACAGCGCGGGATGGCAAAGATCTTGGCCAAATTTATACATATTGCTATTGGAATGAGCTTTTAGGGGCTGGGCGGCCGCCAAGTCATAAGAAATCAAATCTCATTTCCAGCTTCTCGCCGGGCCAACCCAAGCCGATTGCTCATAAACCCGGCACTTGAAGCCATCGCGATGTTCAGATGTGAATTTAAATGAGAGTTTTCGAAAAAAAATCCTCCCAATCTCCGAGGAACAGGACTTAGTGAGTGGGGATAGAAAATGAGATTTGCTTTGGAAGACTCTAAAACTAGATTGCTATCGTGCAATTTCAGCAAACGTAGAATCCTTGGAGGCTTTTCAGGTGTTCCAAGATCAGGTCATCAAATCGTTCATGTGTTTGAGTTTAAGCAGAGCAAATTTTTACCACCGGGTACGTGAACAATTTTTTTTTCTTTAATTGTTATTTTGTTAGTTAAATAAAGATCAGATCATTCCACGTTTTCCTAAAGGGGCCTTTTGTGATGGTGGGGAAGTGAAGGAAAGGAGCAATGTGTTGGTGAAACGATTTCAAAATGCATTTTTTCTAAATATTCGGAATTCGCTGAAAAAAAAGAGTTATTACCCACTTTTTAAAAGCGTTATTTCATGTTGGTTGGCCGTTGTTTCGTTGAAGGGTGTTCGTATGAATCTCAATCTCGTTCGATCTTGGTTCCTGAATTCGTTTCTCCCGTCCAGATTTTAAAATTGATAAGATTGCTTACTCACCAGGCAAAAAGTGGAGGTAGGGTGCGTGCGCAATATTTTCACACGGATTTAAAATCGATTTCTCGATCTAGAATTGGAGGGGTTGAAAGGAAACGAGTCAAACGGGGGGATATGTTCCACACTAAACTGTTTCACAGAGAAACAAATCTGAAGTGTCATGAGTCCAAATCATTGGGCTATATCTAACTTTATTTGTTGTATGACATTACTGGAGTTTGGCAACTTTCTTTAAAAACCATGAGCAATCGATGTGCAAAATCAATTAACGTTGGTTCCCAATCCGTCCATGCACTTTTCGGGTGAAACGCTGATTTTTCCTATTTAAACTTTCAAATTTTCCCAACGCTTTGCAACACGTCACAAAAGGGATTCTTTTTTTGACAACTTTCGTCCCAAAATCTATATTTTGTTTGAAATAAGGTCCGAACTCTTGAAATTGCGCCCTTTCCTGTGTTCTAATTCAGGTGTCCAGCAACAACTAGACCGTTCTTGATTTGGGTGTCTCAAAACGGCACCTAATCATAGCATCGTTCGTCCTTAGAACGAATCTTCTCCACGTCAACCCTGTAATTTCGTCCGTCCAAGTGTCTCTTATTACTCTCTCAATATTAGTTTTAGATCATCCATGGTCTTTTGGTTTTCTCCATTATCACATGGTGGATGTGGTGGCTCCTGGAAGCCGGCATTTTGCCTCACATAAATCAAGGCAAGCACCTTTTTTCCCTCCCGCCAAAACTTCCGTCGCAACTATCCGATAAAGTTCAAGGGAACCAGGTCGTTTGAGACAATTTTCGTTGGTAAATCCGTGTGTGTGTCTGTCTGACCGTATGCTTAATTTCTTGATTTCCCATCATCGCATCCAAGATGATCTTCTAATCTTTTGCCTCTTGATCTTTTTTCTCGCGTATTTAAATACCCGGATGCAACAGGAGCTTGAACATTCTCCGACATGGATTCAAAGGTCAAATTGGAGTCTGTAAAGCCAAATATCTAGAGATTCTCGCCACTCTGAACCACACCTAGAGGTACTTGTAGGTATACCTTACACTCACACCACCGCAGGTTCTTAACAGCATCATCATCATCTTGATTGCTGGAGAGGCTACCTTCACCTCTTTTCGAACGGTTTGAAAGAAAACCAAGGTGTTTCACACACATCCTCTTCTCACTGAGGGGAATGACCTTTCCAAATTAGTCCAATTGATCTCACTAACTGATGGTATTCTTTGGACTTACTATGTGTATTTTTCAACTGTTGCCCTGTTTCCCCATAATCTGTGGGAGCTTATCCTCCAAAACACAATTTTGATAGATTTTTCGCAGTGTCAAGTTGTTAAGGCGGATTCTCCGGTGTTGAAGCGATTCACTCGGTAGCTGGGCGTTGAAACAGTAGATTTGACTTTTTTTGCCATTTGCCTTCGAGGGGCGGGAAACACAGAGAAAAGATGTTGCATCATAAATCTGACTAAGACCACGACTTTTGATAATTTATTATGGGCCATTACATTTTGTAATTTCTTGTTTTTCCCCACCAGGCCGGTTGAGCAGTCACACAACTAAATACATCTAACTCCTTGGGCTTCTGCTTCCCTTAACCCTCGCCACCCAATATGTGAACAGATAGGTTTCAACACGACCAAGCACAGAGGGCTACAAAAATCAGCCCGTGGACTTGTACATACTGCATCCAGTCTTCAGGTTCAAAAGGGCGTCCAAGAAGATGATGGTGATGATGACGGGAGAGAACCAAGCTTGATCATGGACCGTTCGCTGAAACCGGGGGAGAGAAGTACCAAATTGCTTTCAGATTATTTGTCCATTTCAATGGAGGGCTGGTTCAGGGAGTGAGACCAGCCATAGATGGACCAGCCAACCAACGAGTCGACTTCAGGGCTAACGGTGGTTTTGGCGAGATGACCTCCAAAATGTGAGTGAGCTTTTTGAAACATGTAGCTATGATAAATGTGGTGGCAATGGTTGTGTTTAACATCTATACTGCCAGAGGACTCCGTCTGTTGTGTTTCTCCATCTATCTGTTGGTTCGCGTTTTGACATGAGCAAGCAATTACAAATGGCAGAAGAAGATATGAAAACTAGCCTGAAGCAAGGTGTGATGGATCTGAACTGCAAGACTCGTTGCCGTGTGGTTGGTAGGTTGGTTGTCTGTCCATTGGATTAACCTACAGGGGCCTTCGTTCTCTCTATCTGTATCTCTCTCACACATACTCATTCTTGACATATGCGTATAGATGGATCTTCCTAGTACGTACACTCTTGAAGCTTCTTCTTGAACCGTCCAAGCTACTCGTGTGAACTTTCAAGGGAACCAATTTTCATCTTGGCTGGAGAGACATTTGAATGATGTTAAACGTCAAGAAGGACATTTGTGAAATGAGCTCTCGTCCATCTACAACGAATACTTGCCATAGCCATCCATCTTTTGGGGTATGACTGCTTGAGTAGTTGGAAGATGTGACCTACTGTATGCAGTACTCTACTTCTCAGCAGTAAGTACGTATTTGAACGCTTGCACGTGAGTCTCATTTCATCCGGAGCAGATCAACCAGATCAAACTTGATCACGACGGAGGAGTGGCGGGCAAATGGCTCTCTTCTATGGAGGTTAACTTCTGTGTCACTGGGTTGATTGCATGATTATTGCCTATTAACCTCTGATCAGATAGTTCAAACTTTTTCTTAGCTACCGAGGGCCAAGAAAGAGAGAGAGACGTGCGATTCCTAGAGCAAAATGACGCCAAGAACGATATGAAACGGAAGGCGATGGTTGTTGGTTGCGCCAAGATCTGGCCATTAAGTCGACTTAAAGCATAGTTTTTCACATGTTTTTGGGGGATGGCCTGGTGGCAGTGTCCATTGGATTGGGGGTGAGAAGACTTGAAATGCTATTGCCCACCCAAAAGGACTTGATAGGCATACAAAACTGGTATTGCTTCAGCCATCAACGGACAGACCAATGTCCAACAACCAATGGCTAAGAGGAATCTCTTGAAATGGTGCAACAACTCCCCATGAACTTGAAGGAGAGGCCAAGCGAGCAAGTGGGGGATAATGATGAGATTTCAGGGGAAGGACACAAGAAGAGACTCGAGACTCAGGGAGGCTCGAAATTGGACTAATCTTGGTAGCCTAACGAATGATAGCGATGGTGGTGGGCATTGGTTTAATCGTCTCAGGGACGAGGAGGCAGCGAGCGGCAACAACGCTTCACCTTCTTAGAAGGAACAGAACAAAAACACTTTTGAGACACATTCCATTTTTGGGGGATTAGATTGCTATTTCGTGAGCTGTCTGTTTTGTTGGCCTGTCTTTTGTTGTAATGGAGGTGAGTGGCGACTTGGCTCTGACAATGCTATTCGAACGTGTTCTACTGCTCGTATCACCATCACCACCCACCACCGTATTGCTACATGTGAAGTTTTTCTGTTCGAAGTGGTGAATAGTGAATTCTCGTCGTCCTCCATGATGGCTTGGACGGAGGAGAATGGAGATTGCTCCGCCCAGAGATGTCACTCTGCCAAAGCCTCAGTTCATCCAGCGAGTTTATGTTTTGCTCCCTCATTGAGTGTGCAGCTAGGTGCTCCTCTTAAGATGACATTGCAGAGATGAAATGACCGTGATGGCACGTAGGAGCTCGGGTACGGCTAGAGGACTACAAGCCTCCTCCTGTCCATCCATGTGTTCGTTGGCTTGTACATTCACTCACTCATTCACTGACTCTGGGAGAGAAAGAGCGAGAACTTACTTGTTGGGAAAGAAATGACTTGGCTTGGAGCCCCAGACTAACGGCTCAACTTGGGTGGAAAAGATCTCAGAAATCTGATTGGACGAGTACAAGCTTGAAGAATAAGATGACTTCGCGATATGGCCGGACAACACCGAAAAGCTGTAGACCTACCAACTCCCCCCACGAGAACAGGGTCCATGATGATGGTGGTGGTACTACTAGGGTGGACAAAATCAGCCATCATAGATGAAGGGACGACATCGACTGCTACGATGACTACCTCGACGACGCACTTTAGCGCAATGCAAGTCAACCAAGAGAAGTTGTTGCAAGGAACAAAAGCCTCCCTGACTTGAATTCAACATGATGATGATGATGATGAGGCGTCAATCTATCTATCCAAAGCATTCTCTAGTAGTCTTATAGAGGAAAAAACCTCATCTCTGCCAGTCTCTCTCTCTCTCCCTCTTTCTCTCTCTCTTTCCCTACCTTCAGTTCCAGTTAACCATGACTTTTTCGGTCCCTTTTACTCACAGATGGATGACTTGACACTTTTTGTTCCCGAAAAAGTAGACTCTTCGTAAAAATTCTTCCTCAAGGCGGTCCATATTGGGAATCAACAAAAGCTGGATTCTCGTTTTCCAACAGGACGAGGCCATCGAAGTGAGTGGATGGAAGTACTAAAGTGGTAGGAGTTGCCTCGTTCAATCTCCCTGTCTCGGGCGTTACATTCAGCATTGGGTAAAACTGAGTGAGGCAAGCCAGCAAGAACGAAGAGAGACATTTTGCCTTTATCGTAGAGAGAATGAATGGAAACGGACATTTTGGGGAGGGGAGAGGCCCTTTTTCTTCCTCTTTCTGGCTTTTTGGCTTGATGTTGCAGTTCCTACCTGATATTGATCGTCAGAAGAAACCATGGCAGATGAAAAATTCAAAGTTTCTTGTGTTTTTGCTTCTGTTCGTCCATTCATGGAAGGAAGCCTCAGTCTCATATATTGTTCTAGATTCTTTCGGATATCATATAAAGCAATATTTAATTAGAAATATGATGAAGGTGGTGTTGGTATGGAGATGAATTCTGTTGGTGAGAAAGTTTTGAGAGCGAGACAAACAGACAGATAGACAGACAACCAGGGAAATAGAACATCAGGGTCAGTTATTGTTGCAATTTGGATGGTGTTGGAAATGATGGTGGTGGTTGTAGTGGTTGCAGTGATGGTTGGGAGCTATGGTAGCAGTACTAGTAAGTTTAGGGGTCGAAACGTTGTAATGTTGTAATGTTGTAGTAGTTGTTGTTGTTGTTGTTGTTGGTGGTGGTGGTGATGATGAGGATAATAACAAAAATAAAAATTATTACGGCTATCACAGAAAACACACATCTTTCTCTTCTGAAAACGTCGATAAGACATCCATCGTTTAAGGTTGTACAAGTAACGAAGATGACAGAAAAACGATCAACCCATTCGCTCAATGCAAGGTAGTGGTGGTGGTGTTGGTGACGGTAACCCATATTGCCAATCCTGACAATATTCGATTGACTTGTGCGATGATGGTGTTGATGATGGCGATCGCCTAGGAACTGATTGAGTTCACCACCGAGGACGTGGATGGGTGGTGGCTATTGTTGTTGTTGTTATTGTTGTTATTAATGCTGACGGAACAACCTGATGACGATGACGAGGTGGGCAATTCTAAGCTAAGGGGTGGAGAGGGAAAACATTGGTCGGTAGGGCCCCCGAAATCGCCTGATCCATTTGTTCCCGGGGGTGGAGGCGGCGTATGGAAATCTTGGGTCTGAGGTGGTGGCGAAGGGAACGTGTCCAGAGGTGATCCATCACTTTGGCTCATGGGAGGAGGATTGGGGGGTAACGACTGCTGGAAATTCAAGTCTGTCATGTGGTCATTGGGTGGAAATGGAACACCGTAAGGCTGCATGGAATTGGGGTAGGGTGAACCGCCGCCGCCACAAGATGGATCGTAACCTGGACCTCCGTAATCGAATGGCATTGAAGTGGGTGGAAAACAGAATCGGGGGTCCGCTTGGGGTGGACCAAACCTTCGGGCATTGGGTGGAAGGAATGGAGCACGGGCCATGAACCGCATTTGGTGCATGCGTTTCTCCTTGCTTCGCTTATTCTGGAACCACACTTGGATCACTCGCATGGGTAGGCCCGTTTCCTTGGCTAGTTGTTCTCGCATGAGCCGAGTGGGTTTGGGGGTTTGGTTGAAAACATTCTTGAGGACCTCGAGTTGTTTGGCTTTGATTGTGGTCCTTGGACCTCTTCGTTTGTTCTCCTTGCTGTCGTCATTCTTACTTTTCTCCGAATCCGAATCGGCATCATCCCCATTGGAGAGTGGGCTTTTCGAATCAGCGGGATCGCTCGCACATTTGAAGCTTTCACTCATGGACAGGTCACACTCGATCCCAGAGTCCCGCTCATAGAGTTCGGAGATCCCACAGGAGTTCTTCATATGGCACATGAACGCATGCTCTTCGCAATAGACATACCCGTCGTAAGAGAATTGAACCTTGCATCCCTTAGGGATGGTGAGCTTGCAAACGTTGCAAACTACACAGTCTGGATGGAAGAACCACTGCCCAATCTTGGTGGAGAACTGGTCCATTTCGATGGTGTATTCGCACCCCTGACATTTGGGACCAAAGAGCCGATAAAAGTCTCTTTTGCAGTAGTACTGATTACTCTGCGTATAGCAGGCTGAGTCTAGGAACATGGAGCACTCCACACACTGTAAGCAGTTCTGATGATGGGGTAAATCTCTGACTTTGAAAACGTATTTCTCTCGGATCACTTCATGGCACTTTGCACAAGTTGTGCTGTTTTGCATCATTTTCAAACGGAAACAGGACAGCTCATAGGATGTGAGTCAACTTGAGGACAGAGAATCCTGCAATGGCGACAAAAGCAGCCTTTCCGAAGGTGCCAAAGCGCCGAAACCGAGTTTCCGTCCTGGCGTCAAATCCGTCCGAGGAGAAGAACAAGAGGAAACAAGAACACGAAGCGGACTCCTCGAAAAGCGGCAGCAGCAACCACGAAGACGACGACGACGACGACGACAACAACGACCACGACCGATGCCATCACCAACTTCTGCCATGCGACAACCGACGGGCCTACCTCCTTTCCTTCTTGCCCACTTACGAGAACCACTTGCTCCTCGCATGTGCACATGCCTGCTGCGTGTATGGATGTGTGCCCCAAGGCGCTGGCTCACTCTCCAGTTGTATGTGGAACTCCGGGAACTGTACCTCAACGTGTGCGGGTGTGAACGGGAGAGAGCCTTCTCAGCCCTGTTCTTGTATTTCTTCTTCTTCGTCGTCGTCGTCGTCCTATTCGTTCTGCCGCCGTCTCGTTCTGGAGTCCCTCTCTCTTTTTCTCTCTTTTTTTTCTAGGGCGGAACGAGAGACGATCTCGAGTAGTGACTCAAAGACGAACTCCAAGAAGAACGAGAAGTGCATTGATGTTGAGCCGAGATTTGCTCTGGTACTGGCCCATGTGCAAAACGCAGTCAGTCAGTGAGTGCCTCGGCGGACCGATCGCATTGATCGGACTTGGCGAAAGGTGGAAGGGAAAAACGAAAAACGAACGCAACAAGCAAGCCTTGGCCATGCCTTGGCTAATTCCAGCCACGATGTACCTTCAACTATTTTCTTCAGCTGAGCTATTGTAAAACAGGGCTTTGATCGACATTCTGAACCACGGTACAAATGGTTGGAAGTTGGAAAGACTTCTTGGAGCACAAATTTGGGACCAGAGCTGGCCATCGAGAGAAGGGGAAATCCTCAGCGACTGGGATTGCAACTGACTTCCATCGAGACAAGGATCGATCTCGAAATCTCTAGCCTCCATCCCAAGGAAAGAAGAAAGAGCGGAGCTCTCCAAAAGAGAAACGAAGTACAACAACCGACAAGTTCCATGGAGGAAGAACCATTCACTTCCACGACTTTTCTTGCACCCTCTCTTAAACTTTTGGGAGTTCCAAGGCCATGATGTCACAATTAACGGGGTCTTTCTCTCTCTTTGGGCTGAACTTCTTGTTCAAGTCACTCGAGTCGAACTCTCAGTCAGAGCCCCAATTTTTTCACACAATCCAAGGTTGAATGGTGGGTGGGTGGGTGTGGGCCAGGGCTCAGCAAAGAAGTACGTGTAGGATTGTATGTGTGTATGAGTGCATGTTCTTTGATCAAATTACTCCTTCCTTTGCTTCCTCCCTCCTTTACTCACGTTCTTTGCCAGGATGGCCTAGATCCTATGCAGTACTAGTGGGTATGTTGGGTCGGTCTGAATTAAGAGCTCTTTTGTAGTGCGTCTGACCTCAGAGGTCAATGTCAGATTTTTCAACAGTAGAACGAGAGACGAACATCATTTGAGATGGAATGTTGGGTACCCATTCCACTACTTGTGCTTTAGCGCTACTTTCCAAGTAGTTTCTGAGAAAATGATTTGGAACTACAAGTTCTTGACAATCGCCACTGGTGAAAAGGGGGACGAAGAGCAAGTTCATTTTTATCTTTAGACTAATGATGACTTCCACTCATTTGTACTTATCACATTCTTGTTAGTCACGCTCTTATCAGACAGTTTGTCGCCCCAAAAAGAAGGGTGGGCGATACCCAATGAAAGGTGAATTTGACACCCCCAACTCATCTCGTCATCCATCCATCCATCCATCCATCGCCACGGGTCACGGCCTCAGATTTCCGTTCACTCTGCATGACATTTGTTAAAGATTTTCTGGAATGGCAAAATTTGTCATTGATTAGCGTCTTTTCCCCCTTTCATATATTTTGGGACTATTCTAGCAAACTTCTAACGTTTCTATGGCAAATGATCATTCCTCCTTTCCATCGTGTAGTCAACGGAGCACTCCCCACTTTCCCATTAACTTACATAAATATTGACGTTTAATTGGGACATCCAAGTCAACTTGATCACATACAGATCCATATCAACACACACTTGTTCATGTCTACCATCTCAAGTTCTCTCCAAGGAACACTCAAGAAGAAATCGACGACGATGGTGACGATGATGATGACGTCGTCGAAAGGATGTAATGTAATTGAGTCATGTTTACATTTCTTATGATCTGGGATCGACCATATCAGTCTTTCTTCAATTATAGCACCCTTTGCCATAACACCGAGTTCCTGGTGAACGACTCGATCACAGATTTTATGGTCCACAAAAAGTCTCTGTTCATCGGTAGAGTTCCACACGAAAATTTTGCCAGCCCGTGGTTCTTCATTGGCGGAAGAGGCGTCAGATCAGCCAAGCTTGAAAATGTGTGAAATCTAGACTCAATTGTATCCACATACTCTTTTGACAAGCTCAACACCATTTCACGCAATTTATTGGAGGGGCATTCTCGTCTTGTTGACGTTATTGTTTGTGGGTGGTGAGTTCAATATGACCTTCTCGGTTTGGGTTTGATTGCTGCCATTTACTAGGTCAAAAGGCATAAGGGAAAACCATCTACTACGGTATGATAGTTCTCTTCGACATGCTCACTCACATCCGCCCTCAAAGCCGAAAGTTTAAAGGTGGTCGTGGTTTCAACCACAATTTTGACTTTGGCAGAATTGCCCATTGACTTTGAGTCGAATGAATGTAAACATCTTCCTTGGATTTCATTCCCTTTGTGAGCGTACGATTAGGTGCTGACATTCTCATCGTCTCGGAGGTTCGGAGCATTCTTTGCCCATGTCTTTATTGAAAGAGGGGCTTAATTATCGATTCCAAGATAATGATACCCTTTGCCTGGTTGACCTTAATCAGTGCATGAATTAGTAGAGCTGGATCACAGGGGTTGGTTGGTTGGTTGGTTGGTTGGTTGGTTGGTTGGACTGTTACGAGAAATCGACCAACATGCCAGAAACCTGATCTCACGGGTGAGCACAGCGATTGGCCTTCTGGCATCGGACATTGGTCTCCTCCTCATCCCATGTAACGATGACGATGGCATTGATGCTCGTCCTCTATAAACCATTCAACCCTGACTCGTCAATAGACCGTGGAAGCAATAGCAATGGTAGATGTATTACTACTACCACTTCTTCTACGACTACTACTTTCTCGGACAAGCCTCGATTGGAATGCAGAATTTTCCCACCAACTCGAAGCTCGTGAACAAGATGGCATGTCTCTTCTGCTCTTGGTTTTTCTTTAATGAGATAGTGGGATTTTATGGCATGATTTGATTCACTCTTTGAAAACGAGATGCTGTTACGACTTGAACGGCTTGTTCCAACTTGAAATGCTAGAACTCTTTTTATGGCATCTCACCGCGAGGATTTCTTATTCTTTTCTGAGCGCTCCTAACCCTCATCACCACCGACTTATTCTCCTAAACTGTATCACCAATTCAACATCGATTTATCCAACATCCATTCATTCGTTCGTTCTTCATCTCCTTCTTCTTTTCTGGCTCTCCCTAAGGTCTCCCCTTGGTGCTCGTTCATTGGGATTGCTGACAACGATTAAAAGGATCGAGTTGATGGGCTCAAACAAGTTGGTTATGGAAAGGTCCCTTTGGACAACATGCAAGGAAAAGGAGGTGCATAGCAATACGTGGTATACCATCCCCCATCTGTTACTGTTTTCCTGCCAGTCCTTGGGGAGCTATTGCCTTCATCTTTTTTCATCCCTTCTCGCTAGCATTCGAGGACCATCAAAACCAAACTCGCTATTCTTTTCCAATTGCATTCGCCAGACTCTTGGTCGATCTGCTTTTCCATCGTTCTTCAACTCTCAGTCCCATTCCTCCCTTTCCTCTTCTCCTCTTTTCCCTCTCTTTCAGTGTTCCAAGTGAAGAAAACGGGGCAGATCCATGGCACAGCAGAAGCATTTTGTATGTATATGTAGCCCAAGAGAGCTGAAGAGGCCGTCCCCTTTCCCCTCTTCTGGCTCTTCTTCTCATCTTGGAGTTCTCCCTGTTCCCTGTTCTCCCTGTTCCCCCTTCCCCCTTCTCCCACCTCTGAATCTGTTGGTTGTTCCAAAGTCTCTTGTGTGCTAGCTATAGTCTCTGGCATAGTTGTACGAGTATGCAATCTTTTTTCCATTGGAAGAAGTTGTGGAAGATTTTTGGCGCGTGTCTGGAATCGTTCCCCGAGCTCACCGACATTGAACTTTTTTTCGAATTCCCCTCCTTTTCTTGTTTCCCGTCTGTTTTGCTTGCACCCATCTCCAAACTTCTTCATCTTGGTCGTTTTCGTCTCCTTCTTCTTCTACTTCTTCTTCCTCTGCTTCGTCAAGTCGGTCGGTTGGTCGCTGAGATGGGTGCTGAAGGGAAAAAAGAATCAAAGTGAAATCCTATCCGATCGAGGGAATCTGTGGAATTTGTGGAATCAGGCAAGAAAACCACCACCTAACTTTGAAACTCCGCCTCCTGGCTTATCACTTCGTACTGGAGTTTGGCATAGAAAACAGCCATGAGTGACATGGGGGTGGGCAGGTGAAAACGGCCTTAGGGCTTGATTGGGTAGTTAACTTTAGCCTGCTTAAAATGCCTCTCCTCGTTCTTCACTTTCAAGACCCTGTAAATACGTCCCAGTGAGTAGTACAGGGTGTGTTATCATGATTCGGTCAAGAGGCAATTCTTCTTGGAAGAACCTGAGCATGCCTTCATTTCCATTCCTGACAATCAAGAGTGGACAGTAGTGAAGAGAGGCGGAGTCGAACCCCATCTCGTCTTCCGTACTTTTTCACTCTTGACAAACTCATCTGACGGATTTGGCGAGGAAATTCTATCTAGTTGAAAAATGCCAGGAATTTCGAAGAATTCGCTTAGCCAGCCCAAACCTCATTTCCATATGTCTTGCTTACTTGCCACTCGCTCGAAAGAAATGAATACGAAAAAGGGGAATGGGAAACATTGGACTAATGTTCGTTCCGTCAGTTGCGTCTTGTTTTAAGGTTTCCAACAACGGACAAAGCACATTTTGAGGCCTCTTTGATTTCAAATGTTTTCATGGCTTATTTCTTGGACAAGTTCTAGCCATTTGACTTTGACCTCTGACAATCTGGGAGAAATAATTCCATGACGTGTTCTCAGCCTCTGAATAACAGGAGTAGCTCAAACCCAATTCAAAATAGACTTCGTAAACATCCTCAGGTTGTCAGAATGGCTTTGACGAATTTAGGTCTTAAGCGAAATCTATTTGGAGATGGCCCTTGCTTGCGAAGGAAGAAATCATCATGAGACAAATTGCACCCAAATTACTAAGCTCATAAATCAGCGAGTGTGTAACGCTATTGATTTGCCTGAATGAAAGAAATGCCCACGGGCACCACCAGAAGCTACCTTCTAAGCAGGTCTCTTCTCTAATTTCATCTTGGCCCTGAGAAAAACTTGTATGCAGCAATTGTCGTCGTTTCTTTCCAATGTTCTGAAGTCACGAACTACTAGCTGTACAACTCCTTGGGAAGAAAACCTGAACCACAAGAAATGGCCAATTCGGTTGTTCTCTTTGATTGGTTGAACTCTCACTCCCATCGAAAAGTGGTTCCTTAAGGGTGTTCTAGCACTCAAACAAACAAGCGAGATATACATACATATGAACATAAAATGCCGTCGCTTGGATTCCAAACACCCCTCGATTGAATGAGATGGCTGATTTTCAAAGCGTTTCTCTCGCCGAATCCTCGCATTGGTGTTCACGTCGCAATTCCGGTGTGAACGGTACACAACTTTAGTGAGATTAAGGCATTATTGCGTAAAGTGCCCATGACTGTAATTTGTCGCTCGAGCGAGTTTCCTTGGGAAATTGAGAAAATCCTTTGAACGGAAAACTTGTTGGAAGCTGCAAAACTGTATCAGGTACTCCCTCCCACCAAAAGTACTGTACTTCTCTGGATTGCGCACTAGAAACGGTAATCGAACCTGGTCGGGTGGTCATTCTAATGTAGATGCTCTTTATAGTGGGTACTTTTAGAGTTCTGTTATAAGGGTTCATTCAAACCTGAGAATTTGGCCATGGTATAGTCTTCAATTTAAGGGGCATTTTCAAAAAAAGGCGAATCAACATTAAAGTTCGTTTAAAATGCAGTTATTTGATCACCTCTTCATTTCAAGAACTTCAAGTTTTTCCAACACTGTTGTATCCTGATTGGAAGGTCTCTTTCCAGTATTGCACGTTACTTGAGTGGTATCCATGTGGATTTGCCAAGCTCAATTTTTGCCACACAAAGCCTTCCCATTGAAGCCTTGCTTGTTGGGATTAGTTGCTCCATGCCCCAACTACCCAATCACAATAGGATTCATTTTCCAACCTTTTGAGAACCTCAATGGGCATCAGTGTCCGCGCCAATTCATTGGCGGGAAATCATGATTGCCAAAGAGACCCTTTTCCGACAACGAGTGGTACGTTAATACTCTACTTTTTCTATTTTCTCCAATCCTTAGTCTGCACGTTGTATCTTGCGTTGGGCCAATGTTCCATTCCAAAGTGTCTTTGGTCTCAAAAATTGTCAATTTAGAAGCTAAAAGACGCCATTGGAAAAGTAGCACTCACCTTCATCTATGTAACATTGGACACTGGAGTTTCTTCGACAAGGCCAAATCAGAGTAGGTGGATTCCTGCTCGTCCCATAAGCCCATCCAGTTCGCGATATTACTCAGTTTTCAACAAAATACCCTCAATACTAGCGGTTTTTTCGTCCTCGGTAAGAGGCCCGATATGAGTGAATGGATGATGAGTTAGAAATTGGATTTTCTCAATACCCATCCATAACTTTGGGCGAGATTTCGAGAGATCGATCTCATGTTTCCCGGCCATATCTACATGTGTAAATGCTAATAGGATGAGGATGGATGCGCGGTGGGTTACGCTCACATTATTGATGGGTGGCTTGAGCGATTTGCCTCATTTGAAGTAGTTTCAGAGCTTTATGAGCGATTCTCATGCCAATTTTTGGAGCTCTTACCAGTCGAGAAAGAACTGAAATTGAAGTCCTCAAATGACCGCCCAAAACCGATTATCTTAGCCCACATTGATTTGGCCCAAGTCCATTTCGTATCGCATGATGTCCATGCTCCCTCCTTTACGCTATCAATCCGTCCTCAATCTAAATCCATCCTAATCGTTTTACAATCGAAAAACCTCGAGTATACCCACCCCAAATCAGACTCGAGAAAAAAGGTAAAATAAGTGTACTAAAAAAACGTCACTACAATTGAATAAGACAAATTGATAATTCCTCATCTTGATTGGTACCACCAACGATGTGCTAATATTTTGGGGCCGGATGTAATTGTGTACGTCAAAAACCCTCTCCCTTGCTTCTTACTTCAATCGTCCATATCATGCACAGACTTGGACCTCGATTCAAAGATAAAAGGACTCACCCACAAACATACATGTGCATAAAGGTAAGTGTACCTTTTGACTCATGGTGAATACAAGGTGATGTGAGTGTGCGATCTCTACATAGGTTGGTCGAATCGCTCTGATGCGTGAGGAATGAGATCGAGCGAAAGGTTGTTGGGTCGGCTTCAGTAGTTGGTAGATGATGACTTTATTACGGTCATTAATGGCTATTAGCAAGCAAAGAAAAAGAGAGAGACTTGAGAGCATCATAGAACAGTGCCACTGCCGCCACTACCATCACTACCATCACCTTCGTTGTTGAGGTGGCACTGGCAGTAGAGTAGTCGTCTCAAATTTGAACCGGGTTCATCCATGGATGGAGAAGAAGTAGTAGTCCTGGTAGGAGAGGAGAGGTTTTTGGGATTTGAGCCGCAAAAAATTGACACGCAAACCTGCCCCCGAGTGCTTACAGACTGTTGAAGCCTTCACCTATTGCACACGATCGATGTTCAGTCCAACGAGGCTGACTGAGGCTCTCTGGGTCTCGGATGATATTGTTTGGGAACGGACGACTAGTAGCGACATAGTAGTATTGAGAGACTTCTTCGAGCCCCCAACGTGTGTAATTGTTACCCAGCAAGAAGACATGAAGTACATTGTAGTATGTGTAGTGCATGTGCGTATGTGACCGACGACCAACTCAAATAATACTTCTGGCTCCACGTTTTATAGCCCTGTCTGTGTGTCTGTCTGGGGGTGAAAAACTCACATCCACATCGGCTCCTGTGTCAATCAGTGGCCAAATGGTCTCCAATCTTTGATAGCCTTCTATTAGGTAGTTATATTACTACGGTCGAATCTCGGGATTTCGCGAGCGAATTGGGAATTCAAAACCGAAATTCAATTAAACTGTCTCTTGGCACTGAAAGGATTGACAAAATGGCCTTGCGGTAGTCGGTCGATCGTGTTTACATGGGACTTGAAAGAGTAATTTGGCTTTCAATATCGCTTATTTGTCAAAGCAGCGCACCACACACTAACTCCACAGGGTGTTTCGAAACGAGACCGTTCATTGTGATAGAGGCAAATCAACTAGGGGAAGGCGATTGACGAGCGAAAAAGGGTGGTGAATGAGTGAAAAATTAATTTTCAATCAACACTCACGTCTCGTTTCTTCTCTTTTTACTACCTTCCTCT
>JAAGOF010000071.1:198848-224832 GCA_010645155.1 Tigriopus japonicus | reverse complement strand
CCGGTTTTTTCTTTGTATTTTGCACTGAACAATTCCAGCCTGCTTTCTTATTGGAGTATGTTGTTGTTGTTGCTATTGTTGTTATTATGGCAAGAACCTTATGTTAGCGGACAAAATGTATGAAAAAAGGAGCTCCCAAATCTGGCTCAGGAAAGGCCAAACAATTTGATCAGTGTTTCTAGTACAAAGTGCCATCCATGTATTATGCATTGGCCATGCACAATGCCAAGTAATGGAATTGCCAACAAGACGACGAATGAAGGTGGAGAAGGAGGAGGAGGAGGAATGGTAGAAGTATTGGTAGGAGTTGTAGTAGTGGTTGTGGAAGAACAAGACTGAGAAGGAGGACCCTGAATGATGGTTGTGAGTGTGTATGTGGTACTTGTATAGTGGGTGATGCTGTTCAAGCAGCAGGAGGGAGATTTGAACTGTCGGAAACAAAAATTATTCCATATTCCTCGGCAGGAGATCAACCAGAAAAAGTTCAAGCTGTTCAAGCACGAAAAACACAACAGCTACAAAGAGAAAAAGAAGAGGGCAAATCTTCCCTTTTATGTCGTTCCCGACCACGGAGAACGACGAAAAAGATCGTGGCAATCTTCTAAATTGCATATCAAATGGGAAGGTGTACTGCAAATCCTTTCTCATGACGGTTTTGACCCCTGGGTGCACAGAATGGTTCGAATTTGGATCGAATGTGGACTTGATGGCCTCATCGCCCTGCCCAGCACCGACAAAATGTGTTGTGTAGTACGTATAAGTAGAAATCAGGTGCCAAGGGTGTGAAAGGGGGAGATCAAATTCCATCTTTCTTGGTATGCAAATTCATTTTTCACCCAGTAGCCGAAAATCATTGAGGAAATGGATTCATTGGCATGGCCCAAAGTGAGGGAGAATATTTGGAGTCACGCAGAGACGGATTGGATCCATTGAGGCTTGTGCCTCACAATGGGGAATATGGAAATTCTTTCAATGACTACCCTTGTTCCACAGTGAACCTGACACTTTTTCTGCGGTTTCAAACTGAGAGAACGATTGAGCCTAGTCAATGGCTCTTGATCGACGCATAATCACAGAGGAAACGTACAAACGGACGGACGTTCTACATTCAAGGGATGTACTGCACAGCCATTGGAAATTGTACTCTATGTAGGTAGGACTCAAAACAAGTATGCTAGTATGCTAGATCTGCAAGCTGTGCCAAGCTAAATGGAGCCATGCTTCTGGCTTTTGGTTTCCTCACTCCAAGGCAGATTGGAATTGGACATGGGAGGAATGTATTGATCGGCACGGGATCACGCAGAAGCCGCCAGATCTTGATGGAAAGTGCGAAATCCTTAATGAAATCACAAAATTGAATCACCTCTTTATCTTGATTGGTTTAATCGCCCAACCCTGTGATCAAGAAGCTGGCAAATCATTGTTGTTTGGACTTAACCATTGTGGTCAAGTGGATGTAAATTGGGGGGTTTGAATCCCAAGTTGCGTCCATTATGCGCCCTACTCGTTGATTTGTTTCTTAGAGTTTCGATCTGGATGGGTCGTCCCCAGCTTCAGTGGGCGTTGCGGCTCTTTAGTCCTTTCAGGTGGGCTGCTTTGTGGTACATTATACAGCCCTCATTGACGAAGACGACCTGACTGAACATTGGGCATTGAACAAGCCGTTTTCGGGGCAGTTTCTAAAGCACGCGACCCTTAACAACAAATTGGATGATTGAGCTACCCCCAAATTTCCATAATGAATCGAGATTTAAAGGAGGAATGTGGTAAAATGGGGTCTGGCGTGCCTCGTCTGTCCACACTTTCAAGCAAGTGTGGGTCTTTTCAAATTCCTCACAAGTTAGGAGACGACAGCCATTTGCATGTTTTTTTCTCGGACACAATAGAATCGATCAGACACCATTTACAAAGAAGGATTGTTGGAGTCGTTAGCTTTGAAAGAACAAAGGTTGGTCAAGGTATTGGAACATGCCACAAAATGTTTTAGTTATATTTTCTCTCTTCTTTGTGAAAAGAGTGGCTTTAGTTAAACCATGTACAATATAGGTTCATTTTGCAAAATCTATTTTGGCACAAACATTTGAAAATAACAATGGGTCCAACCCTTAAAATTAAGGACGACAATCATTTGAATCGCATTTTGTTCGTAGCTACTTTATTGGCGTGGAAAAATGGCCAACGACGTGAAGAATCATAACGCGAATAACCCATGCGTTTACTAAATTATGTCTCATTCTTAATGAAGAAACATTACACATAATAGAAGTCTTCGATTTATGCTAATGTGTCAGTCCACAATTCTGCCGCATATTTTGAGGGTCATTACAGAATGGGAAGAACGTAAACGAATGTTGCACGGACGGACCAAAGGGCCTAGTTTCCTGATTTTTTGGTGTCGTGAGAAAGTCTATTAAGAGAATCAGGTGTTGTCTGACGATTCTTTCTCTACCCACGTTCTACTGTAGATGTACGTATGAGTTTGGAGGTGGTTGGTTCTCGTGGTTCCCAGCTTGATCATCTCCCAGAGTGGCATCACGCAATCCCATTGGGATGTCTGTCTGATCATGTCTTGAACATGGTTGGTGCTCAACCAGACCTCATTTCGTTTCTCAATATGCACACAAAGTTAGGAGCTTGTTTACTTATTAATGATTCCTGGTGTAACAAGGTGGTTTATGTCCTCACGTTTAAGTTTTAGTTGGAAAGCCAGAACCCGAATAAGAGCAGAAGGCGGAGGCTGAGGTTGAGCTGAAGAGTGATGATAATGGATGTAAATTCACCCTCCCCTCATCTAAGCTTAGATCAGGTGAACGGCGGTGGTTGTCTTGGTGTTGGTGGTTAACGGAGTTTAATAGGAATAGGAGCGTTCCCTTCTTAGCCGGAGCACCTTGTGTTCAATCCCCATAAATAAGAGATACCAGGTCCAATAAACTCAACTTTCATTTCCACATCGAGATGGGAGCTTCGACGGTGTCGTCGTGATCTGGGGGCGGAACCAGGAACACATGAATCGCAAGTCGAGTCGTTCCATTAAAATGCCACTTCTGCTTGTCACTTACGCTCATCGTCAAAAGTAGCCAAAAAAAACATGCTTCGATATGCATTTTGTAAGTACATAATAACCTGTCATTGAAAGTAGTTTGAAAGACTTGACTTTAGAAAACTATGAGGGGGTTCAAAATTCTGAATGTCTGAGAAATCTCTTTCTAAGGTTATATCATACGAAGAACCGACTCTCATAAACAGCGTGTACCGAATAATATTGTATATGCAGTAATATGGTGCGTTTAGGTGGCATTAATGACTTTCTTGTATGTGAGTGTGTCTGAAAGAAAGAAGGTCTTCACGCATGACTGGGATCAAAAATGAGGTATCGCGGTTAGGTTGCACTAATACGAGGGACGACAATTGTGTATATTGAAATAAAGAGGGATAATTAGCCCAGTAATTGAGCTTGTCAGAGTCATGTCCGTTACTCATAGGTTTTTCGAGAGGTTTTCAATGAGACCAAGTGTTAAAGACTCTTTTGACTTGAAAAAGCGAGACTATGTGCGCGATCTCGACAATTTTTCTCAGGGATGGTGGGTGGTCCTCGACATACCCACTCACTCACTTGCTCACTCACTCTTTCACTCCAAATCCCTGGAGCTTGACTTTGAAAACTCTATTTTTCAGGCTTCATTCACCCATCTAGGCTTATATTTTTCCGGAGAGAAGGATGGTTATTTCCCTACCTTAACCGCCCCCCATCAGTTTAAGAGCCTAATTTTAGGTTTTGAGGGGAGAGCAATTCAGATTTTCTAGAACGACCTCTCCTCTAGATGTAATTGCTTGCATTTAAACGTTTAAGCAATCATCCCGTTTGCATTTACCACCAAAGCCAAGGCGATAAAGGAAGGACCAAGCAACTCCGATTGCAAGCTCTTTGTGAATCTAGTGGAAGACGTGAGAGAATCAAGATTGACTCTTTTTATGTCTCATTCCCGTCCAGCTTCTCATCAGATGAATGAGATGAAACTTTTGAATGATGTCGTGAGGACCAGGACTTCTCGGCTTTTGAGATCTTTGTTTGACCAAATTTGAGCTGGATTCATGGCGATAATGACCTGTTTCAAATTTCCTCACATGCTTCTTCCACATCACGACATTTTTTGAGACGCTCCCGATTTTCTTGCTTTCGTCCCGCTTCAATCTTCAGTCAGGATATCATTCAAACCCGTGATAGGAGCTGTCCATCAAGACAGACAAAATCCAAAATTATTGATGCTAGAAATCATTTCGATATTGAATACCATTCTTATAAAATTGACCAACCACTGATTGCCCTCAGATTGGATGACCCTTTGGCATTCCAGGCGAGTTCAGACACGCCCACCTGAAGCTTTATTTATGAGGCCTCTAAGGAGTGGGGCATGTCGTGATCAACCCAATATCTGGCGAATCCTGGTGGCCGCTGAGATTGAGAGGCGTGACTCTTGAATGTCTTGACACGCCTACATTTGATCATTGAACGCCGTGGGAAACCCATCTAAAGACTATTGAGGGGTGCAATTAAAACAAATTGGATAACACCCTCCCGTTACGTACTTACGAGTCCGTGGGTCCAACTCCAAAATCAGACTTGAACCACAAATTGAGAGAGAATCAGAAATAAATACTCGGTTCGCTTTGGTAGCTATTCGTCTACTAAGCTTATCCAAAACGAGCAGGCTGATTGACTCTTTTTTTCCTTGGTGGTGGCGAGATGGAGGAAGATGGTCTTCGGGACAAGTCGTTGGTCGGAGGAGACAGGACTCACGTTGAAAAATGGCTCCTTTAATTGCCACCAAATAGCGATATATAAATCTAGCTCAAACCGAGAGACAATAGCTTTCAGGCAGCTATTAATTCTCGAGCTGAGTTTCCATCCAACATCCTGTGCGGGAGTTTGAAGAAAATTCCCGAGTTTTGGCTGAGAAAAATGAATGAACTCAAACTCACTTGGAGTCAATCTGTCTAGTGAGGCACAACGAAATGATTCAATATCCGGATGACGTCGACTATTCATCTGCTAATGATAATTATGAGGGGGAGGAAGATGGTCAAAGAGCAAGTACCAGTACTACTACTACTATGTAATACTTGGAGTGGTGGCAAGTTGAGTAGGAATTGGTGGGTCAGTTGAAATGTCCATGCCATCCTCCACCACCACCACGACCAATGTGCCGGGGATTAATAGCACTGACCGAAAGGACGAGCTCGAGGAATTTTCTCATTTCCTACAACCTGTAATTATCTGGGATCACTCGTAAATCCTCGTTGTGGACATTAAAGAAGTGCAATAACAGACTCGCATTTATCTTGCTCAATGTGCAAGCCCATCCTACCAATACAGACCCATAAGTAGAGCGATGAGATAGGTACACATGGACTCGCTGAATTACTTTTATTTATTGATGTGCCCAAAGTGCCGTCTTTAAAGACTTCTTGAAGCGCAATTTCAACAAATCTATGTTGCCTGAGCTTAATGAAAAGAAAACACTAAGTACAATATGCAGGGAATGCCGTTTTCCGGTGAAGTGGCGCCGATGGAATTCGTTTTGCCCTCAAATGAGCCATCATTACCTCAATGCTACCATTGTTCCGTGTTCGAAAGAGATTCTCTTATCTGTAGCGAGGAAAAGACAAATAAGCCTTGATAAAACTCCTAATAATCCTCCAGAACAGATTGAGAGTGTCGCCATTGTAACTACATTTGATGTCTCGTATGTCTCATTTCATATGAAGAAGTCGTTCTCGAAATTACGTGCCACATTTATAGAGTTTGGCACTCTAAGTTGTTTTAGGTCATCTTGATCACAACAATTTCATTCCATTCGAAAAACCTCCAAGCACCCCGAACTCAAAGCCCAAAAGGATCGAAACACAATCATAAGGGAAAGATTTTTAATAGCTAAAGGTAGGTTAGAGAAGAATTTTGAGACAGAATACTCATCTTTCTTCTGAAAAAGCCTTTCCCTAGAATGTGTGCACTTTCCTGCCGTAGCTAATCGTAATAGTAGCTCATTTATTGATCCATGAGCCAGAGCTCTGTTGCATGCTTAATACTACTTTTAGAAGGACAAGTAGTTCACCCCAAAAAACGAACGATTCAGTGCCAAAATGCAGAGTTCGTACAAGTAGCCGAACGCGAAGCAAGCACGAGTGACTAGGGACGACCTGAAGAGTCTCTTCTACCAAGAAATCCAAAGGCTATTAATGCATTTATGTCGCCTTCTTGTCTTTGTGAGGTGGCCCTCAATGTGAACACCGACCAACCGACCGACCCCTTTGTCGTTTCTTTTCACCCTGTCTTTCCCCTATCAAAATCAGTGGCCTGAAGGTAAACCAATCCGACAGCATGTCCGTCCGACCATCTTTGATGCATCAAGATGTCCATTGACACCAACGTCAAGACAACAGATCTAAGCAACTATTGCAAACGATTCGGAGAGCTTTTGCACAAAAATCTTCCAAGATTAGCGCAGATTGACTTGTCGTGAACCGGTCAGTTGTTTTCGATGAATGTGTCAGAAATCTGCTATTATGGTTGTCGAATATGTAGCGAGTGACTTAGTGCTGGAAATCCGAAAAGTAGCAGAGCGGAGTACTAAAGAAAGACGGGTTCAAAAGGTCAGGTACCCTCAGTCATTCTCAATTTGAATCAATTGCCAAAACCTGCAAATTATCTCGAGCTAAACTGCCTTAATGGAGCACAGAATGGTTGGAATGAGCGTTTTAGCCTTTTGACTTCAGCTACCATATCAGGTTGGTCGGCGTTGGTGGTCCATTTGAAATTTAAAAGGGTTACG
This sequence comes from Tigriopus japonicus, assembly GCA_010645155.1. Classification (NCBI taxonomy): domain Eukaryota; kingdom Metazoa; phylum Arthropoda; class Copepoda; order Harpacticoida; family Harpacticidae; genus Tigriopus; species Tigriopus japonicus. The sequence continues at coordinate 218,002 of JAAGOF010000071.1, read as the reverse complement.
AAAATCTAGGCCCCTTTCTATTTCAAAAGGAGATGGGAGATGGTATTTTCAAGGCGGAAACGAATACTTTGCGCAGACACAGAATACTTATCACGAAACCTTTCAAAGCAAAGTATATGTTTTTTAGATTCATGAATCGATCAATGCGTTTGTATTTGATTAGCCGCTGAAGCTTTAACCTTTTTATCGAATTGCATATTCCTTTAACAGTCAACAAATTACTTGGAAAGATTGGCCCATTAGGAAAGACCAGACAACATTGTTATACAAATCGACTTTCTTTCTCTTGGTCAAATAATGTTCGATTGATTTTGGACGTTATAACGTCATTTTATTTGTGCTCAGAACCACTGTTTTTTTGTTCATATGATGAAACAGTGAGGGTTAACTTTCTTCTTGCCAAATGCTAATTGTGAATGTGCAAGCCGATACCTTTAGAAACAACCCATATTTATTTTGTCCTATAGTTTTCACTCGCTCGATGAGTTAATGTCTGTCTTTTTCCTTGAGATTGGTGGTTTGTCAATGAAGACATGATTTGCTAAAAATCTATCATGCCAACCAAGCAATGCTAATATGCTAAACATGCTCTAGAAAGAATGTTGCTCCCCCGTATAGTTGCGGCACATTTTGACCAAGGGGGAAAATTGGTTTTTCGGTTTACATTCGCAAGACTAAGGCTTGTACACTATATGTAGTGTACATTTCCTACATTTCTCATGTTCCAGCCCTTATAACCACACAACATGTCCTCTTCAAAACATGTAAACTTAAAAAAAAAAAAACTGTGATTCACCAGTGGTATCATCTTTCTCTTCATATTGACCTGTATTTTGGATCAACTCTTGGCCACAATTTCAGCGGTTGGGTTGGTGGTGGGCGGAGAATGTCGTGAGATATGCAAACTCTCAGTGTACATTTTTTTATTTTGTTTTCAGGAAATGCCCTGGGTTTGAATCTCGCATTGAGCAAGTTGATTTCCAAATTACAGAGATGGCAACCAAACATTTGGCTGTCAAAAATCTGAAGATTCTTGCCGTAATGAAAGGCTTGTTGGGCCTCGTCGTCCGATTGTTGCAGAATTTTGTTGCCTCTTAGAGACACGAACCGCGAATCCAATAGGTTGAATGTCAAGGAGAAAAACACCATCCAAGTCCTCATAAAAGGTGGGCCAACCAAAAGAAATGGAGAGATATGTCAAATGTGTCGGAAGAATATATTTTGCCCCCTATGACACTTTCTTGTCAAGACAAGGTAGCAATTTGGCGCCATGTCGAGCTCAACGCTTTCCCAAAACCTTTTAATATCTCGTAAATATTCCTCCACTTGACTTCATGTGATTGCAAATAAAGATTAGAACAATATATTGGTTACTTTGTTTTAATTGAAACACATTTCTAGAACGTATTTGCCACCGGTTGTTGATGTAGCTTGTGAATCTGCATCCTCAAATTGGAAATGGCTTTGGAACGTGTGACAGTCGGATCCGGGTTGAGATTCAGGGTGGCTGTTATCTGACCATAAGGATTTTTGGCTGTAAATGTGTATTGGCCTTCGTCTCCGGGTCCAAACTCACGAATCATCAAAATGATCTTTCCCGTTGAAGGGTTGTATGCAATCTGGTACTTGGGATGATTTGAAGGGATGCTGCTTCCGTTTTTGGCCCATGACACTTCAGGATCTGGTTCAGCTGAAATCACTGCACAAAATTGGGCATCATCACCCTGTTGAAATCGAGTCCCTTGGAAGGGCTGTTTGAAAACGGGAGCACTCCAAGATTCCATTGAGTCGTCGTCGAAAGATGGATGGCACTATTTAGAATCCTGCCCCAAAATGTACTGCTTTCCAATCCGATTCGATTTTGAAATGACACATGAACTTGCTGTAGCCTGTAATCTGTATCTATCAGATCAGAGTTTCACTGCGAGAATGAGGTGCAGCGACGGATTGTCGGATTTTTCAGGAGCGAATTTGTGTTGGAGTACTCACAGTCAAATTTCCCAATGTGGCTCTAGCGTTGTATTTGGCGAAGTCGCTAATTTTGGAAGACACGATCCAACGTGATGTTCACAGTACTGAAGGGCAAGGAAAACTTGGCAACTTTATTTCGCATCCACCGAAGAATGAATAGATTTGTTTTCTCATTTTGTTGAGGTAACAGCTTTCCCCATATCTTTGGCCTTTGCTTAACGTCAGCACGTGCTTAAGCCTTCAAAGCCAAGGTTGCCTACCTAAGCTGTCAGCTCTGAAGAAACTGAAATCCCTAGGAAGTAACAACATAGTGGAGTTTGTGAATAAATGCTCACTCTTTTCAGATTACATATTAAGATGAATTGCATAATGTCAAAATTTGTTTAATTGTTGCGAGATGGTTCCAATTGGTAAACTTTTCGACAATCGATTTTCAATTGGGATGAAGTTGACGAGAAATGATTTTTGCTGAATGATGGTCAACATACGGAATTTAATAGGTCATTTCAATTATTCACTTCCTATTTCCTCGTCATTGGGATCACAATGTACGCCTCATGACCTGCACCATGAAGACTAGAGCAAATCGTAAGTTTTTGGCGAAAAGGCAAGTAAGTCTTGAATAACTTTGATGACCCACTCAATTGATCAATGTTGTATAAATTTGATCAGAGCCAAGTGAACGAAATTTCGTGTTTGTGAGTTGCAACAATTTTTGAAAAACAATTTAGAGGGTGAAAGATGTTTTGGCAACAGGAACACAAATTTTGTTATCTTTGAACTCTTGCCATGATTTCATCTGGTCTTTCAAGTTTGTTTTTCGAGAGAAGAGAATCTCAAAGAAGCAACGCTTGAATTCCAATTCATAATAAGACGTACAGGCATAAAAATAACGTTAGAGTTTTTGAAGCGTGTATGTACATACTTTAACTCTGCGATTCGCCACCAATCCGCACGTTTGATTGGAGATACAAGGGAGAAGACCGCACGCAGTCCCATTCTGGCGCCTGAACGTGCGCTTATCTTCGAAGTCAAATATTATCTCCTGGATGATTTTGGAGTTGTTCCCACTGTACGTATGGATTGATTGTGGCCAACTCATTGAATTGGCTCTGCAGTAAATGAATCAGGCGTCTATGTAAGCGGTCCAATTGTCGCTGTTTCTCAGGTGCTCTTTTGGACTTGCACGCCCTATTGATCTTTGAGTTCAAGTTCCAAAACGAGGTCATCATTCATCGGTTGTCGTCATCAAAGTAATCAAGCAGGGTCGAGAATATCGTTGTTGGCGTTCAATTGATGAGAGGTGATCGCCAATATTTCGTTAATAACTGAGTAGTTCGGCAATCTTCAATGTCGAATTGTTCAGACAGGGACATCAGTTTAGGTTGAGTTCTTTGAACTGAAAGAGCAGATTGCCTTAGGCTCAATATGGTGTTTCTTAACTCCATTTCAAACTACTTAATCGTTTTCATCTCAGTGATTCATATACCAACGGGTAAGATCGAAATTTTCTTCTACCAATCTTATCAATCATTTTCCAATGGCACTTTCCCTCCATTCGCTCAGGTAAATCAGACGCCTTTTATCCAAATGTTGGGCTCAGATACCCTCAGAACGCCTGGACACCCTTTCAAAATTCTTGGCGTGGCCCCCCGAATAATCCTGTCCAATGGCACAGCCCCTACAGCACCCAGATGGTATGGAAATCGCCATGGATTTCCATGGAACAAATGAAGGCTCTAAATATGGAAAGAAATCGAGGAATCAGTCAAGCCTTTGGGGCACCCACGGATACTCTTGAAGGTTACGTCCGCCATTTCTATCCAGAGCTATTCCGACCTAAACCAAGTTTTCCCAATAATTACGGGGATGTCATCGATTTGACCCACGTCAACGCCCATCAAATGCAAAACCACCCCGAGAGGAATTTGATCAACGTGGAGGCGAAGTGCGAAAGGCAATATTGCTACATGTCCTGTCGGATGAGACTCTTGGGAGGCGGTCGATGCACGCCTGGAGGATGCATGTGTTACTTCAACCACCTCACCTACAATGGTGCCCCAGCTAGAAGACTTTATCCCGATGATAACATATGGTACGAGTTGTCCTCTGAAGAGCAGGGTATGATCATGGATGTGCTAAGAGAAGGTCGACCGATAAATCTGCCTCCAACTGGACCTCCCTCATCAAATGGTGGGCCAAAAACCGACAGGCCTCCATTCGGACAAGTTTTCGATCCCCAACCTCCCGGAAACTGGTGGGGCAACGGGAATAATGCACCACAGACCAAGCCCTCTTATCGCACCACTACTCCTGGCAGTATAGGAGGAGGATGGGGTTGGAACCCGGAAGAGACCGTACCTCCACCCACAGCTCGACCTCCACTGGAATCGGGCGGGAATTGGTGGAAGCCAGAGAAACCAATGAACCCTAACATGGTCACGGCGCAATCTTCAGGGGGAGGTTCTATCTTCAGCGATGAAGAAGAGCTGGGCAGCAATGGGAGTGGCGATGATGACAATGACTCGGACTTCAGTCCTTTCGGAAGCGACGAAGACTTTTGGTAACAACCGTTTTTTCAAGTTCTTCGTTGTAATTTAGTCTAAGGATATGTACGTAACTCACCAGTGAATAAATGAAAAAGATCAGATTTCTGGTTAGTTTTAATGCTGGTTGTCATCTAAAAAAATGTCCTGGAAATCTAAAATCTATTCTTCATTTGATCCTTGCTAAATGTCACGGCTCTTCTGTTGAGTCTGAGCAACTTCTGGCACCAGATATGACTAAACATCCTTTGGTGAAGTACTTATCCATGATGGGCTGCTTTGAAAAGTGTCTTCTGGCACTCGTTTGTCGCTGTCGAATTTTGGCCAGTAAAAGAGGGCCGTAAGTCTGAAAAAGGGATGATAGTTTGACGACACTGCTGATAATACAGTCGTCGGCTAAAAGTTCAGACTTGTGGTAATGAACGTAACGGAAGCAAACCTCATAAGGATTAGATATGCTTTGATGAATTTCTGCTTCTGAGACGGTTAGTAGAACGCAATTCCATGGGGACCATTCCAAATGCATGTCCCATCGGATTAATCGCAGGTTCTTGATCTGATCATCTCCACTCAAGGTTGACTGACAATTCCAAAAATGATCCACGATGTAACGAATATCTGATTCCTTTGAAGAGAGCAAAGTTTTGAAAAGTAATCGCAATAACACACTTTCGTCTCACCTGGAGTTGAAAAATGGGCGAGTTGATGCTGTTGAAGGCCTCCTCGGTTTCTTTGATGGATTCAAAAATGGTTTTATATGCGGTGTGGTCTTGTTTCAATCGAGCTTTGAGATCCAATCTTTCGCAAGCCTTACATCGATTTGTCACGACATTGAGAGGGAACTTGATTCTGGCTAAATGTTTTCGGCACCCAAAACAGAACTGCAAGTCTGATCCATGAACTCGCTTCAAACGAGATTCTTCGCCAACCAAAGGGATACTCTACAATTCAGGGACAGAGAGATAACGAGACTAAAATTCCAATCAGAGTATCGCAACAGAAGATCAAACCACGAACTTCACTAAAGCGTTGAATTTCTGGATTAAACTTGGGTGATCGAATAATCCGGGAATATTCCGATATGATTCTTTTCCGCAGGCCTTGCAAGTTTTTCGTGCGAATTTGTCTTTCGATCAAAAACGTCTCTCGGTCAATCAATTTCATTAGGTTCTTTACTACGCTTTCGTGGGAATGGGATTCCAGACTCTTGGCTACATTCTTAAAAGCCTTGAGCCTATCCAAACCGTCGATGTGACTTTCGTTTTGCAATTGCTCAAAGACCTGAATAAATTCCTTGGCTTTGAGAGTGCTTGGAGTTTCCACTCGAATTGCCCCTTGGCGAGACTTTGTCGGCCATAATCGCGCTTGTCCAGCCTACACACAATAATTTTGAAGATTGAGTTGTTTGGCTAATCAAACGAAGCCAATTGATTGTATGAACGTTTTCGTACTTTGAGCAACACATTCCTGACTTGGAGCTCCTGAGCTGTTTTCCGTTCCCGGTCCAATTCGGCCGCTTCTCGGGCCATGGCCATGGCTTGATCCACCACTTGTTTGGCCTTTCTAGTACGAGCCACAAAGTCCGCTTCTTTGGCCTTGTTCTTGGCCTTTTCCTCTTCAAGGCGTTTCTGCTGATCGAGGAGCATCTGTTCATACTCGGTGAGCTCGCCCGAAGGTTCTTGGTCTTCTTCCTGCGAGCTAAAACCAAGCGAGAATTATGATTTTTTTTTATGTCTAAGACGTTTATCATCTACTATCTTACGCTTGATTGGTTGTTGAAGATGAGGATGAATAGGTAGATGATTGATACTGTTGATCCTCTAGTATAGCTTTGGCTTGTAATACACGTTTGGCTCTTAGCCATCGCCTTACAGCTTTTTGGATGACAACGATCTGCTCAAAAAGCATACTTATTTGTAGGGACGGGCAAAATGTGTAAAAAGATTTTTGGTAACATAAACACATTGATTTGCCTTTTTGCACTTTTAGCCTTTATTAAAGATTTTTTTTTTCAAATTTGAAAACTAAATCTGATTTTACGGCTCCCAGCGTAGGCTAGCATAGTTTTGATTACTACTACTTCAATATCTAAATTTTGCTTTTCAAGATTGAAAAATAGCAAGCAGATGGCAAGAAAGTATCTGAAGCTTTTTGTTTCAGAAATTTCAGTTTTTTTGCAAATTTCTTAAATTTTATATGCCCTCTTTTGGTTTTTATTTGCAGTTTTGACTTTTTTCTGCAATTTATTTTACGATTTTGGGCTGATTTTTGTGCAACTTTTGGTGACCAAAAGCTTCGTTTGATTTGCATTTTTTGCCTGTCCCTACTTATTAGAAGCCTTAAAACTTATATTTTGATGTAGGTTCAGTCACCTTAACTTCTTGCTCGGCAATCAACTCTTCCGCAGTTTGGTAGTTCAAGGAAGGCAGCAAAATGGTGTCTTTATAAGAGATGATTTCCGTCGTTTGTGTACCACGTTCCACTGGGGTTTGCTGATATTTGCTCCATTTGGGGGTCACCTGAATACGTCGACTGACGCATTCTAGAACATGAGGCATGCATTTTGAGTTGGACATAAACGCGATCTTTTAAAATAATCAAGGAAAACACACTCGCTCCTTCGTATTCATCTACCCTTATTGTTATGAATTTAGATTGATAGACTTTTTGTAAATGTCGTTACTCTTGAAATATCAAACGCTTCTTCAAAAAACACAGAAAGCGCTTCAAGAAACAACTTTAAACTTAATTACAGTTATAAGATCCAAAAATACAAGTAAGTCAATAATTCATCGTGTTGGAGCTGGTTTTTAAGTAACATCTAGTTGGCAAGTAATATCCCTCGAAGTTTTTCATTTTTTCCCCTTAAGCTGAAAATAGTTTGACTTCAATATATCATGCAGAAAAGCTTGAAGGTTGTTTTTGCAACCAAAAACAAGTGGAAACAGGTACATCTAAATTGTACATCCCAAAGACACGTTGCAAATTGGTACATCCCAAGCCAATCACGATTTGACTTGTAAGTTCTAGTCAAGGCTTCATCAACGTAAACCACACAGTACTATTCAAAGGGGTCGAACGATCATTGCCAGTTTTGGAAAAAATTATTCATTCCTCGGGTATCCAAAACAATGTAATAAATTGCAATAAAAGAATTACAAGGATTGTATTATGTTACTCCTGTTCGTTGCAAATGCTGGTATTGGGTGCAAAATTGTTACCTCTGCCAGCGTTTTTCTTGGTGTTTTGATCCACAGTTTGGGTGCTAGCATGGTAGTATTCCGTACCGGTACTCTTTCTTCTGTAACCTCCCAAATTCGGCTTCCGAATATCGGGAGAACACTTAATTGTAGCCCTCGTATTCATATTTGAAGGCTGGACTTTGGGGATTTGCTCTAACCGTTCTCTTTTCTGTTACTCACGGTAACTTGTTTCCCTTTTCTCTTTATTGATCAAGCATGGAAAGAGGCTTCTAAATTTCCTGCCCAGAAGCGGCTTTCCGAAACTTTCCATGTTCCTGAACCCTAACTTGTTGAACCATCACCAAAGGCCAACGTTTGAAGGAGCCAGGTGTACAACACGCTGAACAAATGAAAGTAAAGCCACAACGAAGGTTGTTGGAAAAGTACTTGGGCCTAAAAATATGTTTTGAAGCAAAATATTTCAAAACGTCTTCAGCAAATTTTGTCGATTTTTTCGTTTTTCGGCCGTTTCAGGGAACATTTAAATGATTTTCCCCGCTCATGTTTGCTACAAGTAGGTAGGTAGTTTAGAGGAAACTCAAGACACCTAATTGGTGTAAAATCATTAGCATTACCATGAATGATTGAATGGACTTTAAGATACGAACTAAATAGTACTTGACAAATTCTATCCAGTAGCCCAGTGTTATTATTAACAGCCCTGTTTTACTATAGATAGAATGATTAGCACCAATCTAAAGGTCTACGTCAAACCAATTCAGAAGTAAGTCTGTCCAACTCTTACCAAAAACTTGATATCTTAAAAAGAAGGCGCAACTTGTAAAAAACTCGAAGCAAACAAACATGGGTGAAGCAATATTATCTTTCAACAAAAAAGCTCAAGATTATGAGTGTGACAGCATCATAACAGTGTTTAAAAATAGAGGGAATTTCAAGCCCATTCATTGAGGTGTGTTGTATCATTTCAAGTCAGCTCTGGCATCTCTTCATCTTCACATTTTTGATCGGTATCCATTCCTTCACACTGAGATTGCGTACCGGTCGAAAGTGTTGTTAAAGTCTTTTTAGTCGTACTAGTCGGCCTCGAGGATGATGGGACGAGTAGTTCTTTGGAGCTCTGAGTCCCGCCAAATTCAGCCAAAATGGCATTGGCCTCATCTAAAGTCACTTGAGCTGACGTGGTGCGATGGAATGTCCGGATATTCGAGTCCTCATTTGAGACCACGTCCTCGTTGCCATTCCAGTTGAAATCGTCCGACATTTTGGATTTTAGCCAGTTCACAGCCCATTCCCATCGTTTCGAGTCTTGAAGAAGGTAGTCCTTGACCGCAGAGCTCCGGTTTGAAGCAACCACTAAGGTCTTGATGCATTGATACGTTCGGCTTTCGGAAGACTGATTGTTGGTCACGAGGGTCAAAAGACCCTCCACAGAGGAGCTTTCTTTCCCCTCTATCACATATTTCACTCTCTCGCCTTGGAAAGAATCTTGCAGAACCTAAGGTTAGTGAAGAAACGGAACCCTTGAATTACGTTAGTTGGGAAATTTGTCAATATCAAGAACATACCAATATGTCACAGAGCAACGAGGAGAGGTTCTTTAATTCCCCAGGATTGGCGTTGCTGTATTGCTTGAGAAGCTCCAAGATGAGGTTCTCGGAGAATTTTGAGTTCTTGAAGGCCACTTGAACCAACATTTCCATTATGGGACCAACACCTTCGGTGTTATCTTCTTTAATGGCACAGATACATTCGCGAATCAACAGAGGGGCGATGGTTCCAAAGAGAACACTGGTTAAAGTGGAGGGCATAGGATTGAGCCCCTCAGAACCATCGCCATTGGCTCCTACATCAGTGCTGCTATTTCTCTCGGGAGGCATCGAGTCGTCTGAAACATATACATCAACATTATTACCACGATGTTCTCAAGTTGGAAATGGAACATATGAAAGACTTCTTTACCTATGACGTCTCTGTGTTTGGTCAGATCGCAAGAGAGAATCATGTATGCTAAAACGAGATGAACTTCGCCAAAGTCTCGGATTTGCAAACAAGTCCAACGTCGGCGTTGATTGAGAAGCTCCTCGGGATTTTCAGGCTCGGGCTCACAACCCAAGAGAAACTTGAACACGTGTGAGAAGGCATTCAAGTTGAACAGCTTTTGGCAGTGCTTAGGTCCCTTAGAATTGTACGAGGATTTTGAATTAGTACCTGTTGTTCATGAACGAAGTCGCAAAAAACTACACTCACCAATCTCGCGTATTGTGAGAGCAGCCAAAAGAACTGGCCCGAATGCTTGCCATGATTGGGAACATCTTGACTCAGAATGGAGACCACATGGACCAATAAGGAAGCCACTTTTTCGTCCTGATCTCGCCCGTGATGCTTCTCGTAGAATTCCATGGCCATGAGAACAATCCGCGCTGAACTGTGTCTGACCTCTTTGGATGGACATTCAATGAGAAATGGCCGAAGATAGACTTGACCTTCACCAATCAGAGACGAGAGAAGCCAATCACAGCATTTCAAGCTAGATCGACAGAGACTTTCGCAAGCATTCACAATCTCTCCAATTAAAGCCGAATCTTTACGCTTCAAGTGGAAGTAGGTGTTGAGAAGGAAATGAATTCCCAGACGAAGGGAACAAGTACCCAATTCATTGTATTCTTCATCGCTCATCTGAGGCTTTCGAGTCATGTTCACTTGGATCAGTTCCGTGATGAACGAGTAGTATTCCTGACAAAACACATCCCGATTTTCCAAGAATCTCAAATTCTCTTCTTGGATATCGCGCTCTATTGGTGGTGGCATCTTGTTAAGGAAGATTCCTTTTTCTTCACCCTTAACCACCAAATCATTCAACTGCGAGAAGCTCTCTCGAGGAGGGATAGCAGGTTCCGATGTTTTCCTAGCATTCTTCCGAGCACTGAGCTTTGATTGCGATTGAGAACTATTCTTTCTCGGCATCTTTCCACTCTTTGTGGCTGGCGAGCCCGTATATTCATAAAAGAGCATGTAGGCGTTCCAATAACGTTGTCGCTCTTCCGGGAGATGACTATTCGTGTGATTGGAGTCATCCTTTTTCACCTTGTAACTGCCCCCAAAACACTCGGTGGTGAGGGATTCGTTATTCATATCGAATTCTTCGACGGTTGTGTCGTTGAACTTGAACCACTTGCCATAATTCGAGCCGGATATGTTCTTGGGCCTGCGTTCTTTGATGAACGAGTAGTAATGGCCCGCACTGGCCTGCCCACTGTGAACGAGAACGCCCACTAATCGGTACGGTTCTTTGCCTAGCTCAATGGCTAGTTCGTTGGGACTAGCCTTTTCCTTCAAGTGGATGCCTTCAGTCGTGTAAGGTCCCATGTCGATGGTCCAAGGGAATTGGAAGAAATCATCAAACTTTAAGGAACGATTCGTCTCCCAATCGTAGTGGAATCGCTTTAACTGAATGACTAATGTCGGGGGAAGGGTTCGGATGCACATTCGCTTGACCGTGTTTCTCTTCACCTTACATTTTTCGCAGAAATAAGCGTTGTCGCCCTCTAGCAATTCGCCCTTGACGAATTGATCCAAAGACTCTTGGAGGTTGTTGGATTTCACGGGCAGATTCAGTGCCATGAAGGTCTCCTCGCGTTCATAACGATGAGGACATCCTTGACAGATCTTTTGGTCGGAGAACACGCCCTCAAACTGCGATTTGAAGGTCTTGGTTTTGTTGAACTTGGCCAAATGTTCATCCGCTTGATCCAGGATCTGCGTGTAAAACTCGAAGGCATCTTGTTGTTCCCGAACATTCACAGGTTGACCATACAATCGGAAGCAGTTCCAGAACTTTTCAGGCTTGTAGAACTGCAATTGGGAGTCTTTCAGGTGACCAAACACGTTCTGCAATTGGTAGTAGATGGTATCTTCCTCGTAGTTATCGAAGTTCACGGACAGAACTTGCTCACAAATTCCCGGGGTGCAAAAGAGTTGTTGAAGAACTGAGTTCATGTAGCAAGTGGCACCAGCGTTTTTTAAGCCCACAAAGTTGGACTCTGCTCTTCGTTCCACGGACGGATCGTTATCGAATTCTTTCAGTTGGTTTTCATTGAAGAAATGGTGGATCTGTATTAGCTCCTCCACGATCAAAGAGGCATTACTGCAACAGCCTTTCGCGAGTTGAATAAGGAGATTGTATGCGGCCACACGAGACTCGGTATTATCGCACTTGGGATTGAAGTTCAAGTTCTGCTTCCGTGAGGACGGATCGGAGGCGTCGGTTCGAATCCGAGAGGCGGGAAACAGGAATGACGAGAGGAGATTCAAAACGAGTTTCTTGCCCAATTTCTTCTTGTCGACCCCTTCGCACGTGAGCAAAGTTTCAACTAATTTCAAATGGCCAGCCAAAAGCGTGCAATCTTCGAAGCGATTGCTTACGGTGAAATTCTGGAGGAACGTGAGTTCGTCGTCGATCATGGTTTTCGCGTTGACTTCAAACTCCTTTTGTTCCCGAAGATCTAAGCCTCGGAGAAGAGCACATCGAAGATCAAAATATTCGGCACTTTGGGACAAGATCACTGGACTGATTCCACGGGACTTTGAAGACGGCATCCACAAAGGTACTGGACTTTTTAAGATGACCTTGGTGAGCAACTGTTTCGGGGTGAGAGGGCCCTTGGGGTCCGGATTGTCGAGGTTGAGGGATCGTGCTGCCACACGGATCTTGGTGAGACGAATGAGTTGCTGACAGGCTTTTCGACGAACAAATCCACTCTGTGAACCCAAGACAATGTCCACAATGAAGTCACTCACCAAGGGAAGGGTGAAGAACTTGGCTATGCTCAAGGTTCGCATCTCCAGACAAGTGATCATTAACTCAAAAGCTCCACCAGCAATTCGGCAATCACCCTCATTGACAAAACTCTGTTGAGAACATACCCCCGAGTGCAGACTAGGTGAAGCTTCAGATGTGCTCCCTTCACTACCGGAGCTTCCTGTCGAACTATCACGACTCCTGCGACCCAATTGGAATCGAGGATGATCGCCCAATCTGGGTTTCGACATGGAGCTGGTGGCCAATTGCAGATTACCAGCCGCAGCAGCCCAAATCACGCGCATCAAGCACGTGATCATGGTCCAGAATTGTTCGTCATTCATGGTTTGCACTTTCTTCGTGGCTGATATCACCGAAGGAGACTTGGCCGTGCTCAGGGATGAATCCAAAGCCGATCGTTTGGGCGGCGTTGGTTTCATTCCTGGGGAAGTGATGGGGCACATTTGAAGCTTGGCAGGTTGGCCGCAAAGCAGATGATGAGCGATCTGAAGAGTTATGAGGTAAACGGATTGCCGGAGATCGTAGTCCACGTCAGGAGCCATGGCTTGGCGATCCAAAACATGAAGGATCAATTCCAGTCCACCAGCTTGAACGAAATGATTGGAGAACTTTTGCGCCGCACTCGTGAGCACGGTATCATTTTTGGTGGGCATAAGACGGCCAGATAACACTTCCAGATTATAGAGAAGTTTGAAAGCTCCCATTCCTTCGGCTGTAGGATCAAAGAGCTTGCTCAAGCAGTCTCGAACCGCTTCCATGTTCTCGAGCACATCCGGTGCTTTCTTAAATCGTGGACTCATTTTTGGACTGGCATCGGCAGCTCTAGATGATCCCGCCAATGCGAAATAGTAACTCACGGAATCCAAGTTGTCTTGCACTGCCGAATCTGTAGGTATGATATGAATGAGTTTGCGAAGTCGTTGCACGACTTGACGATCATTGATGGATGAGAGGTGATTAAGCACCCAGAATATTTTTCCTTTCATGGCCATCACCACCCCGGGCAATTCTTTTTCCATTTGTTCCAAGGCTGTGTTTGAATCTTCCCCCGACGAAGTGGAAGATGTCATAGCATCGAAGAGGTCACCGTTCTTTTGGTTGGGAGACGCAGAATCTTGGAACAACACCAAAGCAGTAGATGTGCCTCCTTGGGACTTTAAGGTCCATTTTTGTTCAGGATCAGACGATAAGGAATGAAGAAAGCACTTGTTCTTGGCACTCGTAATTTCGACATCGTCTAGGAGCAACTTGAGATTATCCGTAACAACCCCGGTTTCGGCACTGATCCGTTTCTTAATATTCCCTATATACTCATTAGTATGGGTCTGAAAATCAAAGAGGTCAGTGTTAATGATTATGATAGAGTATATAATCAGCAGACAATGAACTTACCAAGATTTGATACTCTTCGTTCTTACTTTCGTGAACGACTGTGATGTCCACACAACTCCCGTGAAACGAAGCCACATGAGGTAGAAGGGTTCTTTCGCCTGGAAACAGTTCTTCAATGCTCGAGATGTAGCACTCGAGAAGCAAAAATATCCTTGACACAGTCCGCAAGGTCTTTCCTCTACAAAGTAAAGATTAAGCAGCATGAAAACCAAGAAGATATTCCCTTTTACAAAAAACAATCATCTTCTCCAAAGGGTTATTAAATGCACACCAAAATTTACCTGAACCCCTTCAAAGCCCTAAGACAAGGTCTCTGGAGATCACCCTATAACTGCTTGGGCTGGGATGCTCAAGTTTTGAGCACAAAAATTTCCCCTTCAAGACGGGTTAGCAATCTTACTTGAGATCCAGAGGCAGAATGGAGAGATTCGATATCCTGACCGTGGTCAGAGTCTCTGAAAACGAGGATCGTCGAGCGGCTTCCATTTCTAATCCTCGTTCAACGCCCTCGGTGACACTTGAGGATTTCAGGGCCGCATCCAATAGGCTATAACAACTTTTGAAGAAATCATGGTGAAGTTCAACCAGATTGGCCTTCAAAGACGAACTCAAGTTAAAGTAACTCATCTTGAGAAGATAGTCAATGGCCTTATCAGCGATCTCATTAGACTCACATTCAGACACAATCTTCCAAAGATAGCTCATGCCCACCAAATCTCGATTGTCAACAATCTAAAAAAAAGTTGGAATTTTGAAATGACTGGATTGGTGGGTATGCTTTTATTATTTAATTGACTTACCAAGTTCGTGGATGTGGACTTCTTCAGAAACCCTTTCTCCACATTGACGCTTTCGAAGAGGACTTTGAAGCAACTGAAAGCCTTTTCAGTGATGTCAGCCGGGTCAAAGGCCAGGATTTTGATTTTGAACAAGTCGAGCAATGTGTTCGGTTCTAAATCAGTGATGCAAGTCTCGAACCAAACAAATAGATCATCCTTGTCTTTGCTGGTGGTATTGGGATTGATGATCAAAGTGTTCCACAACTCCTTGCAACGACTCCATGATAAATAGAGATCGCCCTCTTTTAACAAGAAGGCCAAAAGATCCAGATGAACGGAGATGAGTTCGCTGTGTGAATGTAAAAGTTGGTTCGAGGGTCCAAGGCTGGGGGCTGTCTTGTCGGCCTTGTCGAGACATTGCTGAAGGGACATGGACAAACACTTAACGATCTCATGTTGTTGATTCAGCTCGCCGAGGGTGCTCTTATCGGCTTTTTGATAGAATGACGTGCCCTTCGAAAAAGTCCGGCAGATGTCATGCAAATGTTTGACAGAGGACACGGCATGTCGGGTGCACGCCTTAATATCGTCGATGCATTTCAGAATGTAAATCTTTCTCACAGCCACTTTGTTGACGGTCATCTCGGCTAAGATGGCCAACTGTTCTTTCAACGCATTTTCCACCAAAGGACGAGGCAACCCATCCACGTGAGAAATTTCCCACAACACTTCCAGAATGGCCCGAGTGGACTTACTTTGAGTGGCTTCTTTGCCAATCTGACCAATCAAGACCAATAACTTTTCGCGCACTCGATCCGTGGCGTTTTGCCAGGTTTCTTTGATTAGAGCAGTCAGATGATCAAATTGGCTCATGCTAAATTTAGCCGCCGCACCCGACATGATGGCGTAGATGTTATCAGTCACATGGGCATTAGAGCTCTCTTGGAGCTTCCACATCTTGGTCAGTTCTTCCAGAGAAAGTCGAGGTCCTAAGAATTCAACGATTGATTTGATTCGATCCGTGTATTGAACTTGGTCAATGTTTCCTTCGAGCGTGACAGAAAGGACTTGATTATCGACCATCCAATCGACCACTTGTTCCACACTCAAGCCCCGGTTTCGATCCGCGCTTTCGTCAATGAGTCGGCTCACTTCTTTGAGTGCGTTCATTTTCGAACTAAAATGGGGGGTCTTCAACATCCGCAAAATAATTCCAAGCCGATGATCATCGCAAAAATCGCTTTTGGCCGACTTGAAGTGATGACATATCAGCTTTAGCGACGTAAGCAAATCGGATACGGCCGTGATCTCTTTCCCTCGAATATCCGAATCTTGTAAATTTTCTATCACCTTAAATGTTTTGTCCAAACACGGACCTAAAATGGGATCCACTTGGCTTTGAACTAACACTTCCGCACAACCCCCAAATGGAGTGAGTAAGGCGGCCAACACGCGAACATCTAATTTGCCGTCGTTCTCGTACCTATCAATTAGGCCGACAAAGATCTTGAACCCGTCGGATTGCCCAAAATGATTGATCAGATCGCACAACCACTCGAAATCTTGATTGCGACTGTTTTCAAGAGGTTGAGCAAACACAACAGCGGGTGCGGATTTGTTGGCACTCTCCCACAATCGCGATTGTCGTTGACGATTTGTGTGGTTCCAGCCGTTTTTGATGTCAAAGGCCAAAGTGAGGATTTGCAACAACCCATAAGGAAGCGGTTCAGTCGTGACTCGAGCGAGAACCAAGTCGATCAAGAGGAAGAGCATGTCTTGAATGCCTTCTTGGATCTCAATTTGCCAACGCTGAGTGGCGTTGGATGAGAGCAATTTGCGGAAGGCTTCGGGTAAGATCTTGTCCACAAAGCGAGTGCATTGTTCGTGCGAGTCCATGATTCCTAGAATAAGAGCGGAGTAATTGCGATAGCGGAGTGTCTGAGGTGAACCAGAAAGAGTAGGAAAGCTTACCTTCTTGAGCCAATTTGGTGGCACCCACCAAACATTTGCCTAGAGACTCCTCTCGCTTGTAGGGAATGCTCCAATTCTCCTGGAACACTCGAGTTTCCAACTCATAGAGATTGCCCACGGGAAATCCGGCCTCGTCTTGTTCCATGTTTTCGGGCCCGATTTTGGCGTCATGCGTGGTGTTCGAGCTTGAGGAAAAGTCCGAATGATCGCGTTTGGATGACAAATTGGACGGGCCATCATTGGTGAGAATCGACACGGCTTCGATCAAATCATTCTTGGAGACTTTCAAAGCCCGTTTGATTTCATCCATATCCGGAAAGCCCATGCTCAACAAAGTTGAGAGGTTCTCGTCGAAATCGGAACTGAGTTCGGTGGTCATGGTGGACGAGCAAGTGGACTCCGCCCACAAATTCGAGGGACGGGGCGTGTCTACCCTCGTGGGTCGACCCTGTGACACCGACGGGGATCGAGACGACTGCCTTTTTCGACTTCGCCGTCGACGTCGCGGTGTGCAACTAGAATAATCGCGCTCTTGATGTCCGTTGGGCGGGCTAGCGTCGGTTCCTGAGCCTTTTCCTCCTTCATGCTCGCCCTCCTCTCTTCGGGCGTGATGTGGGTGTGGCTCCACCGGGGCCTCCGCCGCCTCCTCCTCCTCCTCCTCCTGGGCCCGCCAAGCGCGTTTCCGGCCTTTTGACGCGATCGTTAACGCTGATGCGGGAACGGGGCGGGTTGAGGCCGTGACGGGCGGGTCCGTCCACTCGCGGCGGGTCACTGGGGGCGATCGAACGGATGCGGGTCGATGGGCATGCTGGGCCGAGTGAGCGTGTGGGCGGTCCAATCGGCTACGACGGGCCTGCGATCTGACGAGCGTGGTGCTGGCCGGAGAAATCGCCTGCCTGTTGATGACGAAGTTGTTGGGCTTCGAGGTTGGCTTGTCTGAGCGATCAGCGTGATCCGAGTGGCTGGCTGAACTGGACGAGCATGGACGGGGCTGAAGCTTTTCAGGCATGATTCCCACGTGGCTGTTCCAAAGAGAGTAGCAACCCAGAATGGGGCCGCCTGCCTGAGAGTGTTCTCCGTGTGAATGCGTACAATAAGCGGGAGCGGCGCCCGGGAAGTACACACACTCATGCGCAGAAATTCAAGCCTGGCTAAAGTGGCTTGCCGGGCCTGCTTGAGCGTTGGAAACGAGTTTTCCGCGCTCAAGTCCGGAGAAGCGTATTCAGGGTGACGAAAGGCGTCAAATCTTAGCGTCAACAGCATTGTTGAGCGTAGACCGATTGGACTCCGTGGAATGGGAGAACTTGGACTGAAATACAAATTGCAATTATAGAAGTTGATAACGAGTGAGTGGTTGGTTGATTGATTGGGTGGTTGTCAAAGTAGGTTGAAAGTACTTTGGGTATGAACAGTAAGAGCTTTGGGGACTTTCTTCATCCAGAAGCAAATAACGCCGGTAGTTTTTGATGATGATTCTCGCAACATTAACATATATGAGGATGTACTTTGAATGAGAATGGATGAGAAATGTTCTTTGCAAAACCAAAGAATTTGTATGAGAACCACCTACTCCCTTGATTGGAACCCCCAAATTTGTTACTTCTGGAATCATTTTATCACTCGTCCAGGGAATTGTGCAACTTTATAAAGTTGGGTAGATTTTTTTAAATTCGTGTCAAAACCGCTTGTGGTTTCTCACATTTTACTCACCAGTTCTTGAAAAAGCTTTGCAAGACGATCAGCAATGAATTTTTAATCTGACATTCATAATGGGAGGGATTGCCCTATCATATTACAAACCAGATGGCGTTAACAGTCTAGGCTTGCTAAAACTTGTCAGATTATTCCAAGGGCAAAGTTTCCAAAAAAAAAGGGCAGAGTTTCCAGAAACAAAAAGAGAAATTGGAAACCTGCAATGCAATAGAAAAAAGATTGTTATTCCCGGTTATTCCAACTTCAAGTTAAGCAGATGAGAAAAGAAATATTGCAATAACCAGGTTTAAATCTTTGTTTTATCCAACTTTCACGCTCATCAGAAGCACACGTCCTGCAAACTTTTTTCCCGAGAAAAAAGCTGAAAATAGACAAAATTCATGTGTTGAAGCAAAAAAAATCTATCATCCATACTCATGTGAAGTTAAGTGAAGAATTTTCCATTGCATTATGTGTCCACATGTTAAATCTTAAACATTTGAATATCTAATGATACAATAATGTTAAAGAGCTTGCAGTTTTTATAATCTGGAGGTTTGGTTACTTTTTCATAGGACACCAAATCTGACATCAAATGTAATCCTTCCCATTGAGTGACAAAGCTTATTACTTATTAGATTGGAAGGCATCGTTAAAGGCTTTATATACAAAGAATCGCAAAGGTCTGGAATCGAAGGTCTTCTCTGATTAGAGGGTTCCTCGGGACCCACGTTCTGATTGGTCAAGCAACCCCTTGCGGCAGCGTGACTAGATGCAGCTT
>JAAGOF010000071.1:118123-183039 GCA_010645155.1 Tigriopus japonicus | reverse complement strand
AGGAGATATTTCAAAACCGACCACATCAACGGCAAATTTCATCAACATCCTTCCCCTTGATGCTTCTACTGTCTCATCTCTGTAAGGTATAGTGCTCTACAAACCTCTAGCTTCATAGGAATCATTCGCAACATTTCTCCGTGAGTGTGTGTTGTATGTTGTGTTGAAAAACAAGCCAAGTCAACCACGCCTACCCGTCTCCCAGTCTTCGTTCGAATGGGGGCAGTGGGTACCATCCACCTTCCGTGATACGCCTAGTTCGGGACGATGTGTGTTGGCCCATTCACTGGACTCGTTTAGCTCTGTACAAGCATACGCTTTTTCGTGTTATTGCTTATTCCGCGTTTTCTATGACGTTTCGAACGAGATGGATGAAAGGGA
Source organism: Tigriopus japonicus (assembly GCA_010645155.1). Taxonomy (NCBI): domain Eukaryota; kingdom Metazoa; phylum Arthropoda; class Copepoda; order Harpacticoida; family Harpacticidae; genus Tigriopus; species Tigriopus japonicus. The sequence goes on along the minus strand of JAAGOF010000071.1, from coordinate 182,658 downwards.
AATTCTCGTGATTGGAGCCGCTCCCATGGGCACCACGGCTCCTCCTGCCCGTCCTCAATCTCAGTCTCATCATGTTGGTTTACACTCCACTAATGGTGGCTTGAGTACGCCCACCACGCCCAACTCGTCGTCCACGAATCTGTCGGGGTTGATGGGCGGAATCCCGAATTGTCGGGGAAGTACCTCGCGTAGTCGACGAGGAACGGGTAATCCCGAGCGAAATCACGGCTTGAACGGATCGCAAGAGGGCGAACATCCTTATTCATCCTCGGATTGCGAACTCAGTCCGTCGGCGAATCGTCCGAGTAGTTTGGAGCTGGGCGACACGCCTTCGGCCTCCGAGGGACATCCCCAGTGGATGAAGGAACAGTGGGAAGACAACTACAAAGAGGCTGCCATTTTCCTGGAGGTTCGTAGAGTGTGTTTTTTTAGGATTGAAAGGCTTTGATTTTGATTGAAAGAAATCTGAGATAAGAAAGAAGATTTAATTTTGCAATAAAAGAAGCTCTTTTGCGTTGCTCGCTTGATTCAAAGATTCTAAATATATGTAATAAATATGGACGGGCAAAAAGAGCAAAAATAGTTTTGGTAACAAACTATTTTCGACTTTTTGCACTTTCCTCCTTTATTTGCGCTTTTTGTGCGCAAATTTGGCCTAAAAATTATAATTGCTGAAAACATGCCATTTATTACAGAATTAAGAATTACAGTTGCAGAATTAAGGCAACTGTTAGAAGCAGAAGACGGAGGGAAAATGACGCAAACCCCCGTTTCTCTTACTGAGTTTGAATATGCTGAAATTGTAAAAAAAAACTAAAATAGTGGATTTTTGCACAAAATTTAAAAAACAACATTTATGTTCAGCGACAGTCGATCTCAAGTCGTCCGGTTCGGATTTTTTTCTTGTCTGTTTTTACGATCCAAAGCCACACTTTTCTTATGGTTTCGCGGACCTCCAGGCCACCAAATGTCGAAAATTTGAATAAGAGAAGTCTGCTTTTCATTCTTGCTCTTATTTTCTTTAACACTTCAAAGAAACTACACTTTAAGTGAATTACACTTTCTTTCTTTGATTCAAGGCCAGAGTCACACCTATTACATTCTAAACGTTCATTTGCAATTTATTTATCAACCCCATGAGCCCACGTTGTCAATGTTTATGCAAACGATGATGACATGGCGCGAGTGCTTAACAAATACCCTGGCGGGTTAATCCATACATTTGTCTCCTAAAGGATTTATCATGACAATAACAATAACAAATATAATTAATTTGCAAATTCAATAAACTAATTTTATCTGAACATTCGTCAATAGCGTCTAGAATGAACAAATATCATCAATTATCTTGAATTGAAATTTATAAAAAACGTGACCCCAATGGCAAGTCAAGGCCACTTGAATTAAACTCCATTGTATCTCAGATTGTTAATACTTTTCTTGTAGGAAGGCATCAATAACGAGAAATTCACCCACCATCCTCGCTGTCAAGAGGAACTTCCGCCCTATTTGCTAGTACATAATGACTGGTTCCATTATTTCGATTTGGGCGCGGCTCTCGTCATCTTGGGATTGGGTTTCTTCGAGGCTCCTTGTCATGCACCCATTTGTTTTCCAACTCAAGTTCACAGCTCGATTGAATTGGGCACCTTACTCCTAATTACATTGCAAGTCATACTCAAAACAAGGTACAAATAGCTTGGTTTTGGACATTTTGAACGATTTCTAAAAATTAATTCTAAATTTTTGTAGATGGATTGGATGGAGAGATTTCTTTAAACATAAGAGGACACTCATTAAGGTCTTGACTTTGATTTTAATGATTGTGGAGGCGTTGGTGGTTTTGGTACGGGTTGATAGCCATTTCCGCGTGTCCAGATCCTTGAGACCCATTTTCCTCATTGACAATCATTATTGTGGTGGGGTGAGAAGGTTGGTGGTCTCTCTTTGAAAGACTGATGCTCTCCCAAGTTTTTGAAAGTCTATTCAGACATGTTCTATCTCTTTTTCGGTCAGGTTCATTCGTCAGATTCTACAAAGTCTTCCACCAATTCTCGACATGCTCGTTTTAGTATTCTTCATCATGCTAATTTATAGGTAAATCCCAATGTAAAAGAGGCGTATACTTCCCTCGAATTGAACTTATTGTTGTCTATTTGTTTCAGTGTATTTGGTTTCTACCTGTTTGGTATGGTGGACCACGTCTACTTCCAAGATCTGCAGACCAGCTTTATTAGCCTTTTTGTCCTTCTAACAACGGCAAAGTAAGTGCTGATAAGAATCTCTAATAATTTGATGATATTACAAATGCGAAGATTTTTGCTTTGTGTTCCAGCTATCCGGATGTGATGATGCGGAGTTACAACCAAAGCCGTTGGTCAGCTGTGTTTTTCGTGTCTTATCTCTCGATTAACTTATACTTCCTCATGAACCTGATGTTGGCTGTGGTTTATGATGCGTTCACGAGGATCGAGAAGGAGAAATTCCGCCGCTTGTTCCTACACAAACGGAAAGCAGCTCAACATGCCTTCAATCTGTTAGTAACCAAAGAGAGGCCCAAAGAAGTTAGTTTCCAACACTTTGAAGGACTAGTTCGAGCGTACAAAGGCATCACTTGTAAGTAGAAAAGCATCTCTTCGCTCAATGCTTCATTTTTGTTTGATCTTCCAATCTTTTAGCTCCAACAGAATCCTACCTGATATTTCGACTACTCAACAAGTCGAATAGTGGTCATTTGCACATTAATGAATTTTATGGTACGGATGTTCGTCACCAAGATCGGCTCTACTCATTTTCAAGCTCTAATATGTACTCATCTCAATCCTTCATGCAGATATTTACAATGCCACTCAGTACAGCTGGAGCTTGGCTCATCAGGACGAAGATTGGTTTGCAACGTGTTCACAGAGTATCGCAGATCTGTGCACAATCATCAAAAATGCGGTCAAGAGCACTTGGTTCGAATACACTGTTTGTAAGGATGGGTAGATGTTCTTAGGATATGTTTTGATTAAAAAAAAATAATTGATGGTCATCTCAACTAGGTCTGATTGTATTGTCAAATGGGATCATTCTTGTAGTTCAAACCGCTTTTATGGACTCGCCAACTTCCAACGCCGAGGACAGGATTTATGCTCCTTGGGTGTCTTATTTCTTTGTGGCACGTAAGACCGGTCAATTAATAGTTTGGTAGTACAACAGAAATTTATTATTTCTTTCGTCCCCGCAGTTTACACCATCGAGGCCGTTTTAAAACTGATCGGCTTGGGATTTAAGAGCTACTTCGCGTCTTCCTGGAATATGTTTGACTTTGGAGTGACCGTCTTGGGTATTTTATCATTGATTCTGGAGGTCTTGGACATTCCCTTGTTCTACGTGGTCATTCTGCGGCCTCTCAGGTAAGAGGAGTCAGTAGTTTGTTTGCCAAACGGTTCTTGGTTTTCTACTACGCAGGCTCTTTTTTGTCTAGACTGCTCACGTTGTTCCGAATGAAAAAGCGCTTCCGGGATGTATTTGGAACAGCCGTCATTCTCTATCCAAGGCTGACTTCAGCCGTCATCGTATTGCTTCTCACTTACTACTTCTTTGCCATCATTGGCATGGAGTGCTTTCATAATTATGATCTGAAGGATTGTTGCAAGTGAGTGAAATAATCCCTATATTGTAAAGACCTTTCTAATTAAGGTTGGTCTGAATAGAAATTCGTCCGTGGAGCAATACTTCAGCTACGTGGAGGGCTCAAATGGAAATGTTTACTTCTACTTGAATAACTTTCAAAGTCTGCAAACTTCTGGAGTCACTCTGTTTGAGCTGACTGGTAAGTCTAACATTCATCAGTCATCACTAGGGACGGGCAAAAAGTGCAAATTAAAAGAAGCTTTTGGTCACCAAAAGTTGCACAAAAATCAGCCCAAAATCGTAAAATAAAATGTAGAAAAAAGTCAAAACTTTTGTCAAAAAAGAGCGCATATAAAATTTAAGAAATTCGCAAAAAACTGAAATTTCTGAAACAAAAAGCTTCAGTTACTTTCTTGTCATCTGCTTGTTATTTTTCAATCTTGAGGAGGAAAATTTAGATATTGAAGTAGTAGTAATCAATACTATGCTAGCCTACGCTGGGAGCTGTAAAATCAGATTTAGTTTTCAAATTTGGAAACAAATCTTCCAAAAGTAAACATTTTCAAAGAAGAAATAGCAAACTCTCAACAATTTGTTCATTTTAGGCCGAATTCGCAAAAAACCGTGCAAATAAAGGTGAAAAGTGCAAAAAGGCAAATAAATGTGTTTGTTACCAAAAATCTTTTTGCACTTTTTGCCCGTCCCTAGTCATCACCATCAAGTGTGTAAGATATTGACTTGTCTTTTTTCTTGCAGTCGTCAACAATTGGTTTGTCATAATGGAAGGATATGCTATTGTCAGCGGAGTCGAAATGAGTCGCGTCTTTTTTATGGCCTTTTATATCTTCACCATGATCGTAATGACCATTATCGTGGCCTTTATCTTGGAGGCTTTCCTCTTTAGAATCCAATACAAGCAATATTTCTCAAAAGAAGATGGTACGGCCAAAATGATATTCTCAATTGATTTTAATATCTGTTGTCTCTAACATCGCAATTTGATCGTCTTTCAGAGGCCAAGAACCTCAAAGTGGAAGTGATTTTAACCTCGGAGGAAATCCAGCATATTGCCCAAGCTAGAGGAGGCTCCATTCAAGATATTGCGATTCCTAGTAACGTAAGGCAACTACATTTTTTCGCCATTAACCCTAATAATAGCATGATGATCTTTCGTTAATCAGAGCATGTTCAAGTTTTGCGGGGAAAAATCTCGAACAAAGGAACAGCTGCAGATGCTCATGTACACAGATGAGATGGATCGATGGTTGGCCGAGGCCCAATTGGAAGAAACCCGAAGTCAAGCACGCATCCAAGCTGCCATCTTGGCTGAAACCTCCTCCAACGAGTATCACGATCACGGTCATGGCGATAATGAGCACATACAAATCGTTCAAGATGAAGAAACCATCACAGCCATTCACAGACAGGTTCTTCCTGAACTCGGTACATAAGAGATTCAAACTATGATCTGTGATATCTTTACTTAACAAGTGCCTCAATTATGTACTTGTAATATGATGTACGATATCTCCCCCAAAAAAGCGCGGGAGAACCCATCTTGTTTGACAAGGCAAAGAAGGGTTCATTCCAAAACTGACAGAATCTTGGTCTTTAAATCTTGGGAAAAATACGAGCATTCAAACAGATATTCATGAAATGTCATGCCAAGATGCTTACTAGTAAGAAAACCTTGCGCTGAAAAATCGCCGTGGGAATAAGCGATCGAGCCCAAAAGCTTTTTCATGCGCTCTTTACACGGTCGAGCTTGACTGTCCAAGTCAATATTTACTTGAGAGAAGCACTTTGAAAATTCTTTGACGGTCTCGATTTCACCTCCAACCAACAAATAGATCCGCTTGGCTCGGAATTCTAGAAGTAGCGCATTACAATGGCAATCACGACACATTTTGTCCAAAGTCTTGTGGTAGATCTTCTCGTTGCGAACATGGTCAATTAAGAAAAGGCGCAACAAAAAATCATCCGGGATCGAAACTTGGCTGGTTCCTTCAAGGGCTATGGCATATTCGTGAGCGTGTTCTTGGCACCATTGGACCATATCCAATAACATTGGTGTGCCTTGAAGGGTGAGAAGATACGCGGTCAATGATGCTATTAGGTTTTGAGCGGCTTGAAAATGAAGTCGTTGCGAGTGAATCATCACCTTGGGCAACTCTGAAGGATACGTCGAATCCAAAGAGACTCTTAACTGAAACGCAAAATCCGTTTGAACCACGGATGTCGTTTTCAGTTCGAACACGAGAAGTGAACCATCACTGATTAAGTCAAATTCACCAGGTCCACAAAAAATAGCGGCCAAAGCCGAGACTTCCTCCATGGTTGGTCAAGGAAAAGGCGAGCGAGAACAACAAGTGTATAACGATGAAGCTCGGGGTCTACTCAGTTTGGTCCGAGTAGTGAAGCCACGATTGTTCAACGATGAGAGCCACGCGTTTTTCGTACTCTCGGCGATTTTCTTGGTATAATTGGGCGGCCACCGAATTAGCCGGGCTGTTGGGATTGGGCTCATCCAGAAGAGATTGGATCGAGGTCAAGATGGCGGACACGTCGTACGTGGGACTCCAGCGGTTTTGCAGAATATCCAAGCAAATGCCTCCATCGGCGTACACATTGGGGTGGAACATCTTGGAGATGAACCGAACCGTGGGGGGTTTGTTTGGATACTCTTCCGTGAACTCTGAAACACACACAGATAAAGAATCTATAAAATAAGAGAAAGTGATGCATGGATGCATGAATTTAAGCTTACGGATGGTGAGCTTGAAGGTGCCATCCTCGAAGGGCGTGTCATGGGGACCAAATATGACGGCATTCCACAGCATGATGTTGTTATCCCCGGGTGCGCCACTCACACCCGCGGGGGGATCTTCCTACACACAAAAATATCAAGAACATTGGAGGGTGAGCCGTATGGAATTCAGTGGAAACATTTTACCTGAAGTCGCTTGAAGTCCCTCATTAATCGGCGTCGAGCCGGGGTGGACATTTTCTTGGCAAAAAGTCTACTCAAGGAGTGAGAATGACGCCCACCAGACTATAAACGGCCGTCAGAGAATCTGTGGTCACGGCAGCTTCAGTGACAGCTTTGTCAACACAGCCTGAGGTGCAAGAAAGGAGAAGAGCTAACCCCAAGCTTGCTCCTTGGGAATAGACAAGAGAACTACTTAAGTGGCTTGAGAGAAGCGCTTTGAAGTCTCAGCTCAGGGCAAGCGAGCTTTTGCTGCTTTCAAACCTGCCATCTCTTTAATTGCACGCTCTCTCTTAGCCTTGAGTCCCTAGCTGCTTCTGGCGCTTCCCCTCGCACTTCTTTCTTGTTCTTCTATGGCAACCGTTCTCTACGTCATTTGACACCGTTCAGGGCAAGCATGCCCTTGCCGCTTCTCCTCGTACTTCTCCTTTCCTGCACCTCAGGCTTACCAGACATCTAAGTACTTCTTCTACGTCCACCCTTCTCTACGTTGTTTGACGCCGTTCGGATTGGCTTGCCCATTTTTCTAGAAGTATGAGTTGACAGGGCTGTCTCTGAAGCTGTCACTGAAGCTGCCGTGACCACAGATTCTCTGAGAGCCGTTTATACCACCAGACAAACAGAAATGCACAAACTTTCAAGATTGTGGCTCTTTCTCGTTGATTACGTGTTTACAAATTTTAGGGCTGCTAAGATTTCGTGTTGTTGGGTCAAAAAATGGGACACGAGACGAGGAGTGCAGAGTGAGTTTATTGTTTTTTCGCTTTATTTGCCGCTTTTGAGTCTTGAGAATAAATCTGGACCACGAACATTGATCATAACTTTTTGACAAAAAAAACGAAGAGGCAAGTAGAATCCCAACACGTGCTTTTACAATTGCTATTGCAGCAATATCCATTCTATTTTGGAATGAGCTCAAGCGGTAAGATTTAACATTATAAGCTTGAAATGTGTACTATATGGATGCCCTCTTATTATAATCTTGTCTTGTGCGCCTCTACTCTTACTCGGGAAGTCGTTCTACGAATTTCTTTTCAAAATTGCATTTGATATTGGGCTAAAAAAATTCCAAGGGCATCACTGACAACGTTCTCAGAGTGACCAATGTATGAGAGAAGAAACATGCTAACAATTTTATTCCAGAAGCGATGGAACAAATTCTTTGGACACGGATTCAAAATCCAAGAAGGTCAAACACACTTCGGGACTGATATCAGGGTCCTCTTTGGCTTTGGCTTCGATTTGCGTTATCACGCGTCCAATAGCTTTGTAGGACGCGGATGAGACGATGGAGGTGATATCCGCTCCCGTGAGATGCTCGGGGAACAGGGATAAGATCGCTTCCAAGCGCAAATCGGGCTCTAATTTCACTTTCTGGATAACCGATTGGAAAATACTTTTCCGTTCCTCTAAGGTTTGAGCGGCTCCTAAATGAATCAGACGATCAAATCGACCGGGACGAAGCAAAGCTGGGTCAATCATATCGGGTCGATTCGTAGCACCTGATTCGAGAGACATTAATTAATCAATTTGACCTATTTTATCGCCAATGGCATTGAATTTACCGATAACGAAGACTAAGTCACTCGACATATCATCCAATTGTGTAAGGAGTTGAGACACAATTCGGTCCATAACTCCGCCGGAATCTCCCGTGTTTCCACGATTAGGTGCCAATGAATCCAACTCATCAAAGAAAATGATTGATGGACTGGCTTTCTTGGCTTGCGTAAAAATATCGCGGATGTTTTGTTCCGATTGGCCCACATATGGATTGATCAGCTCGGGTCCTAAAATTGAGCCAATACTGAAAAAAGCCTCGAAGAAGTGAAATATCATATTAATTGTGGACCTTACCTTTCACACTAAGAAAGTTCAAGTTACATTCGGACGCCACCACTTTCGCCAACATGGTTTTGCCCGTTCCCGGTGGTCCATATCTTTTGGCAGAAATATTTTTAGAATATCTTTACTCATAAATTAGGAGAAAAAAAAAATTAAGATTAGGAGTAAACTTACAACAGGACACCGCTTCGTTTAAGTCCATTCGCCACTAGCTCAGGATGTTCCAATGGGAGGTCGATGGTGTCGCGAATTTCCATTTTAGCTTTCTCAAGTCCTCCTAAAACATTTAAATTAATTAATCTCTTTTCATTCTATGAAACCTCCACCATAACACACCAATATCACTCCATCGGACTTGCGGGATTCTCGGCGCTCCAATGGAATCCGAGGCCAAGTCTTGAATTTGACGCACACATTCATTGAAAATAGTCTGATTCACCTTTAAAGGTCGAGCTTGTTCTTGGGCCCTTTGAAGAGTCTCTTGTAAGTCTGTGAACGAGAAACCCGCGCACTTTCGAGCCAAACTTTGAATATTTACATCTGGCATGAAATCGATCCCCAAGAATTGGATCATCCAATCGAGAACTTTGGAAACTTCTTGGGTGGTATCCAAATCGGGAACTGGAAGAACGTGATCGAAAACCGCATGGAGTAGGGGATCTAAAGTTTCAGTCAAAGGAGCCCAGGCAATCACAATGCATTGAGGATCGAGGTTCAGTCGACTGATTTCCCGTTTCAGACGATTAATGATCCGAAAATCTAGATGATCCTCACGATTTTTAGATAAAACGTGTACATTCTTCAAAATGAGAAGAAAAGGACGCATTTCTGAGGCTTTGGCTAATGCATTGGTCAATTTGATCTCGGTATTGGCACTGTTATCTCCGAGGAAAAGTGCGCAATCTTCAATTCGAAGCGAATGACCCAACTTTGAACTTAAGGAGATGAAAAATGGACTCAAACCTTGGGTTGATTGTCCTTGAATCAATACGTTAGATTTGATTCTCACTATGATTTCTGATTGGAATTGGATTAAAGGCTGAGGAAGGCTTGCAATGGAGTCCGGGGGATTAGATTTAGTCATAATAAGTTCTTCGGATGGCAATGGTTGAATGATGTTACGCTTTTGGTTTAGAGAGGTCACGGTTTGACTCACCGAACCATATTGATCGTCGCATTTCATGGCCACAACTTTAAATACCAATCGAGCATTCGGTGGAAGAACCCATGAAAGCCTTTGAGTTTCGAGGTTTAAATGATCTTGAACGAATATTGAATTCACGCTTTCCTTGAACAACAATTTTGGTACTTGGAAGAACTTTTTGAGAATCTCGTCCAATTCTCGGGTTGACAACAAGGCATATGTTGAGTTATTCAAGAAAGATATGGACAAACTCTCCACATTTGCCAGGGATGAATCCAAAGCGGGCTCGATAAATGGACTGCCATTTTCAAGCAGACCCAAGTTGTGCAAAGTCTCTGAAGTTAACAGAACTTTTCGTTGATGCTTGGGTCCGACCAAATTTGTATAAACACGCCAGATTTTCATGGACTGAATTGTGGCCAGTTCGACACGTTCATGGTTCCAAGTATGAGTAAACACGGTAGTTGAAATGCACAATTTATGCACTTGTCCAGTCTCTTGAAGCAACCATCGAGCATGATCGTGACTGATTAACTGGACTTGATCGATTAATATATGTTGGGCTAAACATTTGATTTGATGGCTCAGGGCATATGGAATCGTATGATTGGGAGAAATCAAACCAACGGAATAGCGCACTATAGGCCAAAGATTGGTTGGACAAGGTAATTTCATAATTTCGACGACCGTTGATTGGGAAATCAATCCGGATTTGGACGGTTGAGTAGAGTCAATGAGAAATTTAGCATCTTTCCCCTCATTTGTGAATGCCAGGCTTAGTAGATTCCCCTCACGAACGAAGCAAGGCCACGAATGGGTTAGAAAACTTTGAAGTTGTACAATGGCTTGATCATCGCATCGAATCGATATCGTATTTAAGTGACATGAGTCCGACATTTCAATTGTCTTTAACCGAACTAAACACGTATCGGAGATCCATGATCGAAGGGGAAAGAAGATCTGCCCCTTAGGAATGGCCTCTGAGAATTTCAATTTGAGAACAAGTACACTTTTTGAGCCTTCATGACGACGAATTTCTACAAAAAGGGGCGATGACGAGTTATCAACCGCAGAGGCAGGATTCACAAATGCCTCATCATTGGAAAGTGGATCGAACTCGCTCAGTTCGGTGGTCGAACTCGAGGTCACTCGGAGTTGGACAAACGTGGATTCATTCATGGTCTATTTCAAATTGTCATGGAAGCTGGAACATAATTGAGGTGAGTGCGTGAGAAGGTTGAAAAATATATTAAACATTTTACGTACATCACACTACTTAAAAACAAGACCGGTTTTCCTTTGACAACCCTTGAAACAAAGATTCGCGCGCATGCCCATTGAATAGGGGCTAAAACAAGAAGGGTTCTCTTACCTAAAGGGTTAATAAAGTCGAGTTCCAAACCTAATTTGCGTAGATCGAAAGCGGAATGGCCAGACCAAACCAAACGACTGTACCAAACGAGTTATCTCTGCATGGTGATACACATGACCTCCTGTGTTTACTCGTCTCGCTCGCAGGTGTTCTGTTTACCTTTTCATTAGGGTGTCCCAAAGTTTTGCCCTGATGATGTAGCCCAAGGACATCTAGAATACTAGAATAGAGGGGGGAAATTCTAGATGTCCGTGTGTAGCCGGAAAAAAATAGATGCGCAACAAAAAAAATGGAAATTAAATAAATTCTGGCTCTGGAACAGATTAAACCATGCATTTTATTGCTAAAAAATATCCGGGTTTGACATCGAAGAGTCTTCTTTTTGAATTAGCTTTTAAATTGGAGTTTCCAGAACACATCATCCTCATCGGACATATTTTGTTGGGAACCTTAGGCTCTAAGATGAGTAAGCTAATTCTCTAAACACGAGCAAAATTCGCAATTTATGTAAAAATTCAGGTTTTTGTATAGATTGTATAGATATTTTTTTATATATTGAACAAGAGAGAAAAAGAGAAGTAAATGTTTTGTGTGATTTTTAATTACTTGTTCTCAGATGTGACCTTTTGTGGACGTACAAAGTTCTCCATGGACTAGTGGAAGTGCTTTGGGACGGAAACGACGATGGAGGGATAGTCTTTCTTAAGGACAAAGTCTCAAGGGCTACAAGAAATGAGCATTTGTGGCAACCTCCGTCTACGCTGCGAATGAGACGTTTTTCATTTTCGGTGCGAGTAATTTCCCCCTGGAATGCTGTGCCGATTGAAATTCGCAGATCTCCAAACTATCAATCGTTTAAAAAAGAGTTAGGCAGAACACTTAAAAACCTCTTTTCCACCCAGACTTGAGGGAGAAAACGTAAAGTACTGTGCTTCCCTTTCACTCTGTTACCTTTATTTGCCTTTTTGGCTCTTTTACAAGTACCATTCTTATTTAACTAATTTTATCTTTTTTAACCCTCATTGTCTTTGTAATGTTTTTATTTGCTTACCACCATTGTCACATGTCTAGCCCACACACTCTTTTATATACCTTTTTGGTGTTTGAGTACTTCTTACAAATACAAATTGTTGGAGTTGGAACAAACTCACCCTAGTCAGGAACCTCTCACCACAGGACGCGAACTTCAGCTGACGCGTAGCCCAATGAGGCCCTTAAAACGGTGCGGCTCTGCAGTGAATTTGAACGAAATTGCCAAAAACGATAGAAATAGGTGTTTGATAGCAAAAATCGCTTCAGAACATTGTTGCAGCATTAGATAGCGCTCCTTTTCCTACCATTCATTTTTATAATGCTGCTTTCTGTTCTCGGGAATTAGTCAAAACTGAGCTCCTTCAGACCAATATCTCGCACAAAATGGAGAATGGATCTCGAATAAATGCATATGTAACTTTCATGAAGATTGGGCGTCTTTTTAGAAAACTGTGGCCATGTTATTAACAATGAAACTCACAGCCACAGTATCCACACTCTTTCCCATAAAAACATCATTTTTAATCAGCATTTTATCGTCTGAAATCCTTGAAATCCATTAGATGCCAAATACCAACATTTTGATCAGCCAAACCGAGAGGAAGCACGAGATTAAACATTTTTTTTGTCAACTAATAGTTGAGTTGTTGATGATTCCCTCACACTGATTATTCATGCAGAATGCAGTGAAGAACAGATCACTCTCATGGAGCACTGTATTCTTCGCTTTGATGGTGTTGTTTGGTACTTATAATCTGAAACCATTGGTATTTCAGGATAAGTTGATTAGGGTTGATAATGAGTGGTGAACGTGATTTACCCAAGAGTGAGTTGCATTTAATTATCTTAAAGAGACAGAAACACAAACTAGAATGATGTCTAGACAATTTGTTCACTGATTTAGTATAAAATATTGAATATTGAGTCCATAACACTTCCCTATCGTTCACTCCAGAGGGCCTCATTGGGCTCTCAAAAACAACAACAAACAGCTGTCTTCGCATCCTCTTCTGTAAGTATATCCATGCCCTAGTGAGGAGAAAACCGCAACGGATCGATCCGTTCTCATTTTTATTTCTTGAAACGGAAAACTGCATCAAATCCTTGATAAGACATTAATTATAAAGGATGACGCTTTTTCTGATTTTTAGTTAGGTAGTTTTGTAGGAAAGTTTGCGCTCAAAAATTTCCAGACCTTTTTTTCCGTCGAATTATCACTGAATTGGGGAAAAATATCCCAAGATCCAAAGATATTTTTAATGTTTTCTCATAACTTTCCGCCCTTTGATGATATAAAAGTAGATGTGAATAATGTAAAAAGAAGAGTATTTACTCATAAACGCTCAGGGATTCAACACATTTCTAAAGCTACAAAATAAGATGGTCATTTACTTGTTCAAAACATTCGGGAAGCAAGTCAAGAAGTAATCAATTTCAAAGTCAGTTTCAATGGCAAGAGATATCATTGGTATGATTGTCTAGCCTTACTATTCTCCAGGGATTTTTTGGGACGCAATTCCACAAACACAGACGAATAACTTCTCTGATACGAGACTTGACATTGTCTCAACATGGAAAAGTTGGTTGAGCAATTCCATCTCGCAATAAAATCCAGAATCAGTTTGAGATAAATGTCAATGTATTCATAATCTATTTCATATTTCCACTGGATCCAAGGTTATCGTTGCCGGTGACATTCGGATGTGCATTGTTGGTGGTGGCATTCGTGGACGGGTCTACACCACCCGCGTTGGGCGTGGTCGAGTTGGCCGCATTTGTGGCTTCCATTTTGCTCTCTATGAGCCTGGCTCGCTTTCGCGTATAATGTTGCCAATGCAAAATGGTTTGGTCATCAAGGAATTTGGCGCACTGACAACGAAATACAACGGATTGAATAAAAAGCAAACATCGCTACTTACACATTTTCGTAAACTCACTTGACCGTTGACAATTTCTTTCCGAAACGCTTCGTGTTGCAATAACTCGAGAAAATGGAGACACAATGGATATTTGATGAACTGGACGTAACGCGGTTCCTTCCAATATTGCAGGTATTTCAAGTACTGGATGAATTTGGGTTGCTTGAAATAGCCTCGTTGGGCCAAGAAATGTAGATAATTCGGATTACCCAAGCACTGTACAAACTCGAGTTCGATCTAAAATTCAATCCCATGATTATGGACTCATTAACTTGACATCAGGTAGGTTCAACCCGGTTCTTACTTGAAATCGAATCCGTTGCTTCTCATCGGCCTCCGGGTAAATGGCGGGAGAAGGCGTGACTGACGTACTGGGCGGACCACTCAGCATCACGGAATGGGGCGGGGTTCCCTTGGGGAGCGAGAATTGGGGCGAAGAAGCCGGGGGTAAAGCTCCGCCGGACACGTGAGACGGACTGTATCCCGGGTAAGGTGGAGGTGGACCCACTCCGATCACGCCCGAGGGTCCACCTGAGCCCCCGCCTCCACTAGTGGGCAACATTTTACCTGCATGGTGTGAGTTGGGTGAAAATTGGGTGTGATCGCGACTTTAGAAGGAAAGGGATTTAAGTTCCAAGCCAAATCAATCCACTTACGATAGCCACCGGGTGAATCCATGAGAACGAAGGCGACGCCACTGGCCAGATGGGTAGAGATGAAAGGTCGAGAGGCAAGGTTGAAAATATCGGAAGGCTGAGTTGGTGTAAAGTAAGGCTTTAGTGTAAAGACGCTTTAAGTTGGTTTGTTTTTATAGGAGATTGTTTTTGTTGATCATCGTTTACGGCTACTTGTACTCAGGGTCGCCAGAAAATTTCAAGAAAAATTGCTAATCTTGGTTTGAAAAAACTTCCTTTAATGAAAAAGAAAATCCCGATTTCCTATTCCGCCGGGTTAGAATGAAAGGCTTTGAGTCTAATGCTCATTTTTTTTTCTCCACGCTGCATTGATATGAACGGCTGTCAGAGAATCTGTGGTCACGGCAGCGTTTGTGCGTAAGGAGAGAGGGATAGCTAGAGGCATCTCTACCTCAATCTACTGATGGGACGAGCCGAGCTTCTAGAGGCTTGAGGCCGATAGATGCCAGGCTTGTTTCAAGCCTTCTGGAAATCGGAATCAAGCCGGCATCAAGCATTTCATGTCGAAGAACAACTTCAAAAGAGCAGGAAAAGTGCCCAAATTGAGCTCCCCTATAATTTTTAAACTAATGCATTCTAGTATTTTTTATTGTTCTAATGCTATTTGAAATGCAATTTGGAATCCAAATCATTTCTTGTATGCAAAGTAATGTAAAGGGTCCGTTTGAATTGATCCCTATCCATTTTTTTTAAATTTTTCCACAAGTCACACTTAAAAGTGACATTTAGAAGGTTGCTAAAGAATATCCGGAGCATAATATGAACGTTTCTCGTTATGCTACACATTTTATTAATTTCTGCATCCAATGAATTGTAACTTTCAATTTCAGGTCCTTTTTATAACAGCACATTTCACTTGTAATCGAAATCTGCTTGCTTTTGCAAGTTAGTTAAAAAGGAAAATAAGCTTGAAGGATTAAAAAATGATGCTTAGATACTAGAGAAAGTAACAAGCAGGTTTTGGATTGTCACAACTCTACCATCTTATTTAAATAAGGGTATATAAAGGAGTAAATTACTGTTCTGCAATTTTGTTTCAGTTTATATAAAACTTGCATTCTACTTTTTTTACTGAGCACACACTTTGAAAGAATTTTATCCTCTTTCATGTACAGCATTTGATAGAGTCAAAATAAATCTAGTTTTGTACTTGTTTATTTCAATTTTCGTGTAAAACATCAAATAATAAGGAACAATTTTAAATAAAAATAAAGTTTTTTTCTTGTATCTGAAAGAGTCAAGGTTTAGCTTTAAAAAAACTACAACTAAAGTGAGGGCTTTCTTTTGTTTTTAAAACAACGGCAAAAAGGTCGAGTCGAGTCGAGTTTTGCTCCACGCACTTAGGTGGATTCCTGGAGATCATGACCATCTCTCATATTACCATGGTCTACGACAACAAGAAGAAGCCTGAGTCCGTGGACAGCTTGAAGACGAAGCCTGGGAGTGGCAGCCGCAACAAGATTGTCATGGGCAACCTTCTAATCAAAAGCAAGAGGATAATGCCATTCTAATTTGCTAATCGCCTCACAGTGGGGGCAAAAGAGTACTTAGAGGTCATAAAACAGATAGTAAAGCCTTGGTTAATGCCACATATCCAGATGGCAACTATTGATGGCAACAGACACGTGTGAAGGCGAGGCAAAGGCAAGGATTTTTCGGTTTTTTGCTTCCACACACTGTATGTTGGAGAATTTCATCTTGACACTGACAACTATATATTGAATCTTTATTGAAACCCTTGGTCATGTTATGGTCTATAAAATGAATTAAAGGAAATACCATTGTACAGTCATCTGTATGGAAAAAGTGACAAGTCAATTGGTAAATATAAGTGATGGACCAAAAGGGCTTTCAGCCGAAATTTCGGCCTTGGTTTCATGGACAATTGTGGAGAGGATAAATGGCACATTGCAAATTTTCCCCAGAATGAGCCCAGACAATCAGGTCATCTGGATACTGCAGACATTGTGGGTTTACTTGGTGAGGAGACATCTGCGAGGGGCCGTGAAAAAGGAAGGAGCCATGGCAGCCCATATCAAATAATTATGCACTCTGGAGCAGAGGGTCCAAAAGGAAATGTTGCATGACATGCGATATACTGATGGGATTTCCCAAGCTATCAAGCACTTCAATTTTTCAAGCTGGGCTTGTTTCCATTTCAGCTGCCTCAAGCTAAACCAAGCATTCAAGCCACAAGGCTCAAAGGACCTACGGTGAATAGCAGGGTTGGCAAGCTATTTGTTGTCCTTTTTGCCTGATTTAAAAATAGAAGCAGAAACTCCTATGCTGTTGCAGAATTTGTCATTTTTTTGCATAGATTTTTCAAGATATTTGCCTTCTTAGGGGCTATATGAAGCATGCTTCATTAAACTTGAGTGCAAATTATTTTACTCCATTTCCGGTGGCCAACAAATTGAATTTTAACTGGCAAGCCTGACACTGGGTAAAGGTGCTTGAAACTGCTTGCAAGCTTTCAAGCACAGCTGAAAACTGTTGCTTGGCCCAAACTCCTCTTCAAGCTGCATTAATGACGGATCAGTGATGATCCAACGCAAGGTGGATTGATGACGTCATAGACACTGCTCTGAAATTCGTCCTGTAGTACAGTGGTTCTTGGTTTTGCATTACTCTTATTCAAGCAAAGCAGTTGAATGAGAATTTTGCCATTCTCTCAAGTAAATCACTTAAGTAAATGTGGCCAGTGTCAGATCCCATCTCACACACACAAGGCAGGCTAGTGACTCAAAAATAATTTCGGAGTGTCGTTTCTCTGTTAGCCCCCTACTCAATATGATTCCCTAGACCACGGGTCGGCAATCACTTTTGGGTTAAGGCCCACCAAATAGCCCACCAAACAGACGTTGGTAGGTCCAGGGGCCCACGAATTAGTGATCAAATAGCTTTTGTCCCACGAGTACAGCACTATGAATGGCTCCCAGGCCCACCATTTTGGACTTTCCCCATAGCTCCTGGGCCCACTAACGAGCACCCTTGGGCCCACCGGTTGCCTACCCCTGCCCTAGACATTAGAACAATAACTGTTAAATGATTTTAACTAAATTGAATCACATTGAGGACATGAAAGTGGTTTCATTAATAAAAAGAAATGCGCTAAAAATGCATCATGATTGCGCAACATTTTACAACCTTTTGAGCAAAACTTCAAATTTTTGAACTACATTCTGTTATTGACGTGACGGTTCTTATACCCAGCTTTGAATTTTGCCTAGAATGCCTTTCTTCGTACTTCCAGAGTTTAAAAATCCTATCCAGACTGAAATCCATTGGATTATCTGACCAGCCCTGCCATTGGACAAAAATTGAAGCGTCTGAACTATGAAACCATATCTTAAATGCCCTTAAATTACATCTTCAGGAAAATCTGCCAAAAGTCATGGCATATTCTAATAGCAATGTTCATTTTATCCACTTGCACTTTTAGTGTAAAATATCAACTTTATGTCAAAACCTAGTTTCATTTTCCTTGTTATTTTTTTCAACCAGACAGCCCCATGATAAGCTCGGTCATTGGTCATCAAAACTCAGTGGCCTTAATCGCTCTCCGGTGTTAGGGCACCATTCAAGTTTTAGACATTGGACCCAATGGAAACTTGGTAGGCATTCAGTTCATCGCTCGCCTTCATCGCTATCAAAAGTCAAAAAACTCCGCTCGTTTCTTTCCTTCTTTTGTGTGGGAGTGTTTGCGCACTGGCTACATTACATACGTACAGTACATTCAGGAGAAAGCTCGTTCCTCGGAAAGGAGCCAATCTCTTGTTGTTGAGGCCAGTGACCTTCATGGATTGTCCTCGGCATCGCTAATTCAAGCTCAAACTCTGAATTAGCCTTTTCCCAACCTGATCCAATAGAACAAGAGCCTGACTGATATCTTCCCATATGCCTTCTATCCAGTAATCAGTCGGAGTGCCTCCCACGAACCCATCGTGATGGGTTTTGGTTGTTTTGCCTTCACGAGCTCTGGCCACCCGCGACAAATTTGACCTACACTCAGTACAGTCAGCGGGAGACGAGCCTTAGCCAAACTGGCCTTGTTCTGGCGCTTCAAAGGTTCCCCTCTCTGCCATCGCAGCTTGTTTGTCAGCCTTGGTCTCTTGTTTTTTACTCCATTCTCACCACTCCTTGGGTTCTTCTGATTCAGTCAGGACAATCCAAAGTCTGTGATCGTTCTTCCTTCCGGCCTTTGTGCCCAAACAAGAGTCGGAAAATGCCATTCTGGTGAGTAGAAATCAGTTACTTTCGGCTTAAATGACCTCCTCGTTTCATGGTTGAGCTTGTTTTTAAGCTTAAAACCCCCCAAGAAGAGTAGAAGTTCAAGATTCAGTAACTAAAACGTTGTCTGGGTTTAAAGCTGGGTTCATTGAGACAGAGGTAGGATAAAGAAAGGTGTCTTTTTTGATTGATTAGCAAGAGAAGAATGCTGTAGACTTATTTATGATGAATCGATCGGATTTACGAGTAAATGGGCGAGATATATTTCAAGGAGTGCGTTTATTTTTTACATGAGAAGGGGATTTAGAAAGCCCAGTAATCACTGAATCATTTGGCCATGTTGAGACCAAGAGGTAGAGGAAATGTCGAGAATGAGATTCTTGAACTCCCCTACATATCTATCTTCGCTAGGAGAGCATTCATTACAATAAGCTCATGTCTGAGACGTGCTAAAGTCATGATCATCCCATGATCATATGGAGGTCATTCAGGCCAGCCAAAGGCCAGCCTGGAAAATAAATGGATACAGGGATGACTTGCCGATTCAAATTCAATGATGGTCGCTTTTGCTAAGGGATCATCAACATTTCTATCTCAAAGACATAGGGAGCTAACTTGCTTTTGGAGTATCATTGTGAACTCATGTATGTGTCGAAGCTGGGCTTTCAAACGAGTATAGTAACTAGTCACTAGGTTAGAAGTGCTATCTATCTATCTATCTATCCTCGGTGTCTTGACCGTGCTTTCCCGTTGGATGTCGCCAAAATATTCATTGGCGAACAAAGCTTGTAGACACGAGGTCTGACCTGACCCATTAGAATCGCGAAGAAAGAGGTAATCGTATCTATTTATAGTGTCACGTGCCAATATTGAATCTAATCGAAGAGAGACGCAATTGCTCACGTGTTTTCTCGTTTGTAAAAAATGTACTATAAGTTATTTGTACTATGACTCGTGAGAAACAGATTGACAGATGGATGTTGAAGTCTAGATCTCCATCGTACCCTTGACCGTATTCTGGCTCTAATTCTTGAAATAGACAGGTCAAAGTCGACTTTCGACTATCCAAAAACGCTCTGGCAAAACAAATATCGACTGCCTGCCGAGATTATTCCAATTGTGCCCAAAACTGGTCCGTGAAAGGAACTTGAGAATTCCAGACTTGATTTGCGTACTATAACGAATACTTTGTCTCTTGTTACAGAATAATCAGAAAAGAATTTAGACGGAAGATGGCCGAATAACTACTCTGCACCTCATAAGTGGCCGTCTTCCAACCTTAGACTTTTAAAACCAGACACAGCACATTTTGATTGGCTTCCACGAGTGTAATTGTGCGCCTTATCCAATCCACAATGGAAACTCGATTGTGGAAGTTCTCCGTCCATTGTCAGACTCTCCCTGGAGATGTGGTGTGTCTCACCGGATCCTGTCCACAATTGGGAATGTGGAAACCCGACCAGGTGGTGCCCATGAAAAGGCAAGGCTGTCCCGATGAGAATATTGATAGTGATACGTAAGTTTATTTATTGTGTAATTTCTTAAAAGCAACAACAGATTTATTGTTCCATTTATTATTTGATTACCAGGCCGGATGTTTGGTCGGTGGAAGTGGCCATCCCGCTCGGATCAGACGTCTACTTCCGATATTGCGTATGTATTTGCGTGGAGTATGGCCATGAGCGGAGGTTTGTGATAAAGACCTGGGAAACACGGCTCAAGGCTAGAAAAATTGGATGTCATGGTAAGAAGTCAATTTGGAAAAAAAAGTTTTGAAGGAGATGAAGTCTGTAGTAACACTCCTCCAAGTCTACAGCTTAAAATATATTGCACCCTTAGATATGGCGGATCCGGACAGTATTCATGAATTTGGATTCATTAACACCCAGGAATCTTTGACTCAATGTGGTTGGCTCACCAAGGAGACTCTCGTGGAGTTGAAGTTGTTCGAAAAACCGGTGCAAATTTGGAAAAAGAAGCATCAGAACAAGAATTTGTTCGTGAAAATAACCCCGGTGGACGTGAAAGAAGCTGGACAGCAGTCTTTTTGTTCGGAAATGGATGAGAGTATTGATATTGCGGAAACCAGATTCAAAGGCAAATCATGGCCGGTGATCAATGCTGCTGTGGGTGGAAAAGTTCTTTTTTTTTTGCAAAAATGTCCAAAAGCTCATTCAATCAATCCATGCTTCCGTTTCCAGAGTTTGGACGGAGACGATTGTCGTTTTCACCCCCAAAGTCAGTTTGGAATTGAAGTCAAAGAAGATGGATTCGTTTCCTTCCAAGCACAAATGTTTGATCTACACACTGTTGTAAGTATTTAAGACCTAACACACACAATCGGGAAGGACCTATCGTATCAGTGAAGTCCTAAGTGATTCCTCCATGATCTGTCTTTGAGGGTATTCTAAATAATACGCGTTCTTTAGGCCTTCCTTGTGGATATCTTTGCACGGTCAGATCCCGAAAAAGAGTTGAGAGATACTTTGCCAGCCGAACATTTGGGCTCGTGCTACGTCTTGCCCAATCATTTCAAATCGACCGAGGGACGCGTTGAGCAACCTATTGTTTCTAAGGGTTTTCAGCCCATTGGGCAGTTTTCGGCCACGTATCTGATTATCAAGCCTTTGAAGGACGCTCCGTGTGATTTTTCAATTTCTTATGCACAACACTGGAAATCGAATTGGAAGCGATTGGACGTCGGGCACAGAGGGTTGGGCAACTCCTATTCTGAAACACAGTAGTAAGTCAAATGTTGAGCATTGCATGATTGTTGTTAGCCCTTCAATAATCATTCCCATGTTTAGTTGCTCAAATATCTGTGAGAACACGATCGCCTCGTTGAAAGATTCCGTGGCTCATGGGGCTGATATGGTGGAGTTCGATGTTCAGTTGTCGAAGGATTTGGTACCGGTGATTTATCATAACTTTGAGCTCTGTACCGTTATCTCCACCAAGAAAGGAGGCCAAGAGGTGTCGGTGACGATGCCCGTGAAGAATCTGACCTTGGAACAACTCCAGCAGTTGAAGGTGCGAACTTCAAATTGCTCTTTGTCTCTACTCGAAGAGTGAGTTGTTTGTGTCAATGGGAATATCTTGCCCCCCTCTTTAGACACATCATGTGGAAGAGCTAACTAGTGGGCGGAAGAATTTCTCCGAGGATCACGAGGATCATGAGCCTTTTCCGAGCTTGGAGCGAGCTCTACGGGAGATTGATCCGCACGCCGGATTTAACGTGGAGATCAAATGGGATATGGAATTTCCGGACGGCTCTCGTGAGTGTCACAATCCATTTGAAATGAATCTTTTCATCGATGTCGTGCTGCAAAAGGTGCTTGAGTGCGGTGGTGAGCGCAAGATTGTGTTCTCATCCTTCAATCCGGATGTTTGTACCACGTAAGTCATTACTTTGGTAGAGTTGAGATATTCCATTTAAATTGAGCTCACCATACATCTCAACGCATCGTTCGCCATTTTACTTTTTAACAGGATTCGGTGCAAGCAAAATAAGTATCCAGTATTATTCCTGACTCAAGGAGTAAATAGTAAATACGCCAACTACCGTGATCCTAGAACAAGAAATATCCCCAATGCCTCAAAGTTCGTGGAAATGGCTGAGATTCTAGGCATCAATGCCATGGCTGAAGATTTGCTCCGAGATCCTGGACAAGTCGACATTGTGAAGAAGAGAGGTCAAGTTCTTTTTTGTTGGACTGATGATAAGAACGACAAGGATACATTGAATTGTCTCAAGGGAATGGACTTGGACGGGATCGTTTACGATAGGTAAGGAAGCACCGTTGGAGAAGGCTCATTTTCTCTTGCTACTGTTCTTTAAAATCCACGCTCGCTTCATTCATGATCGCAGGATGGATATGAATAATTCAAAGTTGGTGAAAGAAAGCATCTTCTTGATGGACAAGCGATTTGAAAGCAACGAGGATGATGACTTTCCCGTACATATCCACCAGAAGACCTCACCCACTCACTCGTCTTGCTCCTGTGCTTCAGGAACCAAAGAGACCGCCTTGCCTAGTCCAAGTTCGATTATTGTAACCGAGTTTATACCAGCTTCTTCAGCGGAAGAAATGACACCCAAATCGGACGTAGAAGAAGAGGATGGGGAAAATTGCAAGAGTACTTTTATCACCAAGGCTTCTGCACTCTGCATTTGAAACGAAAGTCATCTAAATTCAAGCCAATACTATTTGTAGATGCTCAATTCGAGCCAAGAAAATTAGGAACGACTCGATATGTAAAAAAGGTTGCTCGAGTTTGTTCTGATGCCCACAATCACAACAATTGCAAAAAAATCCGGTTCCTCTCAACGATATCAATAATAAGATCATGAGCTTAGTTACGTCT
Source organism: Tigriopus japonicus (assembly GCA_010645155.1). Taxonomy (NCBI): domain Eukaryota; kingdom Metazoa; phylum Arthropoda; class Copepoda; order Harpacticoida; family Harpacticidae; genus Tigriopus; species Tigriopus japonicus. Next base: position 159,452 of record JAAGOF010000071.1, on the reverse strand, counting down.
TGCCAGGACGCCATTATGATCGTACTGGAGTTAATTCATTTCAATGACAAACAGACTGGGTATTGGGTGACGATGTGTTCTGCCACAAGCATGTCCCGACCAACTGGAAAAAATGAAACCAATTTAGCTAACCAAATATTGATCCTTGCACCTCAAGAGTAAATTGAACTATATTCATATTGAATAAGAATACAACTCACTTTAAGAAGACGCTTTAAGATCATCTTGGCTTACTGATAAGCTGAATAAAAATATTTTGTGCTAAAAAAATGTTGTTGACATTCGTCATATTTTTTAGAGACCAATGATTCTCGACAATTTTTCTTGACCATAAACGTATTGACGTCTTTTGCTTTATGTTTTCATAATGAAGCAAAAATAATCTTGCTGTTGATTTGCAAAATGAATATTGCTAGTTTAAACAATCGCATTCTTCCTAAATTGAAGGAATGACCTGATTCTCAGGACGAATTACAGAAATACAGCTTAAGGCCTGTCATTGTACTAAAATGAGAGGTTATTTCAAAGCAGTAAATGTTCCGTTGAATTTTCATTGTAGTAACTCGGCCTTAGGTGGTATTCTGTAATATATCCTTCATCCTTGCGTAAATATGGACGTTGTAACTTGGAGAAAGAGCACCAAGTTGGGTAAAGGCGTCTATGACTCACTCCTACATGAAAAAAAATCAGGGCACCAGGCCGTGTCCCAATCTCACGACCTCAAGAGCTAGGAAAGGCCAAAGCCCATCTTCCGCTCAAGGACCAATCATATCGTACAGGGTGTCCCCCCAAAAAATCCGGTTCCAAAACAATCCTTTCTCTTTAAAAATCTTATCAACAGTTGAAGAAACAAAAGAAAAGGCCTGTTCGGCAACGGTTGTTGGCTCGTGAGACTTTGGGCAATTTATAGTTGTTCAAATCTTTCAGACTGCACTTATGACTTAGATGCTATGAAGTAAGTTGGATTGCAAGTTAGGACACTTTTGATTAAGATTGTGGAAAAATATGCACAATTTATTTATAATAATGTTTTTTGCAAGACAACATTAACAATCTCATCGTATATAAACAGTATATATGATTGATATACATGATAGTCATGGGGGCCCATTCTGGGGTTGGGAGGCACCATTCGAGGGGAAATATCCACTAAACAGAGGGTGGGTGGGGGAGACCTGGAATCTAACGCATGAACCTGAGCATAGCTCGGTCGCGCGTTAACCAACTGCGCTAAACCATCCTCACAATTTATTTGTTTGTTATTGCATGAAAAAATTCTCAACAAGAGACCACGGCTATGGTGTAAATACAAGAGTAAGTGATGTTAAGAAAACAAACTGAAATCGTTAAACTTCGAAACCATAAAGACTAACAACAGAATGCAATGTTTTACACCTCAATATGTCGTAACTTGCCATCCGACCTTCTTCATAACATTTAAGTTATGCGGATAATCTGAAAAATGCGAAAGCCCTTGAGCTGTCCAAATTCTCACGAGCCTTTACCGAGCAAGCCATTTTCATTGCTTCATCCGCTGGCCATAAGATTTTTGAATTGAAGCTGACAAAGAATTTAACATGGAAAAGTGTTGAGTGTAAATCATTGCAAATCATTTCAAGATGATGCATTTTATTGCTTAGAAGTGATTATGTCAAGCCTTTTTCAAAACTTTGTGCTCTTCATTAGCCTTAAAGATTTTGATGCACATACAAAGATTCATTTTTGACAAATTTAGAGACAAATTGATCACCGACTGATCAAAAATTTCATATTGCTTTTCAATGTCGCGAAAGAAAATTAAAAATTTGAGTTTTGAAGTTTCTATCAAAACAGCTCAAAATAATGTAAAATTTTACCTAAATAGCACTTCAAATACATTTTTGCATTTCAATTTGAATGAAAATCTGTGGGACATGTCTTATTGTAATTTTGACTGAACACACAACAAAGTTTACTGTAAATATTTAGTGTCCAAAAATCTTGTTTTCAGTGCGTTTTAAATGATATTATATATTCGTTTAAGCTATTTTGCCAAAAACTTTAAAACTGAAATTTTTTATTTTCCTTTGCGACATTGAAAAGCAATATCAAATCTTTAGGAATTAGTTTTTTGATGTAACTAGGGCGTATTTTCGGCTTTTTGGGATCAACAATGGACCATTCAAACCCAAATAAATCAGCCGCTGATGAATGTATGTAAATCAACTTGAATTCAACAGGTAACTAAATGGTCTCAAAATATGGATTAAATAGTTTATCAAAAAATTTTATAATGAAGAGGTTTTTAGGTATGCTACTTTTTCCCCATTCCAAGTTTATATAATAGAATTAGAATAAAGTTGTTCCCCATTGAAATTTGGGTCCAAAAAAATGCCAAGATGTCTATGGGTATTTCGATCCAAATCTAAAAAGCCATATACATTTACAGCCATAAACAACGTGTGACCTTAATTTTGGTCATATAAAAAAATTGACCTTTGCGACAAATCCAAAGCCTTTACCTAATTAAAATAGCTTTGATTTGTTGTGTTGACATTTACGTAAGAAAATCGTGCGCATGTACGGAATCGTTATTTTCTTTTGGAACCGACAATCAGGAGCATGCCATGTTTCTGGTCTAAAGCACAATAGCTTTGCAACTGACAATTCAGAACAGATGGTTATTTAGAGCTTTGATCAAAAACCTTGAGACTGACCGAAAGGGAGTGTTTTTTATCAAGTTTTCAGAAATTTTTTTCAAATTTTCAGAAGTTCTGTGTCAAAAAATAGTGATTTAAGTGGTTTAGCACTACGTCGTACACATCATCGGTTCCAGAATCCACATCAAGATCGTCATTTTATAACACTGAATGGTCGTTCATATCTGGCTTTATTGGTTATATTTTTCCCATTTTTAACTTTGCCTAGGATTAGATTAAGTTTCTCCCTGTTAAGTTTTAGTCGAGATAAAGTCCAAGTCATGTTTTAACTTGTTAAGAAACACGAAAAAAAATCTGTATGTACCTGCCATCGACACAATCCGTATTTTGATTTCTTAGCTGTCCATAGAAAATTTATTGAACAAAAGTTATCCAATTGGTATTTTCAAGCCCATTTACTTATTTTCAAGTGATTGACTGAAGTTTATTGTGGAAGAATAATATGAAGCATGGAGTGAAACACGCCATTCCGAATTAACACATGATTGCAGGGCGAATTTGTTTATCCGATTTGGGAAAATTTACTAATTTTGAAACGTTGTTTCTCGTGAAGGAATCAACTTAACATGCTAAAATTAAGCAAATCACTTCGTGAAACATTTGCTTTCTCATTGATCTTATTTAAAAAAATATTTGTTTGAATGGAATTCGATTTATTAAAAATCCAGGGATGAGCACCGGTTAGTTCAACTGTGGATTTATCATGTAAACGCGGTCATTGTCGAGTTCCCCAATAATGGAAAAAAATACTGAGCCCAAAATTTGATCATAGTGGTAGATTTAATGTTTCGCAGAATATTGTTCTTCTCTCAAACTCTATTCTTTGTAGTGCATGTCTGCTTTTGGTTTCGGTAGGCATAACTGAAATCGAAACCGAAATTTCGGCGAGAATTTCAGCACAAATTTCCCCTTAAAACGCTTTTGGGCCATCGCTGATTTTAAGCTCACGTGGTAATTTTCAGCTTGAGCGACTGAACATTAATTTCCTCAGAGTAATGTAAAACACAAACCTTTTAACGCTTTTCCAATCATACGACCAACATTTGAGTAATATCCAGTACTATTTTTGAAAATGTTGTTGGCCATGAGTTACTGTAAGGCAAAGCTCGTAATGAAATTGACCACGAGACGCCCTTGATCGTATGTCTTTGGGCTGTTGTCAAAAAATTACTTCTATAAATGATATTTGATTCATAAGAAGTCCGAAGTTGAACACTTGAGGCGTGGCCTTCATGTATTTCGCCCTTCTTCAACAAAGAGAGATAATTATCCTCTGAATGAAAACAAGATTGAGGATATTGGTCTTGTTTCTTGTGTTTTTTTTGCGCTCAAAACAAATTTCTACAGTATGCAATACAGAAAGTCCCAAAAAAAGGAAGCAAATCAAAAAGTAAAAGCCTCTGGAATACTTATTTCTTCGAAATTTACTTTTTGTTTGTCCAACAGAAGGTTATTTTTCGGAAGAATCTTTTGCCACGCCAATCGCACAAATAAGTGATCAATTCTGGCCTTCTGTATTCCAAGCACAGAAAATGCTCGCCTTCACCCAACAGACCAGGGGTTGGCAACAGCTTCAAGGTCAGGGCCCAATAACTTTGATGTTGTTTAATTAAGGGCCAACCAAACAGAAATTAGTGACTACAAGGGCCCATAAAAACAAAAACAGGGCTGTAGGTCCACCGCTTCAGTCCCATGAATGAATCTTGGGTCCACGATTTTGGACCTTCCCCGTGGCTCCTGGGCCCACTGGTTGCCGACCCCTGCAATAGACCAATATCTACAAGCTCTCTCTCTACATTTGTGAGTGTATGTGTCTCCTCCTTGTTGGTCGTAGATCTGTTGCTGTAGTCTCAAGGTACTTGCCATCTATTGAACAATTCATTCATGGAGCATAAATAATCTTCGTTCTGTCAATGCAAGCATGGATTACGCGTATCATGGAATGTCACCACAAAGAATATATTCAGGACTAGCCCCACAATCAACGACTTGAAAATCCCCTTAAGTATTTCTGTCATCACCACCACGCAGACTTTTGGACAACAAATCACAACTGCAAGATAACGCTCCTTTTCTTAAGAATACGAGATCGATTCAGGCTTAGTCCAAGAAGCACTGGAATCATGGAGTCGGAGGCTAGCAATGAGAATAATGATTTCCAGTAAGAACAATTCAATTACGTTCTTCTTCAAAAGAGACCTTGCATACGTTGACGAATACGTATTTTAATTTTCAGCTCAATCGAACGGCGGAGACAAAAGTTACGTTCACTCAAAGTTCAGTGCAAATCCTGCCGAGAATGAATGAACTTGCTCTTTTGTGGTAATCGTTTTACCACAAAAGGGCGAGTTCACTCATTCTCTCTTGCTCTCTATTGCTCTCTTCAGTGTACATAAGTTTGAGAAGGCATAACTGTTCACTCCGGCATTCGATTGGGCTAAAATTTGATTTTTTTTTTTTTAATTTCTCAATGCAAGCCAAGTCTCATTTGCAGAAGAACGCAAATGGTTCGTTTCTGTTGGAAATCATAATTCTCATTGCTAGCCTCCCACTCCATGATTTCCGTGCTTCTTGCTTAGTCTTAATAAGAGGACTGAGAATGTGGACCCAGGGCTATTCATTACCTATATATTGTAATTTCTCTGACCATAAACTTCAAACAGAATTGTTCAGTATGGCGATACTGGTTTCTAGAGACACAAAGAAAAGAACAGTGAAATCTCGATTTAACGATATTGTCCGTCACCCCAAGATATATCGTTAAATTGAGTCGCTGTCGTAGGAGTCGTAGTAAAACGGTAACCCTAAAATTATCGTTAAATCGGAGGTCGTTAAATTGAGATTTCATTGTATCGCCAACTGAAGAGCATTTATTACAAAAGTGTGCGCGAGAAAAAAATTGGTTTTGAATCCGGTACACAATCTCGATGTAGTCTTGGACAAAAAAGATTTAAACATGCATCTTAACGAATAAATCTGCTGATCTCTACCAAATGATGTTATGCCCCACTAGATTCAAAAGAGATTCTAAAGGATGACCATGAACAACATAAATCAATGATCAGATACTTAACCCATGAAATATACGACTGAGGAAATGTAATTTGTAGGGCCTGGAAATATTTTTTTTAATATTAAAAAATTAATATAATAAAAATAAATATAAATATAAATATAGTAAAAAAAATTAAAATATTTCTCCACTTTTCCTCGATTTTTTGAATATTTTGGCTTTTTCAAGGAAAAAATAAATATTTTCTCGAATAATTGAGCCAGAAAAAATATTTCAGGCAAAATTAAGGAACACAAATGAATGACCACGGCTCAAGAGGGCTTGCCCAAAATGAACCGAAAATACAAAAATCTCTACAAAATGGCATTTGTACTAAGATTAGACATTCAAACCACAAACTACCCCCAGACTTCTCAATTCTAGCTAAGCAGGCAGACCGCCGTGACAGTGCGGAGATCCGTGGCCTCTAGATGACTCAGGCTGTATTTTCTGGATTGACTCTGAGAATCAAACTTCAAAAAGGATATTTGCGTTACAAACAAGGTAGCGCACTCTATGACGTTCCTTATGAAACAATCATTTTTACCAATGTTGTTAGGTAATCCCTCATAGAGGGCGGTTTTGTCGACGTCAAAATTGAGATATCTCTATTTTATTTATCTATGTTCAAACTCAAACCTACTATCAAATGCGAGAAAACTGCGCCATCTATTGAGGCAAATTGAAAATTGTATTGTTTAAATCATTTACATTTCAAGTTTACCCCTAAAAACGACCAAATGCATCAATTTCACCAGAAACAAATTTGGAAAATCGGTGCACACAGACAAAAATCCCAAAAAATGGCCTTGTCAAAAAAAAATAATTCGTAAATATGCGGCTTTTTCACAAATATTTTGGGCTTTTGAAGAAGATATATATTGGATATTTTGTCACTTTTTGCAAATATTTTTCCGGGCCCTAGTAATCTGTAAAAAAGCTGAGTCTGTAGTGTAAAAAATAGTCAGATCAAGCTTTTGATAATTTCTTACATACACAAAAAACTTTGATGAAATCGAAATCACTCTGAAATTCTTGTTTTTGAATTGTGGGTGCTAAGGTCTTTGAATTTCTGCTCATCCAGGAAAGCTAGCCATCATCTGGGTTTTCTAGAAGCATAATAAGTGTCTCCTCCTTTCTTTGTGTTTTTTGGCAAGTAAACTGAAATAACCTCCCTTCTCGAATTTTCAACTTTTTTCTTGAATGATAACCTAAGTGTAAAGCTTGGGATATGTAAGAAAAGCCGTTTCAACGTGCAGGGTAAATAGAAAGGTAAACAGAGCTCTGTTCGTCTGTCAGGTGTCTGGAATTATTGTTCAACAATAAGATAAAGAAAACAGACCCTTTTATTTATTAGTAATTCTAAACATTCTTAAATCGTGTCGGAAAATCATGGTTGGTGTTATGGTTCACAAGCCTAATTTGAATAGTTGAAGCCTGTAACCATTGGGGTTGAAAAGAATGAGGAGTAACATGTCTGTAGAAATGTTGCAAAATATGGATCACCCATCCAAGACCATTTTTATTGCCATCAAAACATAGTGAACTTCACTGAAAAAGCTTTGCAATGGATGAGTGTACTCAAACAAATTCAGGTGGGGATTCTGGGGCCAAAATGGCTAGGGATGCGTCAGAGTCGAGACTCACCCTCCATAAAACTTAATCAAAATTCGTGGGCCCAATTCGTTTTCTTCGTTTTGATAATTGAAATAAGAATTTTTCCTGACGTAGCACACTAAAACTATGCATGAAATGTCTGAACCTAGTTCTGACGCATCCCTAGTCATTTTGGCCCCAGAATCCCCAGCTGAATTCGTTCGATTACACTTATCCATTGACAAAAATGAAATGAAATGCATTAGTCATTATCAACGATAGTGTGAATGTCGATCGACCTGTGCATCTTATTTGCAATAACAATCTAGAAGTGAACCTTCACACTATTTTTCCTCCTCCCTCTCGCAAAAATGTTCCAAAGAAAGGAGATGAATAGAATGTCAAGTTCATTTCATTAGCAGAGTCAACAACTCAGAATGATATTTGGGAATTCTGTGATGCCACTGCTTGCATGAATAGCTTGGATTCTATTCTAGTAGATCAAGGACATCAAAAGCCATCCACAAGGGTTTCTTCATTGAAAATTCTGTCACCAAAAGATGAGCATATTTCCTTGCTGTAAAAGGATACAGCCTTTGTCTTTCTTTCGATATTCTCTTGCTATGATATTAAACAACATATATTCAGGCACTCAGTCAGTCACTCCCTTCCAATTTCCCACTAATGCAAGCTTTTATCTCGGTCTTTTGATGGAAAAACTGAGAACGTGAGAAAGCTCTTGGTATTAAATCAATGGTGCCAACCAAGCCTTATCAGCGTGATTACTGTGCCCACGATGTGCCAAAATCTAATTGCATAATTTTATCCATTTTTCCCCCTTTCCCCTTTGCAGTATCAAATATTCAATTTGGAGTCCCTAAGGACCCGTCGTGTCAAAATTTGAATATTTTGGATCCGAGGGAACTTAAATTTGTGTTGTGTTCCATGAGGATCTTCCGCTAGCTTGATTGCGTTTTTTAGACATGAGCAATCTCTGAGTTCCAATCAATATGGTTCGAATATCGCGTCTGTGTTCCACTTTTTATGAATAACAAATAGAATGTCGGAAAAGGCCAGAGGATCTTTGTAGATTAGAGACGTTTCATCCATGTTTAGTGGTTGGGCTGCAGGCTCATTGTCGAAGAGCTGTGTTGCGAATGGACAACAAAAGATCTAACCAAATAGGCCCATTGCCTATCAAAAGAAAAACAACAGGCCGGCCAGAATAGGGCCGTGGTTGGGATATCTATTCTCTTGACCTTGACTGCCAAGCCGTTATTATGCCGCAGAGCTCGTTGTTCCTTGGCCACCACAGAAGGATAGCGTAATTAGAAAATAGGCCAGCCAGTCAGTCAGTCCTTAAAGTGTGAATAAAACCTTCCTTGGTGAATGCAGCCTGTACTTACTGTATAACTATGTCCGTACACGTACCTCAACTCTAGCTCTGGAACTGGTCTCACGAGCTTCCAACGAGAAAGCAACATTATTAGCCCTTTGTCAAGTCTTTGGGCTCGAGTTTGCCAGTGAAGAGGCTAATCAGGCTTATAAGAGACACAATATAAGGACGATGGGTTATTAACGTATTGTTAACATGCCAAGCAAACTTGAAAATAGCAAAATATCCAACAATCCAAAAAAGGAGCTCAATTTGGAAGGCACCTTGTGACGTTGGTAAATTCGGTTAATGTTTTTAGATGCCACCTAAAAAAGTCCATCAAAACCAATGTCATTGTCACTAGGAATTAGAAGAGGAAGAACCACGTACAAACCCTCACACTCTGTAAAGCACAATTGCCTGGAACTTCATAAAAAAAGCCATCTCAATTTTTCCATGACCGCCTCAGGGAGAAATGTGAGTTCCTCTACAGTACACTCTAGGAGGCTGGCAGTACAAATCATGTGAGTGTTAAGTAATGTGGAGTAGATGAGAAGAAATTGTCCCACCTCGTCGGCACTCGCAAATATTTTTTTTCTCTGTGCAAAATGGGAGAGGTTGAAGTTGCCTTTCGCTTGCAAAAAGAGGGAGTAAAAAACGACGCAATACCGTGCACAACTGAATCATTATGCAAATACAGCCTGACCAACTCTAATATCATGTGTTCCTAAAAAGTTGGAATGTTTGAGAAACGATTTTGATGTCCTTTTTTCGAGGATCTTGGCCTTGGTTGGATGCCATTGTTAATTCATTCTTTTCACGCTCTCTCTCATGCATTCAATGCATAAGATTAGTCAAGTGATGAAAAAATATCTTTTCTCATTAGCTCGATGCCATTTAACAAAAGTTGGTACGTTGGACTTGCTTTAGAACATCTGCAAGGTCAAATGAATTTAGAATAGACATTCTTGATATTTCCGCTCGACTTTTGTATGAGGCCCAGTGTTTGGTTAACAAACTTTGTTTAAATGTGTGTGAAGTGGAGCTTTTTCAAATATCATATTCCGGCTACCCACTTCAAAGAGACATTTGTGCCCAAAACGCCTACTTAGGTTACCTTTATAATTTCTCAAGGCAATCACCAAGACGGAAAATAATCTTTGTTTGTTGTGACAGACTGTATCAGAGAGAGACCCCATCCTCGATTGGAACCACCAACAGTAGCTGCTACTCACAGACTTGAGTGAACCTCATGGCGTGAGAGCTAGCCACCCGCAGTTTGACATAAAACCCGCAAGTATGTTGAACACTATTGTTGAACACAAGAATTTGAGTTGCTTATGTAGAAAGTTGCAAATTACAAACTCAATGCAATCAAGGCGGACGCTCGAGCTGTCAGGATTAACGGCCCGACAAGGCACAAAAAATATTAACCAGAAGGCCAAATAAAGGGAAAAGTTCCAGGGAACGGAATCCTTATCTCTTTTGTGTCAGATTGTTTTATTTTCGTTGTCATGGAAGTGAGTGGTGAGAACCCCTCCCATTCACGTCCTTCTTGGCCCAGACTGAAGCTTAATTCCCTCCAAACCAAGTGAATATCCACACCCAGTTTCAAGGAGCATTTACCTACGTGCATGCATAGTTGCTCCCAAGGGCATCTTGGATCTCAGATTCAGAAATCCATGGGCTCAATAGTGACAAGGAATCACGCAACAATTCCAAAGCGTGTTTTGGGAGGGAACAGCACGGGAAAACTTGGCGGTGAATACAATTGTACGGTTCATTAGTTGGTCAATTTTAAGATGGAGGATCGGTTTGAGGAGCTAGTGCAAGGCAATTAATGAGAATGAAAAAAATGTGCACGATGTATTTTCTTTTCTTGCAGTTATCAAGTACTTTTATTGTGTACAATCTTCTCCGTGCAATTGTGTTTGTCAAGGGTCTTAACGATTCATTTCCTGACATTGGCAATACAACTAATTATGACATGTGGAGCTGATATTCGTACACAAGACGTAAGGTGCATTCCGTTTGTGTTCCAACTCAAACAGCTTGTGGGTTTTGTATGTTTAGCTGTACTTTAATTCAACAACTTCCAAATGTCAGAGTAGTAAGAAACAACGGTCCAAGCAAAACGACCTCAAGTTCGCTCGCTTGCCCATCTCTTCGGGGCGCTCCATTCTCCGTCCCTCAAAGCTTTTTTACTCTGGGCATTACAAAAAGTCTGATTCGGCCTTTCTTCAAGGTTACGAGCGCTACTCCTACTATTACTTCCACTACTGTGCCACAAACTATGAACAAGTGATGGCAGTCGAAATCGTTGCCAAAGCCAAAGGCAGGCAGCAGGGAGGGCTCCGTCTCAATTCCACAACGATCGGAGAGAACCAGCAAGAAAGGAGGGAAAAAGGGGCGGACTGAATCAACTCGCGACGCGATAGCGTTTGTCTACGGACTACAACAGAGGACGCACGAACGAACGAACGAAACAACGAACAGTGGTGTGGTCCCCTTCACATGGTATGTGTAAGTCAAGAGAAAGGCCCCTCTCTCCCCTAGTATTTTCGGCCTTCAAGACTAAGGCCAACGCTTTTTCTCTTGTTGAAGTCTAGCATAAGTAGGGAAACGCGAAAGCTGGCTTGTTTCCAGTGCATGGCCGCCTCTGGCAGAGTTTATAGGACGCATTTATCCGAGCCTGCTGATCCAGCTTTGGAAGGGCCTGTGCGTGCCAATGGCAAACACATGAGTTGCGGCCTTCGCCGTTGTTGTCGTCGTCGTGGGGTCGAGCGTGACGACGGTAGGATCTCTGGGTCAGAAGGAGACCCAAGGCCCGATCGTTCGTTGAGGGCTTCTATTCCAAGGCCATCTTCTTCTACTGTGTGGCCGCTTTCTTCAAGTTTCTGTGAGAAGGGGAATAGAGAGCGAAAGATTCGCCATCGGAGCAAAGTTGGAACAGACCAACGCATAGAATGTGTTGGGAAGATCAATACAACTGAGCTGTACTGAAGGACTAACCTTCCTTCCTTCACTTCTCTTCAAGAGAGGGAATGTAAGGCGAAAACGGCAATGAGGACGAATCCGAGGACGAGGACGATGTTTGAGAGCCAGAGGCAGAGAAACACTCACTCACTCACTCGCACACACGCTCGCGAGTACACATTAGTACAAGTTGCACTTCAGAGTGTTCCAAATTATTGGTTTGGAAGTGCGGGGGTGAAATTACTGAAATCAATGATCACGTCATAATGACCTGAAGTGTCTGCTTGTCCGAGTGCATGATCGTTCGTTCGCTCGTTTGACCTGTGCTTGAACGTGAAGTGATGCTTCGAGGAACATGTGACACCATGGGGAAAGCCTTCTTTCTCCTCCGGAGTATTAATGAATCCCCGCCATCCCTTATGCAATTATAACGCATCTCTGCCCCTTCACCTTCCCCACCCTGCGGCATTGATTAATCCCTAGTGACCCACGCATCCCATTCAAATTAACCGGAATCATGGGAGATATGGCCATGAAGATGTTGGAGCCATTTCACCGGACAATCTTCAACGATTGTCCGGGTGGCATTTGTAAATACATTCACGAACACAGTGAGGTCTTTCTAATCTTCCTCTCCATCGACGGACTCTTTTTTCTGCTTTCATTATTTCCCCCGTGTTTCACGTGGAGTAATAAACGCCCAAATGGAAAGAAACGGCTCTTCTTTTCGTTCCTGGCCTGGTTCACCTTCTACTTTTGGTTGGCCTTTTTGGCACTCAATTCGGTCTACTGTTTCGGTTTTGTGGCCCACAAAGGGCCTTGTCGTTTTGAAGCCTCTGAAAATGACACCTCGTCCTCATTCTCCCTCTTGGATTGGGCATCCGACTTGGAACCACGTGAAGATGGTCCAGATGCTTCAGTGGAATTCTCCCCACCCCCATCATCCGAAGGTGGAACAACAGCAGGAGGAGGAGGAGGAGGAGGAGGAGGAGGAGGAGGGGGGCCAGGGTTCCCACTAGGGACCGACATGGAACAAAATTATGACGAAAATCATTATGATGACGAAAACAATAATGATATCATCATCAACAATAATAATAACAACAACGTCGATGAGGAACAGACTGTCCACGAGATGCTTCCAACTCCAGCACCATTGTTATGGAGAACCAATAATGTGTCATGTGCCACGCCTATTTCTGAACATGAGGCAGATCTGAGGAACATGACTGTCATTAATGTCCTCATTATTATCGTTCTTCTCATCGTTCTAATAGCAAATGCAAAAGAAGGTAAAGTCGTAATTACAATATCAAGTCATAAACTATTAAGAAGGGTGTCTAAAACAACGCACAGCATTTGTTTTCCCAATTCCCGTTGCCCAATCTGCATACTTACTCTCGTTAGCCCAGTCAGTTTTGTTTTATTCTCATGATGACAAGATATTTCTCACAAGTCAAACAAAAGTGTGAAATATTGCTAAGGTTTCCAATCTTTATGCTAGGGATCTTGATAAGAGGCTCTCATTCACTCTTTGTTCGTTGGGAAGACAGACAGTTTTTGTTAGATCGCAATGGTCAGACCTGCGGTGAACATAAACACCCTGCTGTGCCAGATCAATGGCCTTCTAGGCTTCAGAGCCTTTGTAACAATCCAATGGAATCATAGGGGGTCTTCCATGCAACTTTGAGGCAATTGTATGGCACAATTGTGACTTGACAATCGGTCATAAAGTACGCTCAACCATTGCCGTATTCATGATCAAATAGGGGTAGCCGAATTAATGCCTCATCTTTGTGTTGAATTTTTTGTCGAAAGAGTTTCATTTCAGCATAATTCAAAAGTTCAAGTCTTCTAAAGAAAAAAATGAACGCCTATGTGATAGATTGTAAAGCATGTTCTTTACTTCTGCATATTTTGTGTAAAATGTATTGTTAAAAAAATTGTTCTTTGGGAGACTAAGAATAATAACCAAGATTGGCTAAAAGATATGATACAAATACAATATCTTCCTTGGATAATACATTGTGTCGAACAAAGAGGTTTTCAGAAAGAAAGCCAATGTCGATGGTTATTGGTTAAGTTGGAATTTCAACACTAACGACGGTCGACCTTGGTCTGAAAAGCTATAAATAAAAATTGATCAGAGTTTCTATAGAGTCTCCGTTCTGAATTATAGTGTTTTATAAAACATGCCAAGCTTATTGATAATTATAGGGATGATAATGAGTATATCGGAATTTTTTGTTAAACTTTTTTATATCAATGTTCATCCCCTTGAAACGATCAAAATGGCCTTGGTGCACTGTCTGGCATCTTTTCAAGATTGTCCCCCGCAGGAACTTGCCATTTGTTTTTTAAAACTACCAAATATGGGATTGAAAAAGGTCGTTTCAAATGATGGCCACCATTTGGAGAGATTTTTGTAGATCTTAAGAGCAGAGTGGGCGGAATAACCATGCTTAAAAGACACTTTTTAGAAATAACTAGTACTTATACCTTTCAAATGTTTTGGCCCTTCCTAAAATATCAATTAACTTCAGTTCCTAACGTTCGCAGAATGGGAACATTTTTTAATCGCACGCCAAGACTGGTTCAAATTTTCAGCTTCAGCAAAAATGAACATGTAGAGCCCATCAGTTTGCCCCTCAAAATCACCAAAATGGATTTTCCACCATATAAACCACTATTTTTATTCGCACAAGAGCTCAAATCTAACAACCAATGAAACTTATGCATGTTACGATCCAGTTATGACAAAAATTGGAGCATCAGAATTTTTCATAATTTTAAAAAACTTACGTAGACGTAATATCTATGTGATACGAGTGTGGCCATTTTCGGTACCGGAAGGTCTTAACGTTCTTAGAGCGGGAACGTCATATTTGAGAAGAAGGTTAATTGAAGGTTACAAAAATCGCCACTAGATAGAGCCAAAACAGGGGCAAAGTCCCTTGATTTTAGATCTATCCTCAACTTTGATTTGTTACCAAAATGGCAGCTTTCATCTTAAAATGGATTTCTCTTCATATTTCGAGTCTTTTGGAGCTCAGCTACGATGTTGTTGTATTCAAAAAGTAAAAAGCCACACTGAGTAATCACAAATTGAGACTAAATATTTACCAGAAGTACCCACAACTGTTTCTATCTCAAGATGGTGCTGATTGTCATTTTTCTCTTTGATCAAGCTCAACTTTGCTTCCTTAAGAAGGCTTGCTCTGACGGTAGAGTTGTTCATTTTGAGAACAAGAGAGGGCACCCTAGTAGGATGTGTTAAGGGCATGGTAAATCATGTAAGAGCCATCTAGGTGAAACGAATGCTAGTTCTCTTTAAAATCCTAAATATACTGCGATTTGACCATCATGAGAGGCGCTGATCAGGTTGTATAGAGTCCTTTAAGCGGAACCGGTAAGATAAAAAACACGTGCAACCTTTGAGCTTTGTGACACAAAATTTCTAATTTTACGTGTCCAATATTTATTGGGAAGTTCAAAAATGGGCTAACTTTTTGTATCAGGGCTCAATTTTGGGAGCTTTATTAGTACGGTGACCTCCCAGTCTTATGTACTGTGACCTCCCAGTCAGCTGTTCGTTAAAGAACCGTATAGAGGATTTTAAACCAAGATTGAAAAAATCGCCAATAGAGGACGGGGAAGGTTGGGCAAGTAAAGAGAAAAGACTTGTGAGCTTAGTGCTTGGTACTTGCCCTCTCTTTCACGCCATCTATTGGCGAATTTTTCAAGCTTGGTTTAAAATCCTCTATACATTAGAGACATTTCGAAGAGCACTTTTGATGCAAATGAGATCAAAAAACCAACTCCTTCATGTCATCGTAACTAAAGGGTTAAGCTGAAACAGTTTTAGAAACGACCAAGGGCAGGTCTTATTTAGGATACCTTTAAAGGGATAAAATCGCGATGTGGTTTCAAATTTAAACATTTTTACCCAACTAATTTCAAAAGAAAAGAGGAAAACAAAAATGCTACTAGAGCCACTCAAGATAGGTCTTCAACCAAAATGGTTTTTACAAAAGATATCTTTCTTTTTTGAATGTCACTCTAGAAAAGGCAATTTGTTGAGTGGCATTGTATTTTTGGGAATAGTCATTCATGCAGTGACCAAAATAGTTTTATTGTTGGAGAAACTGTTCTGATGTATCAATCTTCGTCAAGTCTTTGGTCAAGTAAACAAAGGCAACTGATCTACATCTATGAGTTGCATCTAAATTACTGCCTGTAATATTGGGTTAATGTGTGCATTGTTAAGGCATAACAAATTATCATTAATTTTATTTCCATCCCATGACATAATTTTGTCGCAAAAGAGTCCGTCCAAAGTTGCTCCAGTCTTTTGAACCACCTCTTCCCACGTCAAAATCCGTCAAAACTGCACTTTCAGGGTGGAAGCCAGTAGCTCTTTCGTTCATTCTCAGAGTCCCACAGAAATCTTTCTGCAAACAAGCTTTGAAGTTTTTTCGACCAGCCAAGGTCAAAAGCTTTGTGAAGTAAGGCCCATTGGGATTTCAAGTGTAGAAGCTTGTCGCTTTCACCAAATGTATCAAATTTGTTTTGAGTGATCATTATGAAGCCTACATGTGATGGCTGGGTGCTAGCTTTCTATGAAACCAAAATGTAATTTATGTGTCGTTTCCTTTTTTTTGCAGTGTTCAACGCCAAAGCTCTCGATTACAATGAAACAATTTGCAAAAAAGAAGAGGTTCAAAAATTTTTGTCGACGCTTGTGGCAAAACCCCCTGAAGTTGGGCATTACGTGAGTTGCTTTCACCCGGCGAAAACCACCGACCAAAAATCCAGTTTGGCCACAAGAAAGGTCATCACTTTTAGTGCCATTGAAAATTTTGATTACCAGTCTTGGCGGGATTTTTCCGACCTTCGCTTGATCGAACCCTCACCTCAATACCCTATCATTGAAATTGAGATTGTCCTGAATTTCTTCCCAGGGGATCACTTCACCGCAGAAAAATATAAGGGTTTCGTCGTTCAACTCACGAAGGAGCACTCCGGCAAGGATGCCAAAATCAATATCGACGACTATTTCCACATTGAAGATCAACGCGAATGGACCTTCTTCATTGGGAATTCAGAGTTCATATCACCCTGGTGGGAACGGGGCTGTGCGCGCGTGTTCTTCTCCTGTTTCCTCCTCATTGGATGGATCTTCCGAATGGGTTATCACGGCAAAATTGCCAAGCACCGCGTGGAACTGAAGAAAGCCGTGTATTGCGAGAACTCGTCACAAGACGAAGGCGTGTCGCTTTCGGCCACACCCGGAAGCAGCTCCAATGAGACTCAACCGGCTGCAAACCCCACCACTGCCCAAGGGAACATACCCAGTGCTACCACGGTGACAGATGCAGGAGGTCGACGAAGTACTTCACCCCCGGTGACCGTGACGGCCACGCAACAGACCGAGGACATTGATCCGCAGCCCCAACATGCTCAAAAAGCCACAAGTCCTCTGGACGGTGACCTCCGACATCACGAACAGCGCGTGAATGCTGTGATCTCAGATCCTCCGCCTTACTCATCAGGCCGAGCTCATCATCAGACCTCTGCATCTCAACACTCGCAATATCATTCCCATTCCCAGCATCAGCAGCATCAACAACAACACCAGTCGCAACAATATCGTCTGTCTGAACTGACGACCGGAACGCCTCCATTGAGGTCCGTTCCGTTAACCTCTCCTCGAACTCACATGCGTGAAACAACCAAGGACATTGTCACCGCCGTTACTCACCAAGACATCAACGGTGTTTCTGCTGTGAACACGGTGGCTCTCAAGGACATTGACGTGCAGATGAATTCGTTCTCTGGCTACGAGACTTATGTCTAAGAGAACCAGCTCGGAACAAAGGTGAATTGAAGGGTTTGAACTTCCTTCCTATGACACTCTATTACGTTGGGTCATTTCAGTTTTGCTCCAATGGAACACTTCATTCGATCAACTTTGTTTGCCCAACGACCTTCTTCTCGATATTCTTTCATTAGAGGTCTTGGGAACCGCTTGAAAAATGAGCATAAGGATCTCGTCATTAACGTCGCTTCTCGTGGCAATACATACAGGGCCAACCAATGTGTTCTGTGATACTCTGGTTGGTCTCTATCTCTCCCTCTCTTTCCTTTCTTACTTTTCTCCTTCTTCAATTCTTTGACGTTGAAACTAAAGAGAGCATCTTCATTCATCCTCATCTGTCAGTACCTTGTGGAAGTTTAGTCGTTTTCTGATCTTCTGAGGGAACGCCAAATTTGGTGGCAAGTGGTTAAAAGCAGTACTTCCATTCATGATGGGTTCACTTGATCTCCTTGCGTATGTGGAATGGAGGTGCACTTGTCTCCAACACAACCAAAAATAACTCACACCAAACAACTACCTAATTAAGAAACTAACTAAACACCCACTCAATTACATTACTGCGAGAGAGTAGTTCCCTCAACCATGATGTGTGACATTCCTTCTTTGGAAAAAGACAGAATCGTCAAAATTCCCTAAAAGGAAAACCTACGCAGAATCTCGAACAACCAGATCTTTCCAACCTTTCCAACTAATAACTGGTTTGTAATGTCGATGACAATTTCTTCGTTTTCCCTTCTCTGCTTTCTCTTGAAAATCTTTTTCTTGCTCCTCCTCTTTGTTCAAGAACATTTTACAACTTTATCTTACTAGGGGCTCTACAATTACTAGATCCAAAATAGAGCTAGGTGCTTGTTTTCCGAATATATCAAATCGTTTTTAAATCAGAGTTTACTCGAATCAACATGCTTACTTAAACATATTACGATCTAGGATATATGAATGATACAGTCGATACGAAATTTGGAAAAAAAAACTATGCATTGTTAACAGTGAACATGGGAGTCGAAGAGAAACATGCTTCGCTCAATATTCGCGTTTTTTCTAAGAGTGAGAATGATCAGAACATGTATGCGTGATTGACTTTGAGATAATATTGTTGTTAGATCGATCACTTTAGCTTATCTTACCAACGCTGCAAAACATTTATATCAACCATTCATGACGATTCAGTTTGATTATATTTATCATAAATATAAAGCTCTGCTCCTCTCTTTCTAGTTCATTTCTTTTATCGTGCCTTTGGGTGTTTCTTCCAGAATAAATAAAAAGTATCCAAACATAATTTTGCCTTACAATCTATGTACAGTATGCACTTGGTCGCGTTTTTTAGTGTTTTTGCGCTAGATTAGCAAGGATTAACCCTGTGATTACAAGGAATGGCTACATATACTTGTAGTTTTAAGGGTTCAACATGATGTATTTCGTTTCAGTTTGTTTCTCCGAAGTGTGATGTAAACTATCTACGAACTGAAAGTTGTGCGTTTAATGGCAATCATTATTTTTTGAGATTTTAAAGATGTTTCATAAGGGAAGGTGAATTCATTTCAATTGGTTGTTGGTTTCCTGTATCGTTGATACCAACGTCCTTTAGTTTTGTTGGTACACACCAATCTTTCGATGCTTTTAAGAAGAACCACTAAAAAAGACAGGGGCAAAAATGTTTGCAAAAAATGGCAACAAGGACCACTTTTGGCTGTAGCTGAAGCACCATGGGATGACACCCAAGAGGAAGAATAAGTTCGTGCTAGCTGGGACATTCATATCAAGAAGTTCAGAGCGGTGGTTCGGCTCAGAGGGGGACATGACAAACGATATTCCATCAAGTTATAGTATGTTGTATGAGGACCAACTTCTTAAATCAATGCTTTCCTGTTGACCTGGTTGGTAAAGAGTTATTTCACAATATTTATGTTTCACCAAATCTGCCTAACCCTGTATTTGAACATCATCTAGGAAATGATTACAAAATGGTAACTGTAACAGTCTTATTGAACTATGGCCAACAAACTCGTTTCCTTTACAAATTACAATTTGGCGTTTCTAGCCATAAGTCAAAGTTCGGAAAACATCAACGATTTAGAGATAATTGTGTGGGAACTCGTGATCGTTTTGTGGAAAAAATATTTGTGGGTAATTGATCTATATTGTTCCGTGCTGCATGATTTCCCAATAACAGATGTCGCAGACTCGAACCGGTTGAGATGAAGATGGTAACGCCAGTTTATTATCACTGCATGCAACGCAGAAAATTCGTCCACAACTTCGACAATGATGCTAAAATGAAAACAAACCGTTTGAGAAGTTCAGACAAGATATCACTTTTCTAGACAAACACTTCGTAACGAAGAAACATGTAAACCTTGCAGATATGTAGACATATCATATCTCTAACCCAAATCCAACTGATTCGATCATTGGTCTTTGTTAAGCTGTGTTTTTAATATGCTTTAAAATATACTTAATGCTTGTATTGAGGTTAAATGTGCACCAAACAGCTACCAGATTTTTTCCCCGTTTTGGTGTGGATGGCTAATTGAAAGGCGAGTTTGCTAATCTTTAGTAAATTGCTTTTAAAATATTCCTTCTTTCACCGCAGTGCTCTAAATGGCGTGGGAAGGAAAGTAAAAACAAAATTGCTAATCGATATCGATAATTTGCCCAGATTCGAAAGAAACCACGCCAAGTTGGCATTTTTTAATGCACGTCTAATTAGTGACCACTTGCACATTCTTTCTAAAAGGCGTTTAAAGAAACAAACAAGAAACAATTGCCGTACCAATTGAAAATTGGTTGGCACCGTTATAATAACCAATCAATCATCATGATGATACCGTATTTTGTTTCCTTTGTTACTTGATTCAAACTGAATTTGGGCTCATAATATTCGGAAAGTTGGAAGCACTTTGATCGAACATGCACTTCTACAACGATTCTAAAAGCAAAACTTGATATGATCTAAAGTCACATTACTTTTCGAAACAATAAAAATAGCACAAATGAACAAGTGTAAGTAAAGAACAATTGTTTATAACCAAATCCATTAAATAGTAATCACCTTGCTCCTAAAAATGGACCACGGGCTATTTAAACAATATTAATAGCACATTGAATTATCTGACAAATTCATTGGACGCTATCAAGTTTTCTGGGGAAATACTAGGATCTTATTACATTATGAAGTCACAAATTGGAGCACCAGTTTTCGTTTGTTCATTCATTATTCCTTTCATTCTAATGACAGCTCGTAACTTATCTGTTATCATTAGACCCATTAGATCCATTAAACACGAGGTTGAATAGAACCTAGAATATCCCTGACAGCTTTTGACAAAATTCAGTTTCGATGCATAAAACTAAAACAGTTGATTGCAAAATACGTGGCCTTTTTTTTTAATGTCGCACTTTTCCCTTCAAAATCGTTTTAAGCACATACGTTTTGAACAAAAAAATTACCCTCGAACTATTTTCTCAAATAGAGACAAATGATTGGTGGGACGAACTATTTTGATTTCTAGCCATTGCATGAGGCATGAAACTTTCAACAGCTTTCATGAGCTTTTCATCAATTTTTCATTCAAAATCTACGTAACAATTTTGGTCCCTTCTCGACAAAGAACTTTCAATTGTTACTTTTGTGCACTTCGTGTAATGGCAACTTGGTTATCATGAGAGACAGACTTGGCGTACCTTTCTCCTTGACATATTGAATGCCTTATCACAGTTTTGACATTGCTCGACGTCTTTGTCGCTTTGCCATTGTCCCAGAGGAACGATTCGCTCCCGGAGTTTGTCCGCCTCTAATTTGCTTCGAGAGAGATGATCTCCAAGTTCAGCCAAGGCTTTCTCCGACTCCTTGACACGAGCAGATAAATTGTCATTTTCCGTCTTCATAGAGTTGTAACCCTGGGGAAAAATAGTATAGCATTGCTACATTGCACACGTACGTACGTACATTCATTACAACACAAGTCTGGTCAAGAACCACTGAATTAATCTGGACGACCAGGCTACTGACGAGAATCATGATTAACAGTGGGAATAAATGAATTGTGTTTGTTTTTTGATATCAGAACTTGCTTCTTTTGGTTAAACAAGGTTTTGAAATTTTCAACTCAACCCAACATTGAAGTGAAAACTTATGCTCTCGCAAAGCTCACTACATAATCCTGCAAAAAATTAATGAGCTCGCCATCTTCTGCTAATCTTTTCATTCTTACTCATTTTACGCTCTCTTCAGTACATAGCTTTGAGAGAACATATTTTTTTCACTTTGACGTATTTACTTGAGAGAAGAAAGGCTTCAGTTCCAGAAAACAGCAATTGACCTATTCCCATTGTTTATCATCATTCTCGTCGTCCAGATAATTCAGGGGTTCTTGGTTTGGTCGTGTCCTTGGTTTGGTTCATGGTAGGTAGACATCGACCCACAAGTACGTAGTACAACAGTTCGTTGGAACACTGCAATATCCGTACAATAATATTGCAAGAAGTAGAGTTGGGGGCAGGCGAGTCTTTTCAAGACGTTCTTGATGATGGAAAGAGTCGTAAAAAGCACGAATAAAAGCATGCAAGGAACGTTCCAAGGAGGGACGAATGTGAGAAGAAACACCATTTGGGACAGGAAACACATAATTTACGTGGGTTGGAGCAGCCAAAACACATGGATCGAGTTATGGGTCGCAACCACAGCCGGAACATTAGGTCATTGCTATTGATACACTGTACTCCACTATTTGTAAATGTGCTCAACGTTATATAGAAGATATCATGCATGTGGTATTATTTAGTATTTCTCCAGTTTGGTCTGCATTGGCTGGTTCTACCAGTTTCATGAAATGCGTTATTTCGTGCGGCTGTACAGAATACAGCATTGGTTGAGGGCTCTCTTGGGAATGGGAAGTCATGCACGTCCTAGTGAAGATCTTGTGCATTTACCGAAAACAATGAAGTTGAAGGCATCCAGATTGATACGTTAGAAACTCGGGAAGCCAAAGCGATTCAAGTTGAAACAAGACCATTTTCAAAGGAACAATGCAGTTTAAAGTTACTCAAGAAGTCTTTCAGACCCTAGTTGAAGCCCATGTTAATGGATGGATCAATTAACTTAATTAGAAGAAGCTCCATAGGACATACAATTCTCATGTAACATCATTTTCTGAAAGATTTTTCCAAAAGCATTGCTTGCAATTGGAAATCTCACAAAGTGGCCTTTTGAAGGTTCTTAAGGAAAATCCGCTTTTTTCCCTTCAGTGTACTCACTTTTTCAACTTGCCTCAAGAATTCGTTCTCCCGAGCGAGATTTTCGAGGGTCGCTCGATCTTGCTTATTGGAGAGCTCCAATCGTTTCCTCCATTCTCTCTCAATCTCAAGATCCGCCTTTAATTGAAGCATCTCTTGACGTTGCTGGGAGGTTTGGTTCTCGAAATTTGTGAGAGCCATTCGCATGCGGACGTTCTCATCCTTCAAACAGGCCAGCCTAATGGATGGTTGATGAAATAAAATAAATGAATGAACGAACAAAATCAAAATGGAACATAAAGAAGGAAAAGAAGCGAGAAAGAAAGGAAATGTTGTTGTCGTAAGTGGAATTGTCGTAACTGACAAGATGGAAAAAACGTTTATTTGCACTTGATTTGAGAACTATAAAACGATAGCATAGACAGACTGAGACTTTGATTGGCACAAGGGTAATTCTCATAGATGGAAAGAGATTGATAAATAGCGGTTAAGAGAAGAAGATGGATCAAAAGTCACGTACTTCGTATCTGCCTTTTCAAGGATATCTGACACAGAGGAGCATTTTTCCTCCAACTTGGAGATCAAAATCGATTTCATCTCAAGAGACTTTTCACATTCCTGAAAATGTCAAACGTATGCATGAACCAAAAAAGCCGAGTCAATTTCTTCACTTGTTTAAACGCTGCAACATTCGACTGATCTCTTCAGTTTTGGCTTCAAGTTTTGACACTGCATCGCCTTTTTGAAACAATTCAACTTCACATTCCTACAAAAAAAAAGGACGAAAAAAACCCAGACGGATGAACTCGCTTTTACAAGTACGATATTTTTTCACAACCGATATTGCTCTTTGACACACAAACATACCTGGAGTTTCGTGTACATGTCCAAGTTAATGTCCTTGATTTCATCCAACTGGTCTCGAAGTCCGATTATGGTATCTTGTTTCTCGTGAACGTCACGCTCCAATAGTTTCATGGCCATTTCCATTTCCGCCTTCATGCTTATCTAAAGAGAAGGACTGCCACAAATCAGAACTCAGTTCCAAGGCAGACACATTAGTATTCAACATGACTAATCAAAGTTTGCACATCAAGGCCAAAGCCAGAATCTCAAGTTCGCTTCCAATACCAACCTGTAGCTTTAGTTCTTTTTCCACGTTTTGCTTCTTCTGGGTCACACTTTGGAGTTGATTTTTCAGGTCTGATTGATCTTCTTTGGGTGAAACTGCTCCATTGCTCTGCAAGTCCAAAGACGTATATTTTTTGCTTGAATCACGGGTCTTTCATCTTGATTCTCACCTCTAATTGGACAGGGAGTGAGGAATCATTTTGGTGCGAGTTGGATGCGGGTGAAACTTGTAGACTTAGGCGCTTATTATCCTCCAGAGCCTTGGCTAATAAGGCTTTATGAATGGCTAGGTCTTCTCGCATGAGGGCATTGGTGGTGGTCAGATTTTCCACCTTGGCCTCCAAGTTCGTCACAGTGGCACTGGAAAAAAAGAATCCCTCAATTGGAATAGACAATTCTGGTGAGGAAACTCATCTTGTTTAACTCACGTTAGATGCCGATTGAGCTCTTCAATGTAGTTCTTTTGATCTAACACAGCCGTCATTTGGTTCGAGGACTCGTCGACACAATGGCCTTCAGTTTCTCGAGTTGTATCTTTTTTGTGCCTCAAATACAAGGAAAAGTCGATGACCCCTTGTTGAGAATCCAGATCTTCCTCCTACAAAAACATCCGGGTTCAATTCGGTAAAATTTGTTTCGAAAACCAGGTCAAGTGCCCAATTACCTTGACGCAAAGGTTGCAATCAACCACATTTAAACTGACTAGGAGACCAACAATGAGTGTGGCCTCTTCTGATCTGAGTAAAGCCCGAGGCTCGTAATATTCGGAGAGAATATCATCTCTTTGTTCCACCAGAATTCTGAAGTAGTCGGCCATTTTCTTCTGCATTAATGCCAAACGAAGCCAGGCCCGAGCACGGCCAAGATTGGTTCTAAAAATATTATTACGGATCAAATTGCAACAGAAGACTTAAGCAGCTATAGTAGTTGCGATAATAGTTGAATATATAATATAAACTACAATAGTTTGTACAAACATGTCTTACTTGACAGTGGGAAGATCCCGAACACTGGCTGTGATATCCACTGCTTCGGAATGCCGCTTCTCCACCAATTGTAGCAGGTCCCAAAGCTCTTTTTTCGGTCCCAGCAAACCCTATGGGTCAAAACCGGACAGCATTAGCTCAAATCACCATCCGTTTTCAAAATCAATGCCTTCGTCTCACTTTTTTGGGTCGTAATCCATGCTTCAGGGCGTGTTCTAATACAATAAAAAAATGCTGCAGTGGAATGTGATCCGAATCGAGTTGTCGTCCAAACTTGAGACTGGAATCAATGATTTCCTTGATCACCAATTTAAGAATATTCACCAAGTTACTCCGTTCAATGATGACGGGATCTCGTTCTGAAAATTAAGAAGAAACATTTTAATGGTTACAAGTACGCAAATGCATTACAAAAGTCTTCATCTCCCCCTTTTAACCGGCTTACCCCGACGTCCAAAAGGGTAATCGGGGTAATGAATAAGTCGTTCAAGATCCGGATGAGGCCCGGGAACCGATTCGGGTTCTCCGTCCTCGGAGGGCGGAGCAAAGTCCGACAACTCTTTCAAACACAACCATTCGCCATCCACTGACACCCGGAAATTGCACAAATAGAGAGTATCGCGGGTGTTCTGGGAAGCATGGGCCTCGGCCTCTAAGACGCCACGCTCCTTCTCAAGCATCTTGAAGGTGGATACCCAATAAAAACCGACACCGGTACTAGTACTAGTGGTAGATACTATTGCGGAAACCGATGAATTGTATTCACGCCTGGTTGACAATCGTTAACGAAGGGGTTGGAACGAACGGTCGGTACCACCCACCCACCCACCTACTCACTCGTGCCAAGGTGCTACAACACCAGAAAAAGAAGGCCACGAAAGGCCATTGCAAGCCTGGCTCGGTTCTAGAGGGCCCTCCACTGTTCTGTGGCTGGCAAGAATAAAAAGGGAAAGGCGAAAGGCGAAAGGAAAAGAAGGAAAGGCCACCCAGAAAGACCAGGCAGGCCCTGTTTTCTTGTCTCGTGAACATCAGCCTTTTATAAGCCTTTTCAAAGGCATGGATGGCGCATGCTTCATAGGCGCGCCCTTACACTTTAATATAATCTATTCCGGTATCCCATCAATATACATAGTAAGATTTGTCACGAGCGCTCTTTCTCGATAGAACATGGCAGTGAGATAACCTTAATGGGTAGATTTTTCGATGACTGGAACTCGATGATCCCTAAACATACCTGTCGATGGACCGGGATTCAAAGTGTTCCAACTGCGTCCATGTTCCAGCCACATGTTGGACAACACTGAGTCGAAACTGTTCAACGACGGTAATCGCGAACAAAAGGGAGGCGTTTCAACCGTTTCAACGCGGAGTTGAAAACCTCGTCGAATTCGAGCGAGTGGATTGTGGAAATACGCGTGCATGAGTCCTGTACGTACGTATGTACTTGGTAGCTTGGCCTTCGCAGAAATTAGGCCAGGGGTCGGTTCACAACAGGTGTTAATGACTGATTACTAGGGCCCGGAAAAATATTTGCGAAAAGCGTAAATTATTGAAAAATAAGCTGTAAATTTCAGCAACATTTCTTAACAACGCCATTATTTGGTAATTTCGTCGGTGTACTGTACACCATACATTTTTGGTAAGATTCATGGAGCGGGTCATTTTTTTTGTGGCACACTTAAAAACCAATTTGTTAAACAATACAATTTTCAGTTTGCCCCAAAAGATGGCGCAGTTTATTTTTGCTTCTTTGATAGAAGCTATGGTTTAACTTCAGTACAAATGCACTTTAGTAAACATTTTGGTATATTTGGTTCATTTTGCTTCAGCCCTGTTGTGCATTGACCATTCATATATTTCGCTCAAATTTCCCCGATTTCTTTTCTTGCATAAAATATCAAAAATATTTAGTTTTTCTCGAAATGGCCAAAATATTAAAAATCGAGGTAAAATGGAGAACCCGACTCCAGGTTTACCAAAATATTTTTCAAATTCTAATATACAAAAGAAAATCAAAACAGCCCTTTTATACTAAAAACAATCCATCCGAGAGGCTCAATTTTAAACCGGACCGGTTTCGGCTACAAAATATGGAGACCCTGTCTTTCTTTGTTTTGACGGACCAAACAAAAAGGCCCGAAAGAAATTATGTCAACACGTCGAGTAGAACCGGCGAGACATGTCCGGATTATCTTCAATGTCCTCCTCCTCCTCGGGCAACAAGCGTAGTTTTCGTTTGGGTGATGAATATTCTTGCCTACCCAACTCGTTTCAAATCAAACTTTTGGGTCTGCCATCGTCGTCATCGCCTTTGGATTACCTGGCCCCCATCTGGACCCAATTTATGGAGGAGGTCGGATTCGTGAGTGTCCAAAACGTCTCGGCTCTTCCCCATTGTGAGCGATTTCGATTGCCAGAACTCGACTGTGATATCAAGCTTCAATGGATCACCTTAGGTCCCACGCTGCTAGTCCACGGTTCGAATGCATAGGTAAGAAATCACTGGCATGAAATGCTAATGCTCTTGGGCTTTCGGTTTATTTATTAGGCACATATCAGGGATCGAATGGATCCCGGACCTTCTCTTGGCAATGGCCACCCAGTTTGGCCGTGGTGAGCCAAACTACTCGCGGACCCAGATTTCAGAATCTGGATCGACTCAGTCGGGAATTTAAGAACGCGGTGGCATGGCCATTGTTAGTCGAGTGTCGATCGGATTTGAGGTTGCCTTTGCCACCGCATTCTTGGATAAGTCTGCCACCCGAAATCGTGTTGGCCGTGGTTCGATATTTGGATAGGCGATCTGTGGCGCGCTTGGAGCGGACTTGCCGACGGTCTCGGCAGTTTGTAGTGGACGCCAACATTTGGGCTTATCTTTTTGGCAGGTAGGTTTACGTAGGACTAGTATGACCTTAGGACTAGGCTAGTTTTGACTAGTTTTAATTCTCTTTTCAGGGATTTTCCGAATCGAACCCAACCCGAACCCCTAACTCCGGCTCTTTGGAAACAAGCGTACAAGACAGCTCTTCGACAGAAATTGTAAATCTACGTCGCGGTTTATGTGACAATGATGTAAAATTGAAAATGATGAAGTTAAAAAGCTTTTATTTGCCTTGGTAATCAAAGCCAAACTTTAGTAGAGTAGAAAATGAATACAAGGGGTATTATTATGCCAAGAGGTTCTTGTAACGTGATGATTAGCCAGAAGAGGGAGAGATGCGAAATAAATGACTGGGTCATTCGCAAGGCAGTCTTACTTAGTATTTTTATATCTTAACAACGGTTTTATATCCGCGAATGGGCGTGTAGGCCGAATGAATGCCAGTGCTCTTCTTTCTCGACTCGAGACGTTTCAAGTAAGCGCGTTCTTTCGGAGTCCGTTCCGAATGGTGACGTTTGACGGCATTGTTGGGCGTTCCACTTACTTGAGCGGGCGAGGGTAAATTTTCTTCATTACCCTCAGCGTCACGCATGGATTGGGAACGGCGTACCATGGGATGTAGAGATTGGTTTTCCTCGTCGTCTGCGGCAATTTTCTTGTTCACGGCCTTTCTTTGCAAAGGCGTCTGAGCTGATTTGGAGCGTTGTACGGTGGGGACAATGTTTTGACGCTCTCGTAACGGACTTCTCACTTCTCCCGTGTAACCGATGGTCAAGTGACGTTTCTCGTCTTGTCGACGGGCTTTACGATCGGAGCTTTTGGGTTTCATGGAGATGAATGGCGAGTCCGAATGAACTTGCGTGCGATTTCTCGCCGGAGTGGTTCTTATTCTTGGAGGCAATTGGGGCGGGCGAAGATGAGCGGAGGCGTGATGGGAACCAGGAATAGGTAATCCTCCACTGCCGGCATCTTGATAGGGCGAAGGAGGAACTGGCTTAAATTTGACGGAGGTTCTGATTCCCGTTAATGTCTGACGACGCTTGCTCGATGAGAAAGGTGTGGATCCTGAACCCGTTTTCGGTGTGCCTGTCGTCATGGCCGTCGAGATTCCCATTCGGGCAGATAAACGGCGGGAGTTGCTAGCTGTTGGATTCGGTGTGGTGGGAACAAGGGTCTGCGGTACCTTCAACTTGGGAGGCAACTGCGGCTTGGTAAAAGTCGCCTTAGTTTTCGACACGAGACCCTTGTTCTCTTGTCGAATCTTGATGATTGACGACCGTTTGCAACCATTTTCAGAGGATAATATATCGGAACGAGAGCTTGAAGGATTCTTAAAGAACTCCTTCGCATCGACCCAATCTTCCAAGGGCTCCTCAAAGCCAAAATTGTCTCCTTCATTGCCACTAGAGATATTTCCGTTCTCCGAGGGCTTCTTTTTCACACTGGAAGTTTCGATCTGCTTCACTAGGTCCTTGACGGAAGAGTTCTTCCTCCGTAGACTAGAGCGAGTCGGGGCTTTTCGTTCAAGGTTCTCATACAAGGGCTCCTCTACTTTGCCTTCGAACCGTCGAGCGATCTCAAAGGCCGAAGATTGTCGCCGCATTTCATGGGGTTCGAGTTTGGGGACACTCAGCGCTCTGGAGAATTCAAAGGCAGAGCTCTGTCGTCTTAAAAGCGTTTCCCTTCTTTCGGCGACCGAAATCTGCTGAATGTTTTCCGCGAGATCATTGACACTGCTGTTCCCGAACGTGTCATTCGACTGGATATCATCATCCAGCTTGGAGATTCCAGAAATATCAGCTGAGAAAGACTTCTCAATGAAGGAATTTATATCTCTCCTCAGATCCGAGATGGACTCTTTGTTGCGCATACTGGCTAGAGACTTGGATCGCATACCACCACCACCCTCACCAACGCCCTTCAAGGGACTAGCTCCGTGGCGTTTTTGAATAAAGTTTCTACCCAGTTTCAACTGAGCTCTCATGTCTTGGGCATCCACATTCGTCATGCTGGGCTTGACTTGTACCTTCTTGGAGCCATTGCCAACAAGACTCTCGTGGGACGAGGTTGTGAGTTTTTTCCCGGCCTCTTGAGATCGGCGCCGCATCTGTCCGATTTTTCGCTCACTTGGTGATCGTGACCTTCGAGGTCTTCTTCCACGGGTCCCCAAATCTGGCGAATCATGATCAGAACGAGGAGGTGGCGGAGGCTTTCTGAAGGAAGAATTCGATCCGTCAAGGACGGGCTGCTGGTGCAAAAAGCTGGGTTGACTACTACTATTACTACACACGGACGCGTCTGATTCCATCATGACGCTGGGACTTTCCGTGTCCTGCGATTGATCCAAATCTTTGGCAGCTGAAATGTCCACCATAGATTGAGGTGTGCCCGGAGTAACCATCATGATGGTGGGCTTACTGGGCAAGGGAGAGAAATTGATCAAATTCGGATTGGGGAGGAGACTCGATTCCTTCAACGACTTCTTTCTTTTGAATTTCTTGATACTGAATGATCCGGATCGCATCTTGGGTGTGTGAGCCGATGTGGCGTCAAATGGGATGCGCTTACTTTTCGATTTGGGAGGCGAAGCCTCGTGTTCCTTGTCAGCCTTCCTTTTCAAAGGGAGTCGCGGGGACACGAATCCCTTCCGCTGAGATTGAGGTAAGGGAGTGCAGTGGTACGACTCGTCATCGCCCCGCCTTTTATGAGCCGAACCGGGGGTGGAAGTGGATCTGTAGACGGCTTTTTGAATTCCCCGCATGGTGGCGGTGAGGACGCGTGACAGGGATCCACTTCGACGCTTCATCTTCCGTCGCCGACGAGCCATGGGTCCGAGTCCATTGGATGGACCTGCCTCACCATCCGTGTCTAAATTGTCATCCGAAGGGGCAAAATTGATTTCCATCACTTGTCGGTAGGCCAGAGCGGCGGCGCCGGTAAGAATTCCGATCTGAAATAAAGGGTCGAACCAGAATGAGAACAGTACAATGAGGTCTAGCTGAGGATAACACGCACCTCATGCGCGTATCGGAAAAGACAATCGACAACTTTGGTCTTGGCAGCCAAATGTTCGTCCGTTTTGCCGGCTTTCGTCTTGCCTTGATCGTCCCACGGAAACAAGGTTGGAGTGAGCACGATGGCCAAGTTAGAAACATCCATTTTGTTGAGGGCGGATTGCTGAGATACACGATGGAAGAACTGGCACAAGTACTTCAAAGTGGACCGGTGATTTGGGGGTAAGAGGCAGGTCAACAACATCAACGATTCCCGGGTGGCCATCGGACTTAATCGGGTAGCCCTGTCAGAGATAAATATCATCACACATGGAAGACAAATTGTTTCCCGAAGGTCTAATTCTGTACATAATCCAACTTTGAATTGATGGGATTTCTCCACATGGTTTTCTGAGGTTTGCTTCGATATATTGTGTTATTTCGAGGGCAAAAAGATTAAATTTTTGGCTCTCGCTTGTAAAGTTATCTTCATTTGAAGGAAATTATGATGTATTACATGTTTTCTTGGAGAATCCGTAAATAGGCAAAAAGAGAAAAAAAAGCATTTCAACAATGTCAAGAGAATTTAAATTGAGCCTCATACCAAAAGGTAAAACCGCAAACAAAAAATATTCTCATGGAACAATCTCAAATCCTTGAACTGAATAATAACATCAATTTAGAATTAATTCATTTGCGTTCTTCTACAAACGAGATCTGGCTTGCATTTAGTCGACTACGTATTTCAATTTTCAGCTCATTAAAATGCCGAAGTGAAAAGTTTCTCTTACTCAAAATTTCTCAAAATTTAGTGAAGAGAGCTTAGAATGAATGCGCTCGGCCCTTTGCGGTAAAATAAGTACCGGATGAGGTACATTCTTGACCATACTAAGCCAAACTACACCACTTACTCGACCATTGTCTTGTGGCAGTGGAGCGGAATCAAAGGTTCGGGCATCTCTCGCAACCATTGCTTGAGCAAAGCGGCCACGTCCAAAACCTGGGCTTCCGACCACGGCTCCATTGAGGCCTCCGTTCGACCCCCGGATCGTTCCAAAGCCGCTCGCAATTCCTTCTGTCGCACGGCCGAGCCGGATTTCCGGAAAATCCCTTCCGTGGCCAATCCACCCGGCGTGGATTCCAGGCGTTGGCAAAGCGTGACCGCAATCTGCGGTGCCAGACACGCATCCGCATCCGCTTCCGAACACACGGCCACCACCATGGGCAAATCCCGCAAAGGCCGCCCAAAGAGAGCGCTGGGTCCGTGGCTCGATCCCAGGGGGGCGGTTTTTCCGGGCGTGCGCGAGAGAAACGAGGGGCCGCCGGTGGATCCGCCCAAACGGGCCCGCCCATGACGCTTGGCGGACCATTGAAGGCCGTATTCCTGGCGGAGATGCGTCCGAATCAGGTCATGAACGGGCTCGAGGTCGTGCTCGGGCAAACCACTCATGGGCACGCTCACTTCGCTGGGATCCATGACCGCGGACAGGATCAACCCAGACGACAACGACAACGAGCAAAGAAAGGAACGAATGAAACAGGAGGAGGAGCAGCAAGAGGGAGGCAGGGAGGGAGGGATGACCTAGTAGTAAGCCACGGGCATGATTGGGCAAGCGCAGCGTCAAGGGAAGACTGACCGGGAGTACGGCCGGCAGGGAGCACTGGCAAGCTCTCGGGGCGGGAACGAATGAATGATGACCGGAGTCGCCGCCGGAGATCCCAAAATGACGACGATGGCGGTTGATTTGAATACAAGGAGAAAAGAAAAGGGTCAGCCACTCACTGGAAAAGAAAAATGAAATAAGCCGGGAAAATGGCCAGGATTCAGTCGAATGAAATGGATAGGAAGCTTTTGGGTTCGGGAACGTTGAAAAGGTTTTAAAAATTAAAACTGACTAACTTTTGATTTTCGTTTCCCCGGATGGTTAAATAGGTTGCCAAGTGGCTGAGGCCAGGTTAATCCACGGTTTCAGAGACCTCCAATGGATCAGGGTGACTCAGAATGTGAGTCATCCAGCGCCGTTCATTTCGAAACCCTTTCAAAGGCGGTCTAGCGCTCTCAAATACGCTTGAGACAGCCCATGACCTAAG
This sequence comes from Tigriopus japonicus, assembly GCA_010645155.1. NCBI lineage: Eukaryota > Metazoa > Arthropoda > Copepoda > Harpacticoida > Harpacticidae > Tigriopus > Tigriopus japonicus. The sequence goes on along the minus strand of JAAGOF010000071.1, from coordinate 126,556 downwards.
TAAATGACATCACTACATGAGCTTGATTAAAATTTAACCTGACCACATAATCAGTCTCCTTGAGACCAATTTTTAATATCCTTGACCTCTTCAATTCATGACAAACTCATCACGCTTAGAATCCCGTGTTGAGACCAGCATTATTCTCTCTGCCTTCACGGCCTGAATGGAAATAACATGGGCTGACCAAGCTAAGACCACGCCACGCCACCAATCCGTACAAAGTGCTCCAAACACACTTATGGTTGCGATGGTTTGTGAATGGTTACCCTGCCGTACGATCCACCTGTTGCTCGGGATCACCCTTCTCGGAGTGGGACTTGAAAAGTGATTGATCCAGTGAGGCTTAGGATTGAGAGTCAAACCCACGGGACCACCGTGTATGACGTCGTCGTCGTCATCGCTGTCGTTGTTGGCTTCCGAGCTCGCCTCTTATTGGTTGTTGTTGTTGCTGTTGTTATCGTCATTGGCATTGGATTATCATCTATAATGCATGTCTAAGACCACCGTTATGCAGTGACCTCCCCCGACGGAAGGACGGACGATTTCGGTCCCAAAATGGTACAAATCTCCACCTCGGCCCCGCCCACTCACGTTCAACATGCTACCTCGACTTTATCGGATCATTTGAACCCGAGGACGGCTCATCCCTTACACTCTTCCTCGGAAGTATCGTTCCATTTGGAAGATCGATCCGATTCACCGCCTGACGATATGGGCGTTAGCTCGACTTCGGCCTCGTCACTGACCTCCTCGTCGTCTTTGGAGGCGGGATCGGCCGCTGGTGGGGAAGGGGGCGGTCCATCCGGGGCTCAGGCTTATCAAAGTGCGCCCCCGCCTCGTCGACGAGGTTTGTCCAAGCTGCGAAGACGATTATCGCAGACATTTCGCTTGAGCTTTCATGGGTCCTTGTCGGAGCTGGCTTCGCACGCATCGGCCTTGACCATTCATGAGGAAAGGGAGGATTCACCGCCCGATGGAGGCGGGGTCAATCTAGAACAATCCGCATTTCGCTCCAAGGATGGTCCCACCCGTCGAAGTAGGTTCTTTGTTAGAAAGGTTCATCAGAGAAAATCTGGGCTAATACCGGGACTTTTTTTAAGGTTCATTTTCGATTCCGTCCAAGTTTCGATCGATATCTAGTCTCACACGCAAGCTCAGTGCCTCCAATTCGCGGCTTTTGGACTCGTTGGGTGCTCATCGAAAATCTAACCCAGGTAAGCCTAATCATTTTAAATTGCTTCTTTACGCTTGCAGAATCGTCGAGATTGTCACGTGTATTCAGCGTCAGCTAATGCACCCACCAACTTGACCTAGTGATAACAATGTTGTCCATTAGACAAGCATCAACCTGACCTATTTCGAAGTATGTTAGCGTTGCCGATAAGTAAAGCCTTTCATCTATTCACGATCCTGCTCAGACGTTCCACGTGTTTATGATGTGGAACTATCTCCATCGGTGTGATAACTCTAATGATGTGAAATATTATCATGAAACATTCACGACCCAATCTGAATTGAAAAGATTGATAATGAGTCGATGAGGAAAAAAAAACCCTACAAGTTCAGTGACAGATCCTTTAGAGTGGATCCCTGATCTCAAATTTGCTTGGCTTATTCACGAATCTTTCTTCAACCCAACTTCAATACCTCCTTTAATGTTACAAAATTAGAAATGTTCTCCACTCTGAATCGCCTTGCAAAGCAAGCAAAGCAAACATGTATGCAGTGTTTCCCCAATACAAAATATTCCGTTTCCAACCGGATCAGGCTAATCTTAACCGTCTTGTTTGAGGTGTTTCTACTTTTGTAAGATGACAGTCCCCGTCATTCTATTCCGGTTCTAGAACTCAATTTCACAAGTGGCTCCAAGGACTTGATCTGTCCAAGCTCTCGTTGAACTTCTATCTTCTTCCACAAATATTCATTAGCCTCTGCCAACAGTCTTTAATTTTCCAAGGACGACTGATTCTGTTCTCGCGCACAATTATTGTATGCAATGTAATCCAATGGGATGACAAAGAGATACTAGTTCAAACAAGGGGCATTACAGAGCACGTTAATTTCTCACAAAGTTGTGAAATTTTATTATGTCTCCATTTTCCATCACATTTTACGACCATGTAAGGGTTGGTTATGATTTTTGGTACCAACTGTCTTTTGGGAAATTCAAAAGATTGCCTCCGGTACTGCGCTAAGTTTCATTTTGAAAGTCTCGTTCCCAAGCTGAATCTCAGTGTCAAGTATTTATTGGCAGATATATTGAACAATATAGGAGCCCGATAAAGGAGAGAAAAAGACTTAATGGTTCAAATTAGCCTCATTCTTAGGATTTGGAGGATCCCTTGAAGGATAGGGTCATGCTGACAGTATATAGAAATGACCCAAAATCGTGCCAACGACTTTTTTCAAAAATGAGGACCGTGATTATATTAAACAGTTTGTGAAGTTTAATCAGCGGATCTAAATATAAAACAATTAAATAAGTTTCCATTTTGCCCATTCTTGAATATTTTTTTTGATGTACTTGTGCTTAGTTGTGCTTCATGAAAGTGTTTCATAACATAGTTATTTGAGCTAATTTAGAATGCAAACCTTAACAAAATATCTTCATTATAATACCCTGTATTTAAATTTTGTTTTGAAACACTTTTCGAGAGCAAAACTAAGCACAAACACAAAAAAAAAAATATTCAAGATTGGGCAGCGTGATTGGGCAGATACATTGACTATCATTTTATTTAATTATCTTTTATTTAGATCCGCTGATTAAACATCAAAAACTGGTCCTCATTTTTGAAAAAAGTCGTCGGCGCGATTGCACAACTCCTAATGGTCGAAAAAATTGTTGAAATAAAAAAGGATTGTAGGGAAATTTTGCTTCTGGTTTTCTTTCGTTTTGAAACACTTTCAAAGAGCAAAACTGAGCACCATCGCCTTCGCCCGCAAGAGGTCGCGATCTCATGATTTCACTCTATGAAGAAGTTAAATTGAAGGTTACAAAAATCGCCACTAGATTGAGTCAAAGCAGAGGCAAATCCTCTTGATTTCAAATGTATCCGCAACTTTGCCAAAATTGCAGCTTCCATCTTAAAGTGGATTTCTCTTCATATTTCGAGTCTTTTAGAGCTTTTAGAGCTGAGTAATCACACATTAAGGCCAAAGACTAAACAGAGCACCCACAACAATTTCACCCTCAAAATGGCGCTGATTGCCATTTTTCTGTTTGATTGAAGCTCAACTTTGCTTCCTTATGATGGCTTGCTCATATGGTGAGTTGTTCATCTTAAGGACAAGAGAGGGCCCCCCAAGTAGGATGTGTTGAGGGCGCGCTAAATCTTGTGAGAGCCATCTAGATGAAGCGAATGTTGGTTTTCTTTAAAATCGTCCATACTTGAGAGCTCTAGGCTAAACCTAAACCGAAATTTCGGCCGAAAGCGCTTTCGATCTTTCACTAAAAACAAGTTTTATTTAATGTCAAATTTTTGTTTGTTGGTGTTCTATATGAACTCCAGTGCATCATATCAGTTGCTGTTGTCATTTTTCGTTATAGATATTTTTTAACTTTGTATAAGATGTTGTTAACTCGAAGTATTTGTCGATATTTTGAAGAGCGGAAACAAAAAAGGGACCGTGACACAGAAAAGAGAAGATCCCAAGACCTCGAGGGTCTACTCTTTCTACACATGCTGCGCACATGCACTCTGCTCTCAAAGTAAAAAAGAGATTCTGCCATTGGACATCACCACGAGTGACTCATCATCTGTCTCCACTCCAGAGCAGGGTTAGTCAATGAGTGAGTGGGTCCGATGGACGCGACACGGATCAACTCAATGACCAGGGATGCCGTTGTTCCAAAGACAAAATCTAAGAAAGAGGTTGTTTGTTTCTCGGTGGGAAGCCTTCTGAAATAAAATTCCTTTTGCTCTCAGAAAAAGAGAAAGCCCCCAAAAGGGAGCTTTTCCTTTCCTTTTCGGCCAGTGTCGTCGAGACGCAAGGTTTCTGAGCTCGTCCCCTTAAGGTTCGTAGAGTATATTTTTCAACTTCCTAACAACGGCTGGGGAAGTGGAAGTAGCCCAGTGGGTCGGTCATGGTCTGTCCTGGAGTGCTCTTCTTGTATATGCATGTAACTGGAGATCGACCAAATCAAAGTGGAGTCTACTAGTGTACCAGCCTACTCGCTAGCCGTTACTTCATACGCTCTTCCACTATGTGGATGGATGCATTATGTACTGTCGGGAAGGAGCTCATGCTCTCATTGTGTTGGTGGTGGATGAGGACGAAGAGCACGACGGTTTGGTAGCTGCAGTAACTTGAGAAGACGAGGGGGATTCGTGGTGGCGATGTTGGCGCCCGACACGGATACATATCATCAGTATTTCTAGATCCACAACACACCATTCTGATCCGCTTTGTTCAGTGATAACAAGAAGTGCTGCTTGCATCTGGCTGCCGAGAGACCGACGACGTTCATGATCGTCATACACTCGAACTTGAGCTACAATAGCCCTTCTATGCAAGTGGAAGGACTTTGCCCAAGAGGTCTGCTACTGCGACCAGGAGGAGCTTTGCATTGAGGATAATGCCGACGCCGCTATTGTTGGTGAAAACGGCGATGACGACGACGACAACGTCAACGTCCTCCTACTCCTCGGTCTCGTTCCCTTCGTCTTCCTCCTTCGCGTCGTCGCCCACAATATCTGTAGTTTAGGGAGCAAATATATCCTTGACTGTGTCATAACGACAAGAAGCTCTGTGGCAGTCACCATCATCGTCATCACCGCCACAACCACCATCTTCGGCTTCTTATGAGTTAGTTCTGTGTACTAGGAGTGATGTGTTAGCATTTAGAATCAAAACTTACATCAAGAACTAGAACAAGAAGAACAAATCACACGTCATGGCCGAGTGTGGAGCAAACTTATCTTGCGTTTGGCGTGTTCATGTTTGGAAAAAGCCTTGCTCCTAAAAGAGCTCGTCAATTGACTGTGTTGTAGGCGAAGTAGGATAATGATAAGCTTCTTGGGTGACAAAAAATGAACGTGATGCAAACAAGAAACCTAATCTCACACAATTTCACTCTGCTCCTTCGTGAATGATGACATAACGCAACCAACAGCAAATATTCTCAGACCCTAACCGCATTTCGAAAGAAAGTGCAGCAACCACGTCTACCATCATTGTCATTATCAATCCATCACCATGGACATCAAAACTCTTCACAAATCAAACACGTTCTCGAGTCTAGCCTCGGCAACGGCCAACAAAAGGCCCGTGTTTGGAGCCTGGCTGGACAAAAAGGCTCGAAAACTCTCCATGAAGTGTTCCATGTCAATCACTTTAGGTAAGATCTTCGTCCTCTGGGCTTTGGCCTGAATATTTCCGATGCCAGAGCTTTGAAATATTTGCGTCACCTGCTAGCAAAGCCGAAGACAATGGTATCAAATTAGGTTGCTCTGCCGTCCAAGCGCTCTCCTTGTCGTGTTGGATTGAGGAAGTAAACCAACAGTGTTGTTTCTTTTATGTTCCTCGTCAATATTCCCTCACTATGACAAAAATTTGCGGTGGAAGTGGTGAATGTTGGCGATCTTGAAAGTTTGTCGAACCGAGAGAGAGTATTACTGTAGTAGCGTTTTGTTCCCGTTGAAACAAGAGGGGTGAAAATTTGTGAAGAGCTGAATTTGGCCGATCGAAAAGTTCCGGGATACAAGCTCCAAATGTTTTTCCGGCGAATTTTCAACCTTCTTTGTTCAACTGCGCCAGGTGGAACATGTTCCGTGTCGGGCAAGTTTCTGACTAGTATTGCTAGAACAACTGTTCTCTAGATGCTACGAGCATTGATTGGATGTGTAGAAAACTTACTAATGCTGCGGAGAAGTGCTTGTTACCACCGTGTTACTGTGTTACGGAGAGCATGATCAACTTGTACCAGTAGCAGCTACATACATACAGTCTTAGCTTTTGTATGTCTGTACTTCGTTCGACATGACTTTCTGCAATTTCCGTTTGTGCGAACACGGCGAATCATGACGATTGTCAAAGTTCTGCTCTATTTGAAAGGTTCTACCGTGGGGTTTCTTGGGGGAACAACATGTACATATGTGTGTGTGTGTTAGAGAGAGACTGCTCATGAGCTTGGATATAAACATACTTGTAACCCCATCCAAGGATGGCTCAAGCCAGGATTACTTTCAAAATACACACTGGGTCCGATTAGTACAATGAAAATCAAACGGAACAACATATTTGTTGCACAAACCTCACATTTTAGTACACTGATTGGACCCAGTGTGTATTTTTGAAATTCGTCCTGACGTACAGTGGTCCCTGCCCCATCTAAGTTATTCAATTTTAAGAACTGATGAAACGTTATCTGTTATCATATTGCAAATTTGAGGCAGGATGTTTAGCGCACACTAGGTTACTCATATTCGAATAGTTTGTTTGATCATCCCTTGCTCTTTTCTATGTATTTACGTGGGACATTGCGTTGTTTTTTAGCTTTGACATGGGTGGGCTTGAAATGATGCTTTATGATGGGTAACTGAGAGATTGATGTTGAATCAAGTTTTAAAAATTGGGTTAGGCTCCAGACGCAGCTGTTATTTTATTAATGGGTAATTTTTCCTCTCTCTCTTTCTTTCTGTCTGTCTGTGTCTCGTAAGACTCTTTGGAGTCCAATGGGTAGTGGGCAAGTTAGCTTTTGATCTTTCAGCAAGTTGAGCAATTTCTTCGCCCCCTTTCCGCCCCCAATTGATCCCACGTTTTTGATCTTCCAAGTTGAAACGAGCGTTTGTGATGGGTTGACCGAAATTATCCTACAACAATGTTCATAGATGAATCTGAAGCTTGTTGTTGGAAATGGCAATTGATGTGGCTTTTCAAAGACTGAAAAGGCCATTCTAGTGATGGCTAAAAAGAATCCACTCGCTCTGTTATCCCCTCATCCATATCTCCCTCTCTCGCTTCTCTTCATGTGTGCCCGTGATTCTTGAAGTGTAGTCTTTCATATTTCAATTCATCACCTTTCTCTGATTCCTCCTCGTTGACCTATTATTTTCGCTTCTTTTCTCGTTCTCAAGCATAAGTCTTTATTCAGGAGTGGAGGTGTGTTAAATGCTCGTATTTTACTGGCGTCATCTCTTCCTGCTCGTTTGCCCCTGGACGGTCCAGCATTGGAGATTCAGAAACACCGACCGAACGAGAAGCATTCAAACTCGAAAAGAAGAAGTCGGAACAAGAAGGGAAGACGAAGGAGAAATGCGGTAGTAGTCTTGGGATTTGTTGTTTCTCTGTCTTCTCGACAAATTATTTTTAGCATATTTCTCCTGATTTCTTTTCTCAAATCCACATCTTTGGGTGCGAAGAGGGCGAGTGTCCAAGCTTTCGAACGGACGGAGATGACGACGCGTGTCTGAGCAAGAATCGACTTTCCTCCCATTGAACTCTTACAAAACGAGGAGATACGTGGATAGATGGAAAGGTTGCTTCTCGAGGCTTAGTGTTCCTCTAGCCAGTAGCAAGTCGGCTTTTTTCTTCGGCTTCGGTCTTGAGGTCTGATATGGGCTAGAGCGAGCCGCGGCTCCCCAATTTCCCTTCGCTGAGTAGCTTTTCCCTCTCTCAAGACTGTTGTTCCCCCTTGATGCCTCGCTTCATTGAAAACAGCACAGGTGAACAAAGTGGAACGACGCAGCAGATGCTCCTCGTGCCCATCTTCGTCATCATTATCATGCCCATACCGAACAAGTACCACACTTCGTATTAGGAGAAGTTCTCCAACACCAACTTCTACTTCTACTGTTGCTACTATTACTATCACCACCAGTTCTACTACTTCTACTTCTACTTCTACTTTAGCAACTACTGCCTTGGCCAGTGTTCAATGTAGGGTAGCCGACTCTCTCGATGGAAAAGTATTAGTTTACTGTGAGAGTCTTATTTAGTATTGAGTAAGGTGTGCGATCGAGTTGTGCTGACCAAAGTCATTGTTCCTCGTTTTCACCATTTAGTGGCATTAAAATGGAAGACTCTTGCTTCGTGGCAAGATCGAGAATACGTCAACCCAATGTGTCAGCCTCAGCCTCCCTAAAGTATCATCGAGCCGCAGTGATTGGTGGATCACCCCTCTCCACCATGACCACGGGTCCATCCAATTTGAATAGCCAACCCCCTCCCCGCGCCAATTCATCCCAACACCTGCCTAATGGCCAACCTCATTTGATTCAACATCATCACCAATTTCAATTTGAGCCCAGTCATTCGGCGCCCCAACCTCCGAATCCAAGAATCAGTAGTTACGCTGTGGCTGGACATTATGGCAGTCCCACCAAAGCAGTGTGCGAGTCCTCGCCAGCGCGGGTGGCAAGTGTCAACCCATCGAATCTTTATCGCGGGGGTTTGAATCGATCCGGACAGTTATTATCCTCTTCTTCA
>JAAGOF010000071.1:11539-115108 GCA_010645155.1 Tigriopus japonicus | reverse complement strand
TAGCCTCAAACGAACTAACGTAATCTCAAGTCTTACTTTGATAACTTAAGCTCACTCAAATTCTGAGGGCACACAGACACATTTTCTCCCCGGTGAGGTCATCCAAGTTCCAAGAAGCTTGGCATCTTCATCGTCATCTTTCGCAATTAACAAATTGAAATTAACATATGGTCTTTTTTCTCTCTTCCCACATCACAGTTGGCCGACTTCGGTCTGGCTCGTGCTAAGTCTGTACCAACCAAGACCTACTCAAACGAGGTGGTCACGCTCTGGTACCGCCCTCCCGATGTCCTTTTAGGATCCACAGAGTACTCCACTCCCATTGATATGTGGGGTGTTGGATGCATTTTCTCAGAAATGGCCTCAGGCCGACCCCTGTTTCCTGGTTCTACGGTTGAAGACGAGCTTCATCTCATCTTCAAGGTACGTGGTGTGACATTGACCGATTCGGTGAACTGTCCACTATTCTTCATTCTTTATCCATTCATTCATTCATTGCAGGTGATAGGCTCTCCGTGCGAGGACACGTGGCCAGGAATATCTTTGTCAGAGGAATTGAACCACTATCATTTCCCGCAATATCCTGCCGAGCCTTTGGTCAAACGAGTGCCAAGGCTGGAGCAAGATGGCATTGACCTGGCATCCAAATTCCTGCTGTACGAGGCAAAGAAGCGAATATCCGCCCAAGACGCCATGAAACATCGTTACTTTGACAGCTTAGGCAAAGGCGTGCAAAACTTGGGAGATGGTAAGTTCTTTTGCGCTGTTTTGTAACAAGTCTAAACATTCAAATGACTAGTGTTCTAATCGGAAGGATGTTTTTGCCTTGATTACAGTTCAGTCCATATTCTCGGTTCCCGGTATTCACTTGTCGAAAGATCCCGGCTACAACCCGTCGGTATTTCCCCACGGTTCAGGGAAAATACGTCGACAGAGCATGCTTCTTTGAAATGAATCAGCCTACCTTTTTGCGCTTCTACTATGCCTCCCTCAACTATCATTACCATCCCCAGCAGCAAGATCGCAGAAGATCAAACCAGTTCGATTGAACTGCTATGCAGGATCCAAGATGTTAGTGCTCGAAATTTGGGTTGAGGTCGTCCATCTCAATCCACCTCACAACTGTGATTAATCGTGCTCAGTTTTCGTCAAATGTTTAGATCAGGGCGATGATGGCTTTCGAATAAGAACGATTGCTAGGTCCTGTCGTCCCTTGTCCCCACGCCCCCTTCTCTCTTAACAGAATCCGACCACAGACAGAACTCAAGTTTGCGTCCATAACTTACTAACTAACCAACCAGCAGCAGCCAGAGCAGCCCGAATCCGAGTTGTTTTTTACGTTGGTGATGATACAAGTAGAACAGCCACACAAGAAGGAAGAAAATAATAACAATGAAGAAACTGCTACCTACTATTACGATTATTATTCTTACTATTACATCTACTACCACCAATACAATATGCTAATTTAGATAATGCAAGTCATATTTTCAATATTCCTGGCTTTTCATGTTGTATTTTGTTATCTACGAGTGGTTCGTTCCTATTCAGTGTACTTCTTTGTACTCGTCGTCCGCGTTAAGTACGTATTTTTCGAGGACGTTGCAACCACTACATTGTAACCGATACCTTCGAAAGAGAAAGAAAAAAGCGAAATGTCCTTGAGTGAGATACAAATGAAACCAACATTTTTCACTATACCTCGGAAATACACATTTAAATTTCTAATAGATATGGCACATTTATTCATCCATCATATTGATGCAATGATGAGAAGGATTCAGATAAATTTAAAGCACTTCTGCTTGTCGGCAGAAATTCGTGTCTTGAATAGCACCGAGTCCGCGCGGAATTGTGTGAACAACAGCGGCATGTAACCGTAGACTTCCATGAAGAAATTGATGCATTTGTGACGCTCTTGGAAGTGAGTATCATCTTCCGAAAGCGAAACTGGACAACCCGGACATCGGAACGTCCATCGAGAGGTCACTTTTACGGGAGGTTTTCGAGTTACATGTGAGATGAGGAAGTTCATGGCTAGATCTTCACAGTTCATGAATTCGTCCACTTTGGCACGAATTGCCTTGGGCATAACCGAAGAATACAGGTAGTTGTAATACTTGTGATAAAAAGCGGCCCCCGTCAAAACCATGGAGAGCTCGCATGAGTAATTGGAATTGTAGTTCCAAGAGTTGTGCTCCAAGTCCCAGGCGTGATAACGTCCCGGGAAACCTACCAATTGATCCCGATTTTCTCGCCAAACACGAAACCCAAATATGATCTCGTCATGGCGCAAATGTGCGTCATCGTCCACGGAAAGAATAGCCTCGGTTTCAATCACGTCAAACGGAAGGAACCGGTTGTTCAAACTATTGACTGACGTCCGAATCACCTCAATAGGCACACCAATATCAGGCCACTGCAAATCACCACTTGGCACTTGTGGAGAATTCCACACCACGATCACTTTATTTAAGAATGGTAGGCCGTACAATCGGACCAAGGCATCGATGAGAACGAGCTCTCGCTCATAGGTGAGCATGACCACAGTGAATTGTTCGGCAGGGCTATTTCCGCCCAGAGCTTGACTGAACTCTTTTCCCGCCCCACCAACGCCCTCGCCAATCGGGCGAAATCCCACTGATGAGCCCATGAATTTGGCATCCGTGGACAGAACGGGTTCCCAAGGAGTGCTTGGCGGTAACTGAAAGGGATCAAACCGTTGATTCCATCGAGCATACCCATCCACATGGATCGTAGAAAGGTTACGTCGGTATGGCACGGAGGCTTTGGGTGGTTCCAAAGGACCGAGAGGCTCACTGGGTTCCATATCGGCAGGGAGACTTTCCATCATGGATCGAGGATGGTCTCGATCAAAAACACTGGGAGAAGCCACATCCGAAACATGAGGTGGTGCGATATCAAGTCGCTCTCTGACAAGGTTGATCACCGTACGGATCACGTTCACTTTGGAGGACATGTAAGTTTTCCAATACAGACTACCTTTTCGCTTCATGTGGAAAAGATCCGAATCCGGGAACGATCTTAGAATGTAGTGCAGTTCCCCAACTCGAGCTAAAGGAACATTGACAATGAAATCCGATGTATGTATCTGCTCCGAAAATGGGATAGCCAACGATGCCCAAGGATGTCCGATTATCACAGGGATTGAGTTTTCTTTTAAAGCTTCGTACAGCCTTTGTTGCATGTGTGCACTAGATACTATCGGCGGGCCCAGGATTGGAATTAATGTATATGTAGAGGCTTCAAGGGTCTGAGAGCGCTTCGCATTGGTATGGCACAACCCATCTTCTTCCGAAAGGGGACAATCTAACTCCAAAATTACTTGATCATCCGTTTGGTCCAGACCGATTTGTTTCAAGCTCTCGAATAACGCTCGTTCTTCCTTGGTCAACTCATTCAGGTCCACGTGATCTTGGTACGATATGAGATACCGCCTATGAAGCGGCAACAACGGAGGAACTTCCCTCCAAGGTTCCTCCACCTCATCCGGAACAGAAAGATGAGGCAGTACCAAATCAAAATCGGAACGAAACGATCGCCGAGAAAACGAAGTCGATCCAATGAGAGCCCGATATGAATGCTCAGGAGTCGGTTCTTGATCTTTAACTATGACAATATGATTGCGTCCATCACCGGCCCAAAACTTGAGTCGTTCTAAAGTTGGACCGTCGAATCGATCTATCCACACTAAAAACAAACAGGCGTCTTGCCCTTGATCCGTCACAATCACATCCGAGGGCCAAATCGAACCCATTTTATCAGTTTCATACACATACACCGACATGGGTGAGCCCAATCGACACTCGGAATAATCGAAGCAATGACCCATGGTACATTGACCCCCAATTCGGTCCGGCTTGAGCCCCAAGCGTCCCACACGGTGCGAATACTCCGCGCTCAATCGCAAAGGCGTGCGTATCTCGGGTGTGTTCCGCGTTTGGAACTCGTTCAAAGCCATTTGGGCCTGTTGAATAGACAGTCGCAAGCGTTCCAAATCGGTTTGATGACGGGTGGCTTCCGTCCGGAGCTCCTCAATCTTGCGATGAAACGACGCGATCTGGCGTTGCATCTCGGTGCGTTGACTTTCCAACGTCTGCAATTCGTTTTGAACGGAATGCTTGATCCGCAAGAGATCCTGGATGCGTTTCTCGGAGGCGGGGCCTTCCATGGGCCCACTCGGGTCCCCGGAAAGGCCCAGAGTTTTACGGACGAGCTCGGCCGCGGCTAATTGGTCCAGGTCATTATCGAGATGGATGCCGTCCAAATGAGCGGCTTGGTTGAGCGTTTGCGAGGGATTATTACCGGCCCGGTTTCGCTCGGAGAGATCGGTGAGCCAAAAGAAGTGGACCAACAACGGGATCAGGATGAAAAGTCCGAGTGCCAATCCCAAGAGCAATCGCGAACAACGCACTGAGCGCCACATGATGATGATCAAGGGAAGGACGGACGCGGCTAAAGACGATGGCGATCCGGTGGTCTCACCATGATGAAAATGATGGTAAAGATGAGGGACGTGAGATCATTTTGACAGAGCGATTTCTTTTGTTTTGATTGCCAAGAAACAACCAATCAGCTGAAATCAGGGTGACCAGGTGTTTCTGATTGGATTCGGACAAAATTTGAAATGACTTTGGACAGAATCGGACCAATTTCAAAATCTCCTTAAAACTGCAAAATTTGTATCGAAAGGTAGTTTTGTTAAAGGTCTATTACATTGAGATCTATAGAGATGCCATTGCCGTCATTTTGTCCGCCTGGTTTAGTGCTGAAACTGGTCAGGAGTTGCGTGAAAAGGCAAATATTTCCGAAGAATATAGTAACATGCTTTCCCAAACAAGTGGAAGATCATAGTACACATGAAAGTGCGCAAGACATGGTTTATTTTTTCGTAACTGTCCGTGCTCCACTATTTGCACATTTTTCTGGAATTGTGCATTTTTCGCAAATATTTTGGTCTTTTTTTCCTTTTTTTTGACTTCTCCACTTTTTTCCTGTGGTTTAGGAAAAAAACTTGATGTTCTATCTTGCTGGAAACTTGAGCTTTTCTAAATCTGTAACCAAATTCTAGCCAATTTCTATTTTTTCAAATATAATGATCTCTAGGCATTGTTTTTTTTAGATATTCCTTACTGCACAAAAATCCTTTCAAATACCCATATGATGTTCAAATAATGTCAGGGCACAAAAACCTTTACATTTTGACCAATTAAACCAAGACTTGTCTTACGCAGACTACCTTAGATTTTTTTCAGCATTTTTGATCTAAAACAAGCCAATGTTATAACTAATTTGGGTCCGAATGTACAATCGTAAATTGTGCGACATATCATTGACTTGAAGAATAGGCAAGCCATTATTTTTGTCAAATTGCAAGTACTCCACACCCAGTTTTGATAATTTTTTGCAGGAGTTGGCCTTAAATGTTACCAATACTGTGTGACATATATCTCATGTCTCCTAAAATCCAGCTTTTTGGCCTTCTGATCCTTACAAGTCAAGGAGATGCATAATGTTTGGTATGATTGGACATATTAGCATCAGGCAGTTGTGAGCCAGGTGTATGCACGCACATACATTTATGATTTCAATTTTTCTGATCACGATGAGCGAGAGAGTCACTTCTCATAGAGAGAGCTCGGAAAGTGCTTCTGCAAGGTGTGTCATATGAAAATGAATAAAGTAGACAAAAATGCCCTAAAATATACCAATGGAATTATTTCTGCATAATGATACTCCTTATAACCAACTGTCAAGGGTTGAAGATTAATGGCGAAAAAAACAAAGCCTTCAAAGAACTACATTTGGCAAATGAAAACATTCAAACTGACTTAAACAATGGCTGGAAACATTAAAATAGCAAATGAAACTTGAATGCTTAGAATTTGAGAGGAAAGCAATACTGATGCCATTTGTATTTGTCCATTTTTTTTGGCTATTTGAGTTTAAATCTTTGATTTAATTTGTTAAGCTAATAAAAAAATGGCAGAAAACTGTATTTAGCAACTTGAAATCTGGAGCTTACAATTTTCTTTCTCTTGGAAGCCATTGAAATTAGAATGTGGATAAGGATTGAGTTCCCAAGAAGAAGGGAGCAACATTTACTGCCTATGATTAATATCAAAATAATCTTGCCCCAAAAAGACACATTTTGGAAGTGGGAGAGGATTAAAAGAAGCATAAGCTTGTTTCCATTAGGTGAATTTCATTGACAAGGTGTTTCTCAGAAAAATACATTTTGCCTTAAGTATATTTTCTAGTCCAGGTTTCAAGTGGTACACCCTGTAGATGACCTTGTTCATGATGGCAGTGAAGTTAGCTCGACCTAAAGCCTTAATATTAGATTAAACATCTTTAGCTCGACCCGCAAAAATTACCACTTGCCTTTCTGTTTTTAGAGGTCAATGATTGACCTTAAGACGTTGATACTTTTAGACTTCAATGCGATGGTACAAATGTAGCTGTTCGTCATTTTTGCATAAAATATCTGACAAAATAGGTTTGAGAATGGATGCATTTTTGATTATGATGTCCTTTTCATATAAATTGTGTAGAAAATGTAAAGAATGTCATATGGAATCTTTCAAATACTGTTAAGGACCTGAACACTTTCCAAACTTTCAAAAAAGTAGTCAATGATTCATGCGTATTCGACATCAGACGTTTTGCTTTATGGCACGTTCGCTTCCGTTTTTTGAAGAGAGTTGGGCGCACAGAGCTTTTCAGAAACAGTGATGGCAAATTTTAGCTTTGAATGAATTTGTCATTTCTTGCCATTTGACAGATTTTTGTTCCTTTTTTCTCCTACTCAATCTTTTGAATCCTGGATCAGGGCAAATTTACCTCCTCATTATAGTTAGCTCATGTTCTTGCACTTTTCTAGGCACAGATAAGTTTTCCCTAGTAATTATAGGCACATTTCCCTGGCCTGCAGTTTGAATTTTTTTTTGAGAAGATCATGAAGTCGGAGCTTGTAGATTATTTGGAAGTCTATGATATCATTTCCTTCAGAACACCACAGATTTCGAGTACATTTTAGTACATTCATCCAATTGATTGACTATTTAGAACATGTCATTGGCATTTGGCAGGCTTGGAGTCATTAGCGAATTGATATAGTTTATCTTGGCTTTACCAAGGCCTCTAATAAGGTGCATAATTCGTGGTCTTGCTTCATCTACTCAAACAGTGGGAGGCAGGGTAAGGTCCAGACTGGGATTGAAAGCTTCATTAGTGAAAGGAAGCAGATCCTAAGGCTGAAGGATCATTGAGTGGCATTTTAAAAAGTTCCATTTTAGGTCTGCTCTTTTTTGTCATTTTCATTGCTCCCCCTAATAAGCTTGGTACAAAAGCCAGTATTTCATCTTATGTTGATGATCCAAAATTAGTTTGAGGAAGGAATAGTCAGGACTCAAAAAGTTTAGTTGATGATTTGGAGAAGGTCTACAAATTTTTGCTTGAAGTTTGCCTCTTTCTGAGAACAATTTTGCCTGTTGGCAGAAGCGGAGGCATGGTGTAGTGCGTACTGCGTCGGTTTGTCGAGTGGATAGCTGGAGTTTGATCCCGGCTAACTGCCACCCTCCAAACTCTACTCTTTGGAGTCAAATTTTAGCATTTCGAACCATCTTTCAATGCAAAACACAACTGTCCAAAACTCAACTCTTTGGAGTCAAAATTTAGCATTGAACTGTCTTTCAATGCCAAAAACTAGGCAAGCCTCGGTTCAATCCCAGGCTTGCCGAGTCCTAGTGGCCTGTGGTATTAAGTTACATGCAGAAGTCACGGCCCTTGACGGCTTAAATGGGCGAACCTGGGGTTATTCCCGAGGGTGAGGTAAAAATTAATGCTTGTTGGCTTGTCCAAGTGGAGCGGCAATATCTCCATATGGCGGACAGCCTCTATCAGATCGCAGCTGCGAAGCTGCGTTCTGACTCCAGAACAAACAAACAAACAAACAAACAAACAAACAAACAAACATCCATTTGACATCACTGATAAGAAGTCATGAACTGAAGACGATCATTTTTGATGCCAAAATGTTTAGCATTTCGTCAGCCAATTATATTAATGATTGTTTGATGACTAACATATGTCTCTACCCTAGTCAATTCTGTACTCATTTTGATGTAGGTTTAATACAAGTGTGATTAATCACTCTTTAACTGAACCGCTCGCACTTTTTCCCAGCTAAGACAGGCGGAAAAAAACTGGGAGGGAGGCTCCAGCGCAACATTTAAAAAAGTGGCTACAAACCTGGATTACAGTGGTCCATTCGGACAGAATGAGGACTGACTTTATCCTTGCGACAACCAAAAAAATTAATTCGGACAGAATTAGGATATTTTTTTGTTTTTGGACAGGAGAGAAAATTGTCCGAATTGGCTTCGCCAATTGAAAAAATACAAACATGGTGAACATTTCCGTACTTCTTGGTAATTTGGATACAACCCTCTGAACTGGAGTGACCTTGAAAGCATCAAAGAATATGGAAATCAAGCAAAGCAGAAATCTGCTGGCAGTTTTTATATAAAATTCATTGGAAATGGTCCCAAGACGGGAGATACTTAATGTATTTTTTTATCATTTTTTTTCAAATTATGCCAATAATACTGTTTTTGTTTGGAAATGATAAAGATTTACCCCAAACAAGCAAATATTCTAATCATCCAAACAATTGAGTAGTTTTCAGTCGCCAACTGACGAGCAGGGCCCGGATCATTATTTGTTTGTGTAATGCCCATGTGAGGTCCGGACAAAACATCAAAACAGTGTTGCCAAAAATTTTCGAACCAGTCATGCCAAAAACCATCACGAAAAAGGCCAGATTTGGTTTGACAGAAACAAATTGTGTTATACTATGAATGGCGCTTGAGCTAACAAATTTGAAAACCAAAAGTAATGATTTAAAGCAATTCAGACGTTCTAGATTTACATCAAAGACTGAATGTGAGATTGAAAAAACTCATTTATAATCTGGAATCTGGATATAATTTTTTGGGGGGTAATAGCTAAAAATATTTTTGTTTATGCTTTGAAAGTAGAACATGTCTAAAATGAGAAGTGTTATCCATGGAATTTGCCATCTTATGATTTGAAACTATTGATTTGGAAATATCTGGCAATGCTGCTTTGTTTTCTTTTATCCTGACCTCACATTGTCACCATTACCCTTTTTTCCTGTAGAGTAGAAATCTCAAACCATCCATAGCGTAATGTCAGCTGATCCAACTCCTTAAAAGTTTTCGGAGCCCTTATGGTAACTCCTAAGTTCATTAATTATTCACTAGATAGCGTGCAAGCTTTAGTCAGGCTGATTTGGCAAGCGAGGCGGAAGGCGTTGAATTAACCCAGATCAAGGGCTTGTTGTTCGTTGAGGTTCAGAGAATTATCACGAGATGGTGCTGTTCCACGCGTCAACTTGGAAAAATCAGAGCGAGTCATATACATAACTTTTGAAGTCGCTCATGTTTGAAATCAAGATGATATGATCTTAAAAGTTATTGTATCGTGTAGAGGGAATCATCCCCTCCCAAATCCACATATTTTGGGCTGATGAAGTTGATTTGAACTCAAATTATGGGACTCGGAAGATTCTCGTTGCCCGTCTAGGTTGAGAGATGTGAGTTTATCCTGACAATGGTTTTGGTTGCGCAACGGGGCTTAAACAACAAAACAAACGATCAGGAATACGGGATTATAAAATCCGGCAGTTTTCAAAGCATCCAAGTCACAAAGGTGGTCTGTGGAATGCAAAAACCAAGATTGGAAGAACAAGGGTTTTCGCATTTCACAGACTACCCTCATGAGTTACATGCTATGAAAAATGTCGTATTTTATAATCCCGTATTCCTGATCGTTTGTTTTGTTGTTTAAGCCCCGTTGCGTTGCGCAACCAAAACCATTGTGATTTTGGTTCACAAGACTATAGAGAATGTGAACTAAATATATCGGTGTAACAATTTCCCCCCATAAGTGGAGACAAACAAAAGGGAGGTAAAAGCTCAAAGTCAATCACATATTGGTCACATATTGATAATCATTTCACAATTGTCATCTTAAGTATGCAAAAATAAATTATCCTAACCAGAACATTAGCTTTAAGTAAAGTCACTTGACGTAACTGTCTTTAGTGATTTATACGCACTTATTTCTTCACTAGGTTTAACAAACCACCCCACCCAGCACTTGCTTATCTTCTCATTTTGGCTACCCTACTGTTCCTCTGCACTTCGGCCTAGCTGACCAGCACAGATATGAGGATAAAAGGGCTAGATTTCACTAGATTTGGAATTGTTCACAACCTCTATTGGCAAAGAAGTTCCTAGTTGTAGTATTCAAATCCAAGGCATGGTCACCTAGTAACGTCTTCAGTTTTTTCAAGGAAGTGACCACTAGCAATAACAAAAAATGATACAAAAACATTCCTCAATTCCACATTTGATTCCTCAATTGAATGGTTGACATTTGCCTGGTCACACATTTCAAATGTTCCCACAATTTTGTCCGCTCAACATTTGGCGACCGGTGACACAGTTTTAGGCTTACACTCCCTCTAATATTTATAGAACTCAATTGGTAACTCTCATCAGTCATCACTAGAGTGAGTAGAAAAATTTAATTAAATCGTAAATGTTCTTTAAATTTTTTGCCCCTTTTTGGTCCAATTTTAAATTTTTTGCCCCTTTTTGGTCCAATTTTAAATTTTTTGCCCCTTTTTGGTCCAATTTTAAATTTTTTGGCCCTTTTCGTGGGCCATTTCTTGGTCACCTCAAGTCATAATTGGCGCCAAAAGACAGGTGCTAACACATCCAGCCTGACCAATTTTAGCTCTTTAGGGCTAAATTTAGCTCTTCTTCCTGATATTTTGGAAATTTGGCTCCAAATTTGAGCATTTAGCTCTTTTGGCTCTTTTAGCTCCTTTTGAAATATTTGGCCATTTTTAGCTCTTTTTCTGAGAATTTTAGGGATTTTTGGCTCCTTTTTACAATTTTTGAAGTTGCGAGATTTTCTACCTCAACAAAATGAGGCTTGTTTAAAAATGGTCATTCTTTTTACAAATACGTAAGATTTTCAGGATAATCGACTCCAAACTATGGCTCTTCCTGCTGAAGCAAAAAAAAATAGCAGCTTTTGGATAGTTTTGATCTCGATTAACGTGGTGGTACCGACTAAAACCTTGACTTAGTTTACTCTTTGATTCCAACTACTCTACTCTAACTGACAAAAAGTTCATTTGATGGGGTTGAAATTTAGCTTGTGAGCTTTGAATTAGGGGGCCAAACAATGGGTCAAATTAGATTTTTATCTGGTCGGCCCCGAAATGAAAAATCAAAACTCTTGCCAATAACCGAGGCATAAAGGTCTTTCATTATCCACGGATCACTATCTTCTAGTGATCTGTGCAATATCGTTGCTCTATCTATAACATTCAAAAAGCCAACACCACTTTGCAGAACAACCTTTTTCCTTTTCTTCTTGGCCGTTTTTAATACAGTAAGAAAAAAAACTACAAAAAGCAATTTTTTCCATGTTTTAAATACACTGCCAATTACGTAAGGCCCAAAACTATGATCATATTAGTGTTTTTAGCCTTTTTAAAATTAGCTCTTGTTTACCTCTTTTTCCAAAAAAAAAAATAGCTCTTTTAGCTCGAAAATTTGCCCCTAAACTGAGGTATTTAGCTCTTTTTGATCTTAAACAGTTGGACACGCTGAACACACCTGTCTTCAGTTCAAATTTCTTCTATGCCAAAAATTAAAGCCTTAATATTTAGCCAGAAATAAATAAATGTGCCGAGTTGTAGCTGAATTACAAAGAATGATTACCAGAATGACTAAATGCATTTTTAAATTCAATATTACCATTTTTTATACGGTTGGGGAATTTTTTTTTTATTTTTTTTGGCCTTTTTGGAGTAAATTAATTTTTTTTTTTTTGTGAAAATCAGTAAATTTTTCTACGCACTCTAATCATCACTCATCAGCTAGTCTCTCTCTCTCTCCAGGAAATTCTATGCACGTAAATCCTGCGCAGATTTCTCTCAACCTCTTTCCCTCTTGAAATCAGCTTTGGCACCAAATGTCGTTGGCGACGAGTTCAATCGCCCAGTCAGCTCTTCTCTCGATCGAACGAACGAGGTCGAGGAATATTCGTTCGTTGGTTGGTGAGCAAGATCCTACCCAACTGCTCTGTTCCTTCGCTTCGTGATCGAGTAATCCCGTCGCACGCCGCCTTGCTCGCGCTGCGATCCCTCGTTCAAGACGGTTAGAAACGTTACATCGCCGTACCGCTTTTTGAACCTCATCGATCCACTTTAGCTGGGCAATGGTGAGTTGGTGATCGGCTCGTCGTCGTGGTTTGCTAGCCTGCGACCGCTCATCTGCCCTACCTAGCTAGCTACCTACCAACCAACCAACCAACCAACCAACCAACCTACCCATCAAAGGTTTCCTCCTCCTCCTCCTCGTCTTTGTCGTCGTTCCCGCAGCCTTGTGCTTCTCTTCTACCTCTCCACTTAGTAATTCGACTGCCAGTTTCAAGGACTCTCACTCAAACTGAGTGACCCACCGTGCGTGTGCCTGTTTTCATGTCGGTGGCCTCCTCCTCCTCCTCCTCCTCCTGCTACTGCTATTCCTAGCGATCGTAGACTTGCTCCTAAAGAATGATAATAATGCCATTAGACCTCTAGCAGAGAGCCTCCCTTCTTAGAGACTTAGAGGGCTGCGCGAGGACGAACGAGAACACCAGACTGACAGGATCTCGAGGCTGTCTTGACGTGGATCCCTCACCAAGTTGAGCCACCCATCGAGGGATCCTCCGAGTCTGACGGACGGAAAAAGCGAGGTTGGTTGAAGCCTCCGTGGTGCCAGAAGGCTACGTTGTAGCTACCTCCATCCATCGAGGCCACGCTAACATACATACACATACTCGAGGACACGCACGTCAGCCAGCACATGGAGGATGGTGAACGAGTGATCATTACCATCCACGGAATAACTCTCTTACCAATCTTGTTCTCCTCCCTCTCTCCCTCCCTTTTGAACCCTCCCTTCAGCCTTCAGCCTTCTGGTCTTCCATCCATGGCTCAAGGCGTCAGTCTATTTCTTCTGAATTCAACTTAGACGTAGTCGACGAAGAGACCTGTTGGCAGTGGCACTCCAAGATTTACGAACCAATCCGTGGGTACGCCTCTGAACGTGCGGGTCATTCCAAGCAACATCAATTTTCATCGGCTCGTAGTTAGTGACTCACAACATGTCCACGGACGACAGTGATAACGATACTTGTCTCCAATTGGCATTGGAGGGCGAGAAGTTGTGCAAAGCCGGTAACTGTCGCGATGGGGTGGCCTTTTTTGAGGCCGCTCTTCAAGCCGGTACGGACGATTTCCGCACCCTGAGTGCCATTTATAGCCAGTTGGGTAACGCCTACTTTTACATGGGGGACTACGTCAAAGCCATGCAATATCACAAGCATGACCTGACCTTAGCGCGAACCATGGGCGATCGACTAGGTGAAGCCAAGGCCTCCGGGAACCTCGGGAATACGCTCAAGGTCATGGGCAAATTTGAAGAAGCCGTCATTTGTTGCCGAAGACACTTAGAAATTTGCCAAGAACACGGTGATCGCGTGGGTGAAGGACGGGCCTTGTACAACTTGGGCAATGTGTATCATGCCAAGGGCAAACACATCGGTCGCATGGGTCATCAAGACCCGGGCGAGTTCCCCGAAGAGGTTAAAGCACTCTTTGAAAAGGCCGTTCAATATTATGAGGAGAATATGATTCTCATGAAAGAAATCCAAGACCGTGCGGCCCAAGGCCGAGCCTGTGGTAATCTGGGTAACGTCCACTACTTGTTAGGTAACTTCTCCAAAGCTATCCATTATCATCATGAACGACTAAAGATCGCCAAAGAATTTGGTGATCGAGCTGCCGAAAGGCGAGCCCACAGCAATCTGGGCAATGCGCATATTTTCTTGGGCGAATTCGAAAAAGCGGCTGAGCATTACAAGAAGACTTTGATGTTGGCTCAAGAGTTGGGAGACCGAGCCATCGAGGCCCAGGCTTGCTACTCTTTAGGAAACACCTACACTCTCTTGAAAGACTACCCCACGGCCGTCGAGTACCACATGCGACATCTCAAGATCGCCCAAGAACTCTTTGACAAGGTTGGTGAAGGTCGAGCGTGTTGGTCTTTGGGTAACGCCCACTCTGCCATGAACCAACATAAAGAGGCGTATCACTACGCTTCTCGTCACCTCGAGATCAGCAAAGAGACTGGTGATCGCATGGGCCAAGCCACGGCGCAACTCAATATCGCAGAGCTATCCAAGACCCTCGGTCTGCCTGAAAATCAAGCCCCAACCTCGCCCACCACTGACAAACGCAACCGACGAATCTCAATGGAACGCATGGATATCTTGAAGATGACCCCGGATGCCAAAGCCATGAAAAACAAGCATAATGTGAAGAACCAGAACAGTCCCCATAATGCTGATCAAGATGAGGAAGGTGCTTTGAACACGTCTGTTGCCAACAAATCGGGCCTGTTGGACGAAGAAGATTTCTTCGATTTCATCTCCAGGTTCCAGTCCAAGCGCATGGATGATCAAAGATGCTCCCTCTCCCTGCCCAATGGCGGGGGCACTTCCTCTGTACGTGGTAACTCAAATGGTCGAAATAGCAATCACCCTGCCCAGGGTGGATCAGGGGCTCCTAAGGCCGAATCCGGCAAAGACGAACTCCTGGATATGATTGCGGGTGTCCAAGGATCTCGAATGAATGAGCAAAGAGCCACCGTGAGCTTCCTTCCGGGATTGCCGAAATCCAAGCAACCCGAGATTTTGCAGAGGCTCTCCGTCGCTGCCAACAACGATGAAAACTTCCCGGACGAGACATTCTTCGAGATGCTCATGAAATGCCAAGGGACTCGTATCGAGGACCAAAGATCCTCTCTGCCGCTAGAAGACTCGGACAATGTGCTTCAAGCAGCACCAACTGTGCCTGACGAAGACTTCTTCTCCCTCATTCAACGGCTCCAAGCCGGTCGTCTCGAAGACCAACGAGCGTCATTTCCTCCAAAAGACCCATCATCTGCTCCACCACGAGCAATGAACAAAGTAAACTCCAGATAATAGTTCCTCATCCATGTCGTTAGGATATCGCATCCAGTCCACGCACTACCAACAACCACATCTGGTTGTCTTGTTTTGTGTCTCGTCGTGGACGATCAGTGCTGTCCTCGTAATCATCATCACGCGCAACTATACTTTGATATCAAACGAGAATACCTTCCCAATCATGGTAGTGGAGAACTTTGAGAAAGTGATTCCTTTTGATTGGAAAGCCAAACTAGGGAAAGATTCTGGGGTCACCCAGACACAAGCAACTCTTCCTTCCCCTACTTACGTATCTTTTTCCTAACTCGTACATTTCTCTGAACCTGTCACCGGCAAACGATTCTGGAAAAATAAATTATATACATTTCTATGACCAGGGTCTTGTTTATTGCTTCGCTCTGAGGGTACGTTCAATACCACCACTGCATAACAATAGGTACATACAAGCGAGTGGTGCCATTGGCATTCTTGAAGGGACCTCTCGCCTTCGACGTGCTTGACGAAAGCTGTACTTGGTCCCTCTTTGAGCGGTAGATTGACAGAGAAAAATACTGAATGATGACGCACCATATCACAGCTTATTTAGGTGGTCCACATTGAGGATTTTGAGCCAGAATTGTCATTTCTTTTTGTTCAAACGGTGTCACTTGATGAATTGAGATGGTACGAAGAAGCGTGCATCCCAAGAACTTGGCTGGAATACGAGCAGCATTATTTCGGAACTCCATCACAAGTCTGCGGGGAACATTGGCCATCTCGGCCAAAATACCCGTGATGAATACATCTTCCAAAGAGATGTAAGGGTGGTCCCAGGCTAATGCCAATAATTCGGGAATGGCGGGTGTGGAGATCACGTAGCTAGGCCCGGTTACGAAAGCCGGGAAGACAGTCTTGTTGAATTGCATGGGTGAGATGTAATACTTTGAATCAATTTCATGGGAAGGAGCCCAACCACTGGCCACGTTGCCCAAAATCAGTTTCTTGCCTCGATTGAGTTTGGAGCGGTTCATTCCCGCCAGGAGAGTATGAAGACGAGGGATTTGCATAAATACATCATCATCCACTTTGACGAGGTACTTAGCCTGAGGGCAGAAGCTAGAAAAATAATGTAACACTACTTATTTCATTGCTTAAATAGTGTTTTACCCTAGTAATTCAAAAGGGTGATCAAAACCAAGCTTTTATAAGGATCAATGCAATCAAAAAATTATAATCACGAGCATGTACAATAAGTGACTTCATCGTTCTGGAAACAGTCTTTCTACCAAAGTATTCGAAAGTTTAAAACGCAATTTGCATCTCTCTGAATATTCGTATTTTGATAGAAGTTCAAGCCTTAGCGTGTGTTGTTGGAAAGCATGTTTTTTTCCAAAGGTCAAGTAAAGGAAAATATACGAGGATACAAGTGTTTTCTTTCGCTCACTCAAACCCTAGAAGTTCTGTCATAAGCCATCTCCCGTTTTCTCTGACAGAATTTTATCTTAATGCCGGTAGGGAAAGTACGTAGGTATCTTAAAATTTGATTTGAGTTGTAGCACCTTTCCTCTCAACTTGTAACTTCAATTTCAGAAGATTGCCTCACAAATATTTCCAAGTGTTCACTTCTGGAGCTTCAAATGTCTCATAAAGGGAGTTTTGTGGAACTCATAACGTTCCATATTCCAAAAGTGCAAATTTCATTAGACATAGTGCGTCAACGCCCCAAGTTTATTTCTTGGCTATTGGAACACCTTCCATTTGAGACCTTGGTGCAATGCTCTATTCGTATGTTCTGTTCCACATGCTGACGGGTTCTCACGAAGAAAATCTCAGATAGAGAAAACGATATGATGAGTTTACGGAGGAATGCAAGCATGATGTTTTAATGGAGAAACATTCCTGATCCTCAAAAGATAAAAGAATATCTGGTTTGGGATTGGTGCGTGATCATTGTATCAAAAGAGGGAAAGTAATCATAGCTTGTACCTAAACTGACAGGAAAAACATCTAGTCACAAAGAAATTGGCACAGTCAAGTCAAACTGGAAGGTAAACCAAGATAGTAACTTGATTAATTGATTGAATGGAGATGAATCAAAGGAAATTTTGAAAAGAAATGCAACCCAAAACCCTGTAATTATTGATCGGAGGCAACTGAAAATTATGAAACCAAAAAGTACCCCATGGAACTATTCGTTTGAGCAAACAAGGCAACAATTGGATCACGTAAAGTGCGTGTGCTCTGTTTACATTGACTACTTTACTAAGCAAGACATTTTTTACTCAAGTTCCAAGGTGCTCTCAACAGAGTGGAACTTGTGTTGTAACTAAAAATACCATTACACATATTCCTCTTGAGCATTATCATGCAGTGTGTCTAAAACTTTACAAAACGAACGCTCAAAAACAATATCCCCTCGCCGTAAAATGTTAGGCTTGATTTACTTACTCTTGAGACCACTGCAAAGCGGCCAAAATCTTGAGGGAAAGATTCTCGTACGTATCTTCATGATTGGTTAAAACAATGTCTTCGTGTTGAGCTGCTTCGTTTATCACATGTTGGTCCAAATCCGAGGATCTGCCGAGGATAAACAGCAAGGCCATTCTCTTTCGCTCTTTGGCCTGTTTTCCCCAACTCTCACGAATGGATTGCCGTTGCAGAATATGGGACGGAGAACTCACAACCACTACAAGAATTTCGACCTTGGGCTTCTTCTTACAGATATCCCCACCTGAGACTTTCCATGAATGTTGAAAGATCTCGCGAACCAAAGGTGCTTTGGAATCGGATTGCTTTTTCACAGCTGCCATTTTTGGCTCATTCCCTGTTAGGTCCAAAGCGCTGAATTCTCCATTGGTTCTTACATCGTCGTCTTCCTCTTGCTCTCCATTTTTCTTGAGTGAATTTTGTTCCCACTTTTCGTTGTGAATGCCGCTTTTTGGAACATCTTGAATGAGTGATCCAATGGTTTTGGGAGACGTAAACTGAAGGTTGGCTTGCGTGGTTTGAACGCTACGTTTAGACAAGGCCGAATTCGGTCGAGACAACAGCTTCCCAATGTGATAAAAACCGATAAGGGAAAATAAAAAGACCAACACACCCAGAAATCGGATGGAAACCCTACAGTAAATGGAGATTAGTTGTTTTAATGGGCTTCGATGAGTCAGCCTCGGATTCCAAGGACTCAACTACAACCATTTTTTGAGAAACCCTGATCAGGACACTTACCATAATAATCTCATGATGACCTATTGGGTTATGGACCTTCGACCCCGGTGCAAGATCCACCCAATTCACATATTCCAGCCTCTAGAAATAACCTTTTCAAAAGGATTGGATCAATCACTGTTACTGATTAGGCCCAGATTTCAGGACGTGGTACGTCAGTGGGTCGCATGTTAACGCATATTAGATTTATTTTAGAGTATAGCAAAATCAAGTCAGATCAACGTTCCTTAAGTATATACTTGCGACAGCTGCTGTGTTTGAAACGCAGCAACTGAGCTGAGTTTACACTCAACAAACGTTAATCTGACTTGATTTTGCTATACTCTAAAATAAATCTAATATGCGTTAACATGCGACCCAGTGTTTCTTTCAAGGAACAATTTCATCTTACCAGTAACTAAGGACGAGAAAAGGACTTGGGGTGGTTGTGTCTGTGTGATGATGTGTGTACCGTCCGTTCGTTTTTTGGGATACGCGTGCGTCCCTGCAATGTGGTACCTTACAGCTAGCTTAACATGTACAAGAACCTACATTAGTTGAATGAACGCATCACGGCCGTTCGGCGTCTGTTGACGATTTCACCTTGACGCAAATCTTTTATGGACCGGGTTAGGACGTCGTTGGTTCATCTTCTTAACTTCTGGTTGAAGATCTTCCTGGTTTCCATGAAAACGAAGCGCCTCTGCCTGAGATGAACGAACCAGGCCAGTTTGTTATTCAGATCTTCTTGCCTTGAGCTAGATGTATTTAAACAAAAGTGATTGCTTGGGTTCAGATATGCATTGGTCTAAATTCCATTCTGTTGCCTCGGTTTGGGAATTTAGTTGTCATGCTTTCCGCACGAAAATAAGCAACATAAATTTAAGGTCTACTTTTAGGTGCTTTTCTGAGGGTTATTCGGAATAACTCCCTTAAGCGTGATAAAAATAGTATGGAACAAAAATAATCTAGGCTAGAGCATTATTTTATTTTAGTGCTCTAATCTTGACTCATTGTTAGGATTATTTGTTCCGATGATTTTAAGAACCAAAAATTAATGTACGGAAATGGCAACATCCTTTCGAAAAGGAAAGTGGACAATTCAGGCCTTAAATAGAGACATTAATGACCAATTGCAAAATGGGATCTTCTTTGTACTTATTGTTCCCACTTGTTAAACTTTTTCCACGATCTTTTCTGTCATTTGTATTTTTCGTGTTGTTTTCAATTTACCATTTTTAGCAACTAGATTTTTTGTTCGTGTTCAAGGACCACCCATACCAATTAGGAACGCTCAAACGGATCGCCTCACGATCAAATACGGTACCGTAATTTTTCGTTCCTCCCGAAGCCCAAATAAAAAGGTTCGAGTACGTACGTGTATGTAGCTAGGTAGTACGTAGATTCAAGGCAAGCTTGAGAAATCATGTTCCACTTGTGTGTGATCGCGTGTTTTGCAACGAATATAGGAGTGGAGAAAAGGTTGTCAGAAAGTACACACACACACACACACAACGAATAAACGTTTCAAATATTTGATATATTTTTCTGGAATTGAATTGTGTTTGAGCTGACAAATAGGAACCACAGTTAACAAGTCGGTAGCAAGATAGTTGCTAAGTGGAGGGAAAGTTTCGTTTGATATCCAAATCCCCTGGGTCAATCTTGACAAACCGATATTATTGAATTGAAAACAATCACATCTGATAGAACTCGTACTGATCCAAGGGCATTTCTGGTTTTTTCTTCTCAAAGAGAGCCTGATTGACCCTGTGTATAGAGTCTCGGATGAGAATGGTGTGTTCTGGCGTAAATGGATTCTCTTTGGCAGCCAGAGATCCTCCCGCTTTCTTCCGATGGAAATTACCCTCATTGTTTCTCCACGTGCACTTTAAGCGACCCTCGTCGACTTCGAGCTCCATGAATTGGACCAAGGCCCTCAGTGAAGACACGAGGTCCTGTTTGAGGGTCTCGAAATGAATCACATGAATATCCTCAGACTCGGCTTCGTGAAGCCAATCCAGATAGAGGTTCTCCCAAGAGGCAATCTTCACTCGAACAAAATGATCCCAATCTACAAAACAACGCACAAAAGAGCACGTAAATAAATAACAATGCGCACGTACGTTCCACAAATGATGCTACACAAAGTCCACATGTATAGCTCACACCCAGTCCTGTTGTAAAAGCTTCCTTCTCAAGAGTGTCAATCAATGCTCACCTTCGCCTATGAATTGATCCTCATCTGCAAATCCAGTATGACCCCCTGAGTCCAAATGACGATGACCAATAATTGCTCGAAAAGGATTCCGTATCAGCAAAATGGCTCGCTTGTCGAACTCTTCAAAATTATTATAATTCACTTGCAATTCCCTGGGCTGTTCCACTCCTTGCCCTGTGGTGTGCCCATGGGACTTGATAGCCACTGTCATTCCAGAATCCCAGGGCACAACTTCACCATAAAGACCTGGGAAAACAATATCCAAATTACTATTACACCATCTTTCAAGACAACTTGTTCCACAAACCGTACCTTTTGTTCCGAGCATGAGATCGTTGTACATACTGCCCGTGAAATAGCCCGTGGCACCTTCAACAAGGTACCTGAGCCACGTGTTGCCAGAACTTGGATAGGATACAAGTCCCAAAGGTTCAAGCGAATGAGGTGGGGCAAATGATATGGAATAGTGCTTACATTTAGCATCATTCAGGTACCAAGGAAAGTGTGTGCTGAAATCAGATGAGACCAAGATTTGTACTCGAGGTTTTCATGACGATCCAGTTTTCCCCTTTGAAGTAACAGTGCATTCTCGGGCAAAGTGTGTGTAGTGCCAAAATCTAATTGTTGATGGATTCCACACGTTTTGGTGTTTGCCCGACAATTTGTCGAATCATCCTTGATCGTCGAAGAGTGGACAAATGAATTAGCGACAAAATGAGGGAAAACACCCCTTTTTCTCTGTATTTTAGTCGGGAAGGAAGGGGTAATCAATCCACCCTTCCAACCAACTCATTGGCAACCATCTTGTGAAGTGGGTCTAAGCAATTTGACAACGGACACCGAAACCGTGTCGAATCTGTCACTTCCAAAGAATGTGCTTTTGATGACAACGAGAGAACATGAAATCTCCAGAAAGGAGCTCTCGATTACATCAAGCACTGTCATCCTTGAGTTTGTAAGAACGGTAAGAGAAGACAACTTAAGGTGTGCCATGTAGTAGATTGTAGAGTATTTTACGTACATACTTGAGTCGGACGAAGTAAACATCATCCCTGTTCAAATTTGTCAATTCACGATCATTTTGACCCAGTTCCACCGAGGAAAAGGATCAAGTACTACTCGCTCACGTCACATTTAGAAAATTGCATGTTTATCGAACTTGCTGGTGAAGTTCAATTTTGAAAGAAATGGTTCATTGGCAGAGATGAGTCGTTCAGTTCAATATTTGTTATATGAAAAAAAAGGCATAAGCGTTTCACGGATTCATACATCTAAATTGATGAGCCAACGTGAACTGAAATATAAAAGTACTTAAGAAATATAACGCTGGTTCACCATGATTTAGATCATTACTTCAAACAAGATGCACTGAAGAGTGTGATGGTCGGAATGGTTCTAGTTTCTATCTTGGCAACATCCGTCATCCTAAATTTCGAGGCGCTCTATTTCAAAGTCCAGTGCCCCACTTGATCAATTAGAAAGAACTTCCCATCTGTTTCCCATGACAATGTTTGGAGCTTTTTTTTAGTAAGGAACTCCATCAGACTCCTCGTCTCCTGCCTGACTTCCATTGTAACAATCAGCCAGAGCAGTCACTCACTCACTCAGTCAGTCATCAGTATGAACACAGTTAACTCAAGAATGGACGAATGAAAGAACGAACAGAATGGTGTTTTCGTGGAGAACCAACTTTTTAACGGCCCATCCATGATGAAGATGGGAATAGCACAGGACGTGACTTGAAATAAGTGTTTTGGTACAACAAACCACACAAGATGATGATGATGACGATCGCATCATTAAATTGATCTGCGAAAACTTCCGCAAATATTCACTTGAGAAACGGACACATTCTGGCGGAAAGTTGCAAAATAACCACGGAGAGCAAGTCAAAGATGAAATTGGCCAGATACTGTTTCACACAGTCAGAAATTGAATTTTAAAACTGTTCCGGATCATTATGTTGTCAATAAAAAGTGCCAGAAGCATTTGCAGTTACGAAATTTCAATTGAAACACTTCCACTCGTTCATTCCATCATTACTTCAAGAAAATGCAAATCAGTGAACAACTTGTTCATAAAAATGAACACTTGAATGAAAGGGCATCCATGCCTGGTAATACGTAAACGCTGAATTGCAAAGCACAAGTTTGAGAAAGAACCTTCAGCTTTCTGGGATTATTTCCCTCTTTTCAGAACCATCGCAGAACTAACCAACTATTCTTCCTTTATCCTGGTTCCGAGCTAATGGATCTCAATTAGTTCACATCTGATGCATAGCAACAAACACTATTCTAGCATGCCCATCCCTGACTGGAATTAGAGGGCCAAAAAAATGGGAAGTGTTAGGCAGTTCGACAAAGTCACTGTGCACTTTCAACCTGAATCTAAACTAACCTAACGTTCTAGAATTTCAACTTACACATTTTGCCAAATCTCTTCATATTTGGACCATTCATCGATGGGTTTATATTTAAGCGTGTTGGGCATTCGAATGAGTGCTTGAGGAAAGGAAACCAGTGCATGGCCTCCACCTTCTTCCGTAAGTGCTACCTTTTGACCTCTTCGGTCCAGTAGCCTCAAGTAGACCTCTTGCCGTTTGTCTTCCATTTTTTTCATTTTAGCCATGATTTGTTGAATGTCGCCTCGAGTTCCCAACACTCCCATGGGCCCGTTTCTTCTCATAGATTCTATCAAGGCCATAGAAGGTTTGGGATTTAACTTTGGGATCTCCACAAATCCCTGGGGCGGTCCTCGTTCTCCTGAAGAACTCGAGTTTCCTCCGGAAGAAGACGAAGATGCGCTTGAGTTTGTCATATCCACGATGCTCGTCAACTCGCGTCTCATTCGGGGAGGAGGATCAAAATTGTGTCTTGATGAGATTCGAGAGGATTTGAATAGAAACCCTAACAGGAGCAACGAGGAACACAGGCTCAAGGCTCCGACCTTATGAAATGTCAACTTGAACCGCCTCATTTTGCCATGGAGATGAGGAATAGTATATGGAGATTGCTCTCGTACTTTGTTGTGCTTCGTTCGAAGTCCACAATAAACGTCAAGGATACGACGTACGGTAGCTCCCTACCTCACGTCTGAATAGAGTGCAGCCCGCTTCACGACTGAAGACCAACAGGAACGCGTACCAAGCACATGTGCATGGTTTCGTTCGGGTATACCAATGAAGAGGCAGACTGCCTAAGGAAGAACGAGACGAAGAAGCCAGTACCAACTAGATCGGATGAATTCTAGGTATTGTAAGGAAAAGAAGTTGCTCCCTCCAGGACGTTGGTTGGGTCTTCTTATCAGTAGAGGTGGGAGTTTGTAGCAAATAAGTCAACAAAATTGGGTTATTTTTGTAGTTTTCCTTTTGATTTTTTTTCCGTCTTATTTTACGCTTCTGAGAGCGCACGTTTAACCAGGAATCTTCGTGGGGGAGACAAATACTTGAAAAGCTAACAGTTTAAAAGTCAATTCTGAAACATTTTCCTTCTGAAGATAGAATGAGAAAATGTTCGAAATTTTGCACAACAAAAAGCAGATGCTGGACCTCCCAATGAGCTTGGATGATTTCAAGCTAATTTTGCAAATCAGCATATAAAAGGGCCTTCTGTGGCTTTAAACCTTCTCTTAGGATATGAAGCGTTTCAGTAAAAGGTACAAGAACCCGGCCAATTTTTGAAACGGCCCCTTTCCTCCCAAGTGTAAAAACGATCAATTGCTACCAAATCAAACATTTCTGTGTTTAAACCGGAAGAACACTTTTAGTAAGGGCACACATTCTCACGCATCCCTACTCATCCGTCGGTCCATACTGATGTTGTTGATGCTGTTTCAACAGGTCAACATGGGAGTCAAAGTAAGATCGAGGACATCTCGCAAACCAAGGACTGGACAAGTTTCGAAAGAACATTATCGTCATCATCATATATTTGAAAGAACGAGTTTGAACTGGGAATCAATGAAATTAAAATTTGAAATAAAAAAGCAGGCACTCTCACTTTTTCAAGGCAGTTGCATCATGCCGTATGTTATTGGTTCAGATGTACGGAGCCCACCCAACAAAGGCACATCGTAGAATACTGGGATCAGTGGCCGCTTCCAAAAGACAATCCACTTGTTCTTCCGTACTAAGTACGCCAGATGAGGCGAGACAATTCCTTTTAGACTCTGCTTCGCCTAAAAGCACATTTCTCATGCACTCAATTTGTGCCTTGTCACGATAACGACCGTGGCTAACTTCGTCAGTGGCCACCAAGCTCGGATGATCACCGGACAATTTACGTTCCACAATCTCGACTTTTCTCTCTGGATAAAACTGAATCGAGTCATCTTTTCCTCCAGAAGATCCACTTGAGAATGAAGCTTCACGGGCTGCATTATCGACCCAATCAAGAGTTGGTTCGCGAGAAAATACTCGTAAAGCTGAGATGAAGGCCTCAGAGTTGTCCTTAACCATTTGAAGGGCCCGAATCATGACCTCTCGAATTGGGCCATGGCGAGCGAATGGCTTCATCAATTCCTGCATTTGAGGGGTCAGTCTGAATGGAACGAGCTCGATAATGGGCAAATGAGCCGTGACACCAAAGGCGTACCCAAAATCAATGGGAATACTTTCGCCCGTTATTTTTGAGATCAACAAATTATCCGCATGACGATCCCCAATACTGAGTAACCAACCAACAACCGAGTGCGTGGCATGAGTACGAATGAAATTATCACGCATGAAGAAAAAACCCTCAGGGGAAATGCTCAGCTCTCGCAGACTTTGGGAGAAAATGGTGTGATCCAAAGATTGGGTCCCCGTCAAAAATGCATCTTTCCTGGATTTTGCCGACATCTTGATCACCTTCTTAAAATCGTCGGGTGTAGAACATCCAATTCCGAGTGGATTTGTCTTTTGAGCCAGTGCTTTGTAAGGCGAAATATTGGGCACACACTCGATCAATCCACAACTTGTGGATAAAGGCAATACGTTGTAAGTACGAATATGAAGTTGACTACTCCCTTGGAATATGTCGTTGCACAGCTTGAAGAGTTGTTCAATTCTTTCGTCTTGTCGCAAATCCTCTCCACATTTGGCGATGAAGTCATATCTTTTCCCATTGTCCCCTACAATTGTGAACTTGATGGGCTTTCTTAAAGACGAGAATGGTTGCACAGCTTTCTCAAAATAGCATATTCTCACGATGTCCTCTGGATTGGGCTTTTGAAATTTCTGATATTGTCCCGGGATCTCCACTTGTTCCGCATGATCGCACATATGATAAGATGCAAGAAATGGAACATAGTCTTCCAAGAGTTTTGAAGTGTGAAGACGCCTCATTTTCTCACGGACCTTTTCTACGACCACTCTTGGTTGGGAGGCTTTCTCTAGATCTCTGAGCACATCTTGGGATTCATTTTGCATTTTCTGATACAAACGCCCAAACATGTTCTTATCAGTCTTGATTCGTGCCAAAAAGTTTTTCACCTCATTTACAATCATGGTCTTTCCGGCAGGGCTTCTTTGGTTTTTTGATGATGAAATTGTGTCCAAGAGTGGTAGATAAGGAATACACAAGTGCGAAAGGGCTTCCATGATTTGGGATTGTACTGGTTCAGATTGTAGAAGTGAATCGATTTTTGTGAATCTTTTGTTGTCTTGGAACATCTGGAACGCGTGTTGGACAGCTAGTGGGTAATCTTGAGCAATTCGTAGAATGATGGGCTCGACAAACGCCGAAATGGCAGTTCCCAAAAACGAAACCAATTGGTTGGACCACATCAGATAGCACCAGGAAGGAACTTGTTCAGCTTCATCTTGGAACACTTGATCCGCATTTGAATCTGTACCCATGGTGTTTTCCAAATGCTCCAACAGATTAGGAAACAATTGAGCCGCTTTGATGGACCCGTTTTTCATAGCCTTCAAATGACTTTGGAATAAAATCGACGTCAACGAAGAGCTGAGTCCAGTAGTTCCAAAGCTTTTAACAAGTTTGTGGCACATACTGGCCAAAACTAAATTTCGATCGACATCATCATGAGTGATGGAATTGAACGATTCAATATTGGCCATCATTAGCCTTTGCCTGAAATCCTTCAAGTTCTTGGGATTCTTGACAAGATGCTTAAAATGGTCGATTTTGTCTTGTTTAGTCAACAGATCATGAACTTCTTTCAACGTTGTACTTGCAGGTAATTCTGAAAGGAGTTGATCCAAGGATTTGAGCATATCCGTCCGAGCCATCACATATTCGTCATGGTCCAACTCGGTGTTCCTTTTTTCCAATCCCATGAGACCAGTTCGATAGAGAGCGTTGATTCGATCGCCCAAACTCTTGTAAGTTGCTCCCAGACATTTGGCCACGGTCACTTTGCCAATCATGGCTTGAATCCGGGATTGGTCTTGCTTGTTTGTGTCAGAGTTTTGCCAGAGGGCCAACCATCGGACAGCTTCGATCCAACTTTGTCGAGCAAGAGCCTCTTGGCACCCGTTTTCGTAGTCTCTAGCTAGAATAGTGTGAAGTTTTTCGTTCTTATGCAAGGCCTTCAAAGCAATCCGCTTGTCCCGAATCAAAATGTCTAAATGCTGAAGTGATTCTAATTGAGAGAGTTGGTGAGGCTTTGAAGAAGACATGTTTGGCTTAGAATGCAACAGTTCGTCAATTTGAGAGAGCCGTTTCAATTGATGGAGATTTGAGATCATTTGGGGTACACTGAATCCATCCATATTAGCCCAATCGTGGAGGAACTTGTCCAAAGTTTGCTTCACCACCATCTCGGCGTCAATAAACTGCTTCTTCATCAAATAAGCCAACGAAAAATTTAAACCAAACCGTTCCCGAAGATTGTTGACACTACTTTTGTTATCCATGAGGTTGAACAGTGCATTTGCTTTTGATTTCCCTTCGGAGATTTG
Source organism: Tigriopus japonicus (assembly GCA_010645155.1). Classification (NCBI taxonomy): domain Eukaryota; kingdom Metazoa; phylum Arthropoda; class Copepoda; order Harpacticoida; family Harpacticidae; genus Tigriopus; species Tigriopus japonicus. The sequence goes on along the minus strand of JAAGOF010000071.1, from coordinate 87,659 downwards.
AAACAAACTCGCTTCAATAAACTTGGGCAAAACTCGCAATTGAGCCCATTCAGAATCTACAAGACGCACAGGCTCGCCATCAACAATTGCCAATGTTTCTTTCTCCAAGACATCCCATTTCGACATTTTTTCCAGAGATTCCAAGTAGAACTCTCGATAGACCTGGTTCATGGCTTCCGAATCTTGATAGGCCTGCTTCAATTGAGAATAGATCTCTGAGGCCGGTTCGAAGTGCTGCAAGGATTCATGATTTAACGCCCGAGAAAAAAGTTTTTGATCGGAGAAGAACTGAGCTCCAATCCCTCGTACAGAATCCTCTTGGGCCAGACTTCGATAAAGTTCCATTAGCTTGCCGTAAATATTCAGGTCGTCCTGCGAAAATGCGACTTCCATTTGTCGAATTTTTTTCCGAGCAGGAGTGCGATCATCCATTGAACGTAACTGATTTTCGAGAGTTAAGATGCCCAAACCTTCGAGATGAAGTGATCTGGCGATGAGACTCACTTGCGCAATGGGAATGCCACTCGGATTCAAAGTGGTCACGAGTTCCAAGATAGCTGAAGTGAGGAATCGATCCTCCAATTGCAAACGGCTCAGTATGTCTACCAGAGCGTTTTTCAGAGAATCCGTGAAAGTGTCCGGAGCTCCGGCAACCACAATGGACTTGATCAGGGTACAAAGCATAGATCTGGCCATTTGTTCGTCCCGTTTCACTAGATTATTGATGGCTTTGATGACATCTCCGGCAGATATCTGGATATCAGGAAGTTCACCGGTTCGATATTTGCGAACGAGAGTGACTCCGGCGGATCGTTGACCTTGAGCATCCATTTTACTTTGGGCTTCTTTTTCTTGAGATCGGAAATGGATCCTGGCAAAGCGAGATTTAGCCCGCTCATACTCGGATTCGTTGTTTTGCGAAGTCTGGAACCTCTTGGGACGAAGGCTTGATGCGGATGGTCGATTGGACTGTCCTTTCGTGGAATTCAACTCATCATTGCGTGACTCTGGAGATGAGATTGACTGAGTTGAACCGCTGGCCATCTGGGTTTGCTCGAATTCCATGGTTTGTTGAGTAGCTCGAATGTAATATCCTTCAGTGGTTTGGCTTTGAGAGAGGGTTTCCACGAATCTCGGTATCTTACTCTCTTGAGTTTGATATCGCCAGGAAGTATTGATGATTTGCTCTTGGAAGTGGACTTGATCGCTCAAAGGATCCGAAAACAGCTTTCGATCCATTTCCGGTGATCGATGACAGAGAAGAAACATGAGGTTGGTGGCATTGGGGAGGAAATTCTGTTGACTCGATTCCGTCACGAAATCCTGGAAGAGAGTTGTCAATCGGACACAAGTGTCTTGGGAGAGGTCCGACTTGAGGTCCAAGAATTCAATGGCTTGGCTCACGATCGTCCCTTGCCAATCGCCTAAAGCTTCGGTAATCATTTGAATGGCCATTTTATGGACCCTGTTCCAAGATGAGCCATCTCTTGGATGAGTTTTAGCCAAAAGATAGCTTTCTTGAGCCAGCTCTAATCTCAACTTCCGCACCAAATCAATTGCATGATTGGAAAAGTTTTGGCACAACTCTACGTACTCGAGAATTAATTCGGGTTCCATAAAAGGCAATAACTTGGTGAGTATCTTGAGGGCTCGGGCCTGAACTTGACCGTCAAAGTGACGCAAGAAACCCTTGATTCCGATGAGATTGAGTTCTTTTGGAATATCATTAGGTGATTTGCCCAAATCTGGGGCACACGCAGCAATGATTTCCAATCCAAAAATGAGCTCTTCTCCTGCCTTCTTGGAAAGAGAATAGATGTACTTTCGATAATAGTTATGGCAGATTTCTGGCACCCAAGTCTGACAATGATAAAGGCAGACAAGGAACCTGCTCGAGTTGACTTGAGATCCCCCAGAAGTGATTGAATTCAACCGATCTTCGACAAGAGCAAAAAAACGAGAATAATTCTTGCTCCCTTGATAAAACTTGAGTCCAAGTCCGACAGTCTGTGCCATTTGTACGTATTGCGACTTTCCAACTTGTTCCAATTGGGATAAAACTGTGGACCAAAATTTGGAGAAGTCTACCAAAGCTCCCTCAGGAACGGGATCCAATCCGTGACTCAAGAATATCCCGATGATTTGAACTACGACCGGTCTTTTCTTGGGATGGCTTTGAAATTGAGTGAACAACTCATCCGAACACGCTCTCAGAACAGAATGCCAACTTTGGACGAAAGTTTTCATCAGCTCCAACAGATGCTTCACCACCTCTCTGTTTTCATTTTCAATGGCAAATCTAGCCAAAAGGTCCACTAACACCACAGTGCATGCTTTAAGGTTCATTTCACTCTCTTTGGGTGTCAATTCCGGAGCCCAAAGAGCCACCAAACTCATCAAATCGAGCCACACAGAATTCAGCTTAGCGTCATTAGTCCAAAGGCTCTCCTTGGCCAAAATGGGGAGCAAATATCTGCCCAAAGTTTTTTGATAGGGTTCCAGGTTGTCCCTACAATTCCACAAAAGCTTTAGAAGGAACATTCTGGCGTTCTTGGATTGGGAAGTATCGCTGGCAGCTTCAACCACACATTCGAGCCATTCTGGTAGATCACTCGCCTCCGTTGGGACCTTCTTAATGTCAAGCAAGTAGGTCATTGTTCCCACAAGAGGAGCCATACATTCATGACTATTCATATCATCGCTCTCTAGGGTCACATAATTCGATTTCTCCTCCTCATTGGATGAAGCATTAACATTCGAGTTCGTTCTGGGTTTGGCATTCAAAGTCACGGAACTTTGAGTGAAATCGTAAGAGGTTATAGCTTGACTCATGGACGAATCAGACAAGTAATGACTTTCTAGAGACGTGCCAAAGAAATTTTGGGACTGAGTCTCCGAACCAGACGACTGTTTGATCTTACGAATCGCCACAAGTTTGGCTTTCATGGGTTGAAAAGTGTCCGTCTCTATTGGGAAATGATATACCTTATTTGGGTCGACTATCCGACTCCAGATCAATTCACTTTTGCTCACAGCTTCCTTGAAGATGTAGTTCTTGAAGAATTTGTCTTCAGTTTGAACACATGAAATCACAGACATCATTGCATTGTAGGCACTGCAGTGATAGTTTCGGAAATACTCTTTCAATTGTTCGGAACCATCCATAATCTCAGATTTAACACTCTGAAGCATTCGCACAAGAAAGATGGACATTTCCTTTCCGGTCATGTTTGCACCCTCTTTTACTTGTTTCTTAATCTTCAGAAATGGAAAAGCCGTCTTGGCGATCTCTGAAGAACTTGAATGCACTTTTTCCATGGACAATTTCCCATACACAGCTCCCAGGATCTTAAAGACGGTGATTTTTGTAACTAAGACATCGATTCGCTTTTCTTCCATTCCAGACATGGGCAAAAAGAAGGTCTCCAGGAAATCTTGGATGCGTTTGACGCAGAAATTCACGATCGCCACGTCTCGACTACCCAATAACAAAGGGATCAAAAATGTCTCAAGAACTCGAAGTCTCACTGCACAAGGACACTTTCTATCCTCTTGAAGGTAAGCAAAGGTCTCTAATAAGAGACCTTCTTGTTTTCTACTTTCCAATTGATGCAGATTCAGCGAGATCTGATTTTCAATATCGTTGGCACCTCGGTGACTCTCTTCACGAACCACAATACCAATCAAGAAAGTGAGAACCTTCGTTGATCCCGTGGATATGAATGTCGAGGCTAACTTTTGAATGCACTCCAAATAAGTCTGGCCTTCAAAGGAATTGATTTCATATTCGAGAGAGGAAAGAGGGAAACTGGAATTGGCGAAATCGTCCAAAGTTTGACTCAGATCAAAATCGTCCTCCTGATCGATCAAAATGACCAAGAAATCCAACAAAAGGGCTTTAGATTTCAGATCAAGGACCTTGGATGATAGATTTGAAGCCACAAACTTATGGAACGGGGATGACTTGGCCAAGTCTGTCTCATTCATGGGCATGAGTCGACGGAAAATGAAGACTAAAGAGAGCATGATATCCTGATTTTGAGATGACTCGGATTGAGCCGATAAAATCGACCAATGTTCAAAGACACATTGTACCACACCCATGTTAGGCTCTTTGGGATTAAGCGATAACCGTCGGTTCATTTCTTGGCATAGTCTTAAAACCAAAGAGAGAAGGAAACACTGATCTCCAGTGTATCTCTTAACAATTCTCTTGAATATCCGGGTTAAGTTCTTTTTGTTGACATTCCTGATCCAGACTCTTGTCACGAATTGTTTTTTCAAATGAGGTTCCAGGGCCTCTAAACATGAATTAAGCTCCTCGTCATTTTGGTTTGCTAGGGCAAAATAGAACTCGAGAACTGGAACGTTAAAGGACAACTCTTCCGGTTCAACGCAATTCCGAATCAATTCCGGTAACTTTCCTTGCCAAAAGGTCACATGTCCTGTATTAGCCAATAATTGATAACCGGTCAAAGCATGTTTGCATGTTGAGTTAAGGGTTTCTTTTACAGAGGTCGAGACCACATTTTCAGGATGGAGCTCTTCGGGAATATTGGAGAAGACGCCTTGAAAGAGCATTCCTTGTCGTTTGGCAAAGAGTAGCAGTCTTTCCAGAGTTTGTTCCAACTCTAACAAGCTTTTCTTATTCACATTAAAGCCCATTTCAGAGGGTGTCAAAGTGGCTTTCAAGATGGCAGGCCACATTTGATCAGTCCAAATGGTTTGAATGTGACTTTTCTTGGAGAAATTGCGAACAAACGCAAATATTTGGAGCACCAAACAACCCAGACGTTTTTCGAGCATATGGTAATCGGTGAGGGGAAATTTGGCCTTCAACTTGGATAGATGAACAAATCCGTGCAGAGCCACTTGGATGTTTTCAAGGAGATATTTTGACAAGAATGGAGCCGATTCGTCAATTAAGCTGACATGAATCATCCACGAATAACATTCCACAGACCTTACGGCTTGGTTCAGCCAAATCTTGATCTGTCTGAAATCCATCTCCAAGAGATCGTTAAAAGTACAGTCTTGATCTAAATGTTGGGCCGAGGCTTCATCGATGTTCTTCTGCCCAAGGGCTTGTTGAAGACACTTCAACTTTTGTAGTTTCCCCTCGGCCAAAATCTCAATGAGTTCAATGGCCTTATGTCGAGCGTCCTCATTGATTTGAAAAGCGATTGAGGCTAACCAACTCAATAAATCATCTAGGTTGGGGCCTTTTAAATCTTTGGGAACGTTTCGTACACTTGTTCCATCGGCAGACCATTGACGATGTTTTTCCTTGATAATTCGGGCAAGGTGCTTCAATGACTGACTAGCCACGTCCAAAACCGCGGTCGAGTCACTTAACGACGATAGATCTTCTCGAGTTTGCATGAGACTCTTCATCACGTGAATTAATATTTCAAAGGTGAATTCTCGAGCCAAGACGCTTTCCTCGCGAAATGTTCGATACAAATGGTTGAATGCCAAGGACGCTCCTTGTCTCTTCATGGGATTCGGATGTAGCCAAAATGAATACAGTCGGAGGAAAAGAGCTTTCGGGTTGTGAATCTTTTTCAGCATTTCCTGTTTGGGAGTTTGCTTGATGGACCATTTGAGGAACTCGTTGAGATATTTCGCGGATTCTTTTCGGACCATTGCGTTTCCTTCATAAGTCAATCCGTCCATGATGGCGTCCAAAAGTAGGATAGTTTCCGGTTGTTCCTCCTTTGAATTCCGGGTGAACCAATGGATGCATTGGAACAAAAGCGGCTTGAATAAGTCCTTGATGACGACATCACGATCACAGGACAGAACGACAAATGCGGGGAACAGCTTCTCAAAAATTGGAATTAGAGGCCTGGATTTTTTCAAATCATTAGTGGAGGTGGCACTTTTACCGATCATGAACACGGACAGAGTATGAAGTGATTCCGTGGCAGCAACTCGGGTCTTTCTGGAACTTGCATCGAGAGCCAAACTTAGAACTCGCGGGAAAAGATCATCAAGGAATATGTCCACGCGTTTATCGGGGAAAGGCATCGAAAATGGCAAGATATGGCCTTCGTTCCAACGGATTACTTTGGAACCTACGTCCGATTTATCCGGAATCAGACTTTGCAAGGTCTCGGAACTTAATTTCCCGATGAAGAGGAGAATTTTCTTCTGAAGCCTTTGGAGCTGCGTATCCGATCCAATTTCTAAACCATCGGGCAATTTCTTTGATTTCTTTTTGGCTCTCGATTTGGCAGAGAGGCCTTTGATCTCATCATTTAGAGTGTCGTCACTGAAGGTTTCCATTCGATTCTCGATAAGGAATTTGTTGAGACTCACAATCAAAGGTCGGAACATCAGAGATCCTTCTTCCTTTCCGAGCTCTTTCAGCCATATTTCAAAGGATTGGATAGCTTTTTCAGCCAAAGCCAGATCGGTCTTGGCAATCCCAAATATTAGACGTAATGGATGTTGAAGTACTCCTTGAAGAGTGGTCACCACACAAGCGGGTAAAGCGATGATGAGTTCCAAACACGAATCTAGAAGCTCCTCTTCGTAATCAGGGATGACTAAACACAACTGCCAACAAAACTTTGTTAGAGACTCTTTCAATTGATCGGAGAACGATTGTTGAAATAATCCGCTTTGATTACCCAAAGAAATCGCAAGACTCAAACATCGGTACAATGAACTGATTTCTGGATTTCTCAACGATTGAGCCATGATTTGGGATAAAACCTCCTCACACCAGGGTAAGAACCTTGCTGGATTGGTGGAGGTTAATGTGCTTGTCATGAGCGTGACAAGATTGGCTAGAACGGTGATATCTTTCACTGAGGTCGGAGCGGGATCTATTTCATCTATGTCAGAATCAATTGCATTTTCCAAATCGTTTGGCTCCGAAGGATCCTCTTCCAATGAGGTGAAGGAGAGATTAAGTTTGGAGAAAATTTTCAACGAACACTTCACAAAATGATCATAAATGACCTGAGGAATTTGAGATCCCTTTTCCGACACTAAGTGGACCCACAAGGTCGAAAATGAGGTGACTGACGTCGGAGGAGCCCCATCAATCAGACCTTCATCTAGTTTTGTCACAACCGGATACGAGCAGCTTTCCAAAATACCCCGAAATATGATTTCCGATAAGAAATCCTCATCTCTCGATCCGTTTTGGCGACGAACAACCTCCAGAGCCTTGGATACAGATTGCTCGGCAAATTTCTGGAACGGCTTAGGAATTTTCGGGTATTGTTTGATCAAGTAAACGACAATTTTTTCAAAAAGCACTTGGCACGCGGGAGGAAGGTCTGTGGTGGCTAAGACGATATGACTTAAAGCGTCCACATAACTGGAGAGGTGCACAAATCGTTCTTCCACCTCAGAGAGCTGCAGAGTGGGATTAAAAAACACTTCCTCCGTTCTTCGGATGAGTTCAAACAACATCTTCCGCACATCTTCCTCGGGCAACACCTTCTGACAGGCACGAGCCAAATGGCCATAACCTTGGATGGCAAAGGCCGTGACTTTACCGTGTGAGTAATCTTTCTGCCGAAGAATGGTCTTAAATTTCTCCAATAAAAAGTTAATGCACCTCATATTTGGCTTCTCAGCCAAATGATCGCCCACCACTTGAAGTAAGCTCAGCATGGCAGGGTAACCCGCCCGATGATCATCTCTATTGCGAGCAAACGCCCAACGGTAAAGCTCTTCATACCAGAACTCAATGTCCTCGGTCACATATGCCCGGAACACTTGACAATGATGACCCATCACTACAACTCCGGCTCGTCGAGCGGTCCAGCGCTTCTCATCTTCACCCTTAGGGCACACCCGTCGCAAGCAATCATATAACTGTTCGTACTCCGCCGTCTGATCGTCTGAGGACAAACCGAAGGCCGTCAAATAGTCATCCAGGCCGAGCAAGACGCCTTCAATGACCGTCAAATCGGGCGAACGAACCGCACTCCCGGTTTGACGGCGCAATTGCTCCAAAAGATTGTGAAGCAACGACTCTTTGAAGTGCGATAATTCTGAGGTGTGCGTGCGACAAAAGGTGCCCAAAGTGATATTGAGGTATTTAACCAGATTCGACGTGGTTTTACTCGGCCCTTGACTTAAAATTGTGAGTAACTTTTGAATGGTGGCTGACACTTGGAGGCGATCCGACCAATCCGGTCCGACACAAACCTGAATCAGCCCCTTTAACAAGACCAATCCGCCCACACGCGAACGGGACGAAGGCGCGGAACTCACCAAAAACAGGGCGTATTTTTGGATCAAACTGGCTTGATCGGCGGATACAGCTTGATTGAGTAAATAATCCGAGATCACGCCCAAAGCGGCCACGTGCATTTCGGTCCATTCTTTCTTCAACACGTGCTTCAACAAAAAGTCAAGGGCAGATTCACTCAGAACCTGTCCCGTCAACCATCGCAAATGAGTATCTTCGAGCAAGCCATGGGCTAAGAACTCGCTTAAAGACAACCAACGACCCGTAAGCGCAATATAATCCGGCGTCGAGTTCCGGATCTGCCCCTCAATATCGCCCCATAACAAGGCCAAGGACTCAAAATTCGAATGAGCCATGGTGAATCTGAAAGGATTAACCGTGCATACCACACTTGTACTGAAACCGTGTCTTTTTTAATCTGGGGTTGTCATGACGCCGTTAAAGAACCAGAGAGAGGTTGTTAGTACAATAGAACAAGAGGTCGACTCGAAAATTCAGGACACGGCATGTTGTGATGACGTCACACATGAACCAAAACAAACGCAGCTGATGTTAGGCCTAGTTGAAAGTACTTAGTTGAAAGAAGGGGAGGGGTCGGACTTGGGAGGGAAAAGTGGCCTGGCTGCTAGAGGAGGAGGCTGAAATGGCGGGAGGGACTGAAACACCTTTCGTCTCTCAGAAAGGCTAAATCAGCAGCCGGGCTAAATAAAAGAAAGGTTGAGTCTAGGGTAGCTGGAATCGAGAGGAGGGGGGAGGAGAGGGAGTAGCATGAACAAATGGCCTTTCTTTATGGTTAAACAGCCATGAATTTGATTTCGTCCGAAACATGTCTGAGTCACCTGTTAACATTAAGTGCAGGGTGACTAGAAAAAATCTGGACCTGTTAGATCTTTGCAGTAGTAGTTAGTACTGATGTGTTTCGGTTCCAGGATAACTCGACCCAGCGGACAACTCGACCCAGCGGACAACTCGACCCAGCGGACAAGTCGACCCAACGGACAAGTCGACCCAACGGACAACCTGACCCAAGACAACTCGACCCAGTGGACAAATCGACCCAACGGACAAGTCGACCCAGCAGATAATTCGACCCAGCAGATAACTCAACCCAGTGGACAACTTGACCTAATGAACAACTTGACCCTGAAGGCAACTAAACCCATTACAAAAATTGAGCTTGTGGAAATCTGAAAAAGCTCAAAACTCAAACTAGTGGTTCAAAATATTAACTTTAATCCAAAAAATCAAATTTGAGGAAAGAACAATGTGCTTTTGGCAGTGGGAAAAATCAGTAAAATGATATACAATAGCAAAAATACCTTTTGAAAATATGAGGCTCTAAATTTTGGAAAATGGGGATCTGCCATGAAATTTTGATTATTAGAGTTTCAAATGACTGTTTAGGTGTGTTTTGTGTCTTTTGAAGTTTTCCATTTAGTCGAGTTTCTGCTGGGTCAAGTTGTCCACTGGGTCGAGTAGTCCTGGGTCGGGTTGTCCGCTGGGTCGAGTTGTCCGTTGGGTCGAGTTGTCCTGAGTCGAATTGTCCTGTCACCGTGTTTCGAGTTGGATTTTTGGCAGAGTTTTGCCATTTTGGTTTTTATGGTCAAAAATCTGACCACAATTAAACTTTTTAACAAGCAATAGTTTTACTGTCGGAGTATCATAACAAAGATATTTTGTTAGTGTGCGGCTTTTAAATTAGCTCATATAACTATATTGATTAGTGTTTTTTGTGGTTTCAAGGGATTTAATATTGTTAGTAGAGCTAATTCAAAATGCACACCATAAGAAAATATCTTCATTATTAGGGACGGGCAGAAAGTGCAAATAATCTTACCCTTTTAGTTACCAAAAGTGCAAAACAAAGTGCAGAAAAATGTTGAAAGTGCAAATAAATGTCAAAAAAGAGCAAATTAATGTCAAAAAGAGCAAATCAATGTCAAAAAAGAGCAAATTAATGTCAAAAAAGAGCAAATAACTTGCATTTGGACTTAAAACGTCATTCATGGAGTACCCACGGCTCCTAATTGAGTAGGAGAAGTCATTTACAACTTCTAAAGACATTTGAGACTAGTTTGAGGTGAAGAGACAATGCCGCACAAATAAATGAGTTCTATTAATTAGGTCACTACCTAAAAGGATGTAAAGTCATGAAAAATACTCTAGTCAACAATCTTCTGAATTTTTCATTCCTAAGGTGGTCTCGTGGATGTATGTACCTAAAATATTGTCGAAATATATTTAGCAATTGTTTAATATGGCTTTACATCACTCCGTTTTTGTCCTTCAAGTTGTTCAAAAATAGACATTGAAAATTGAACAGAAAAATACCCACGTGTGCCTAACAATTGCATCAAAGAAAATAGTCATAAATGTGTTTTATGCATGTTTTTAGTGACATAACTTCAATATTTGGCCCATGGCCTAATTACCAGAACTCAATTTCAAATGTGGCATTCATTGTCTCATCACATCAAAACTGTTCTCAATTACTTTTGGAACTTAAAAGTAATATCTCCAAGTCAATTAAACAATGTGTACTCCTACATTGATGTATCCTTAGCTTGATGATTTTAAGTTTATAACGGCCTTTGTTAGAAATAGCGATCTTTGAAGGCAGCAAACCTAATTCTGCAATCTATATTGTTTGTAGATCCTTCTATTACCATAACATGAGTTTCTTTAGGTTTGCTATTTGTTGGTTGCATGCAATGAGATTCTTTTGTCTAATCTTTAGTTTAGTAAACCGGATGTTATAATTAAAGCCAAGATGGTGAATAAAGTGTGAGGTTTGCGTCTGAAATGCACATATTTCTTCAAGGTGCTAAGAATGGTTGATTGCAAATGCAAGCTTTTTCGACTAGTTCAAAATTTGATCTTGAAACTAAAAATTCTTTCAAAAGCCACTACATTTTCTTAACAATTTGTCAATTTTGGCCAAAAACGTAAATAAAAAGTGCAAATAAAGGTCGAAAGTTCAAAAGTGCAAAAAAATGGGTTTATGTTACCAAAAATCTTTTTACACTATTTGCCCGTCCCTATTCATTATGATACTTTGACATTGAACAGCGACACTGAAAGTCTTGGCATTTGACCAAGCACTTTCATAGAACAAAACTGAGCACTTGCACATCAAAGAATATTCAAGAATGAACAAAAGGGATACTTTAAACATCAATTTCTTCACTAGTTTAATATTTAGATCCATTGATTAAATTTCACAAACTGTTTAATTTTTTCATGATCTTCATTTTTGAAAAAAAGTCGTCGGCATAAGTGAACAACTCTCTATGGTCGAAAAATGGTTATAATAAAACTTAATGCATTGAAAGTTTGCTTCTTGCGATCTGAACGCTACAATCTAAAACGGACAAAAAGTAACACTGAAACGACATGATTCAGCGTGTTGTAGTAAACCATCTACTTAGGTTTGTATTTATTATAAGCTTTTTGAGGAAGTTGTGCCCCGCTGGATTTTAATTAGATTAATATCGGGAGAAAATTCATCATGTTTGATGGATGTTAAATGTTGGTGCTGATTCTGGGTGTCATGAATTTCCCGACTTTTGACTTTGCAAACATAGGCTTCATTAGTTTTTGAGGAAACACACGAGCATAGAGAATTGTTGAATTTGAGTCTCACATGGTCACTCACATTGAGTAAGGCACAATTTTGAGGGTGGAACCGGTGGAACCGTGTAATTAGGGATACACTTCTTTAGGGATACATAGGGCAAAAATGAGAAAAACGAGAAAAAAAATAATGTCAAACGGATGGGATTGAAGGCCGAATATTTATGTCTCAATTCTGAACAAATATTTTGGTCGTGATATTCGATCTTTTTTAACTTTTGCCTTCCTTGACAAACAAAGTTTTGCTTTACACAAATTATTCTAGAATTTACAAAATAACCGCCGGTCGCCCTGAATTTCCCACGATGGCCTCTCAGGCCCGTGTTCTAGGCTCTCTGGCTCTCTGTCTCTCCTTCTTCTTCTTTATTCAGTTAGCCTTGGAGGAGGACTTGATACTTAGCTCTTGGGTTCTCCTCTCTTCCATCCACGACTCAAACCTCCCAAGTGGCAACAACTTTGTCCTCCTTCTCCCTCCCCCTCTGCGCTTCCTCCCGCTTCCATCCAGCTCTCGTGTTCGATCTTCTTTTCTTTTTTGAAGACTGCCGTGGTCGTCTACGATCTGACCGACTCACCGAGTGAGTGAGTGAGTGAGTGAGTCAGTCAGTCAGTGAGCCTGATTCTGCTAATCCGCTGATCCGTTGAGGCCGTCGTGTGTGTTCCTGGATCGATTGGAGATTGAGTGGTCGCTGCCCACCCTATTCCTTCCTTCCTTCCTGTGCCTCGATCGCATGCTCATCTTACGCTCATATCTTTCCATCCATCCATCCATCCCTCTGTCGACCCGTTGTTTCATCTGATAGGGCCCTCTACCAAGGTCCAACCAGGTGGTTGGTTTCGCTTTCACGCAGTTCCCACGCCGAATCAAAGCGGGTGTGAGCGGCTCAGTTTACTTATCCCCCGTTGAGTTCATCCAATCCGTTCATCGGTCCGGAGGTGACGAACTCGCTCCATGGAGTCGACCGCCGCAGTTACGGTTTCAGCCGCGACCTCGGCTTCGTCGGGCGCATCGACCACGGCCTCCGCCTCCGATACCACCACTCAAACCACTTCCTCTACATCGGCCAGTGGGGCCAATGGTCACTTGGGCGCCCCTAACAGGGCCACGGGTAAGCAGTCTACCTTTTGAATAGGTCCGAAGGTCATCATCTCTTGTAAGGAGCCCTGAAAGAGGTTGTTTGGCGTGCGTGTAGAGGTGAATTCATGTCCTCTAGCCTCAATATTGTGAGAAGGGTTGGTTAATAGAGCCCGGGAAGTTTCAGATTGCCGTTGGAGTGGAAAATAGAAGAATCGAACGACCGATTTTAGCGTGATTTTTTGCGTTCCAGATGGCGGCGAATGTCTCCGCGGTCAGGTCTTTAACGTGGGTCCGCGATACACCAACTTGCAATACATCGGCGAAGGAGCCTACGGGATGGTGGTGTCAGCCTCAGATCGAGAGACGCAAACCAAAGTGGCTATTAAAAAGATCTCGCCCTTTGAGCACCAGACTTACTGTCAGCGCACGTTGCGCGAGATTAAGATCCTGACGCGATTCAATCATGAGAACATCATTGATATTCGCGATATTTTACGCGCCGAAAGTATGGACCTCATGCGCGATGTTTACATCGTACAATGTCTCATGGAGACGGATCTTTACAAACTGTTGAAAACGCAGGTATTGTAAATATAAGGGGTTGGTTATCCGGGCTCCAGAGCGCGATTCAAGTCTTTATGTTTTACTTCTAGCGTCTGAGCAACGATCACATCTGTTACTTTCTCTACCAAATTCTCCGCGGTTTAAAATACATCCATTCGGCCAATGTGCTCCATCGCGATCTGAAGCCTTCAAATCTCCTGCTAAATACCACGTGTGACCTAAAGATCTGCGATTTTGGGTTGGCTCGTGTGGCCGATCCCGACCATGATCACACGGGATTCCTCACCGAATACGTGGCCACGCGATGGTATCGCGCGCCCGAAATCATGTTGAACTCGAAGGTACGTTTCCGACCATCAGACGGATTCCGATTCCATCCTCATTCCGTGTTCATTTTGATAGGGTTACACTAAATCCATCGACATGTGGTCTGTCGGCTGTATCTTGGCTGAAATGTTGTCGAATCGACCCATCTTCCCCGGCAAGCATTATTTGGATCAGTTAAATCATATATTGGGAATCCTCGGATCCCCCTCAAGCGAGGATCTGAATTGTATCATTAACGATAAAGTAAGTCGCTTCTACTGTACATAGTTAACTACTCTTTGAAACGCAATCGTCATTCTCCTTGGTTCTTTTAGGCTCGAAGCTACCTACAAAGCCTCCCTTTTAAGCCAAAAATCCCCTGGACCCGATTGTACCCCAATGCCGATACCAAAGCGCTTGATCTTCTTGAGAAAATGCTCACATTTAACCCCCATAGTCGAATCACAGTCGAGGATGCGCTTGCCCACGTCTATTTAAATCAGTACTATGACCCTCAGGACGAGCCGGTGGCTTTAGAGCCCTTCAAATTCGAAATGGAACTCGACGATCTGCCCAAGGAGAGGCTGAAGCAGTTGATCTATGAAGAAACGGGCGCCTTCAGGCCACGACCTCCACTAGAATCGACCGGGGATGAGGTGGAACCCATGCAGTAAGCCTCACAATGTTAGTGGTGGTCTGGCATAACATCAAAATAGGAAATAAAGAGGCATTTACAATCCACCCATCGCTGCATCACAGACAGGAAATCTTCGATTCACACGTATTTCTAAATCTATGCCAACCAGCGTTTTTCGGGTTCTTCTCTACGGAAGTTATGTGATTGGCAAACCTTGACGCTGCTTCTCTCTTTTAACGTTTTAGAGTTGGTGTTTCAATGAAATTTGTATTGCTCTGTTCTTCTCGATCACTTTTAACCCAAGATCTTAATGATTTCGTTCTTAGAAAATACATGATTGTAGCTCCGTGTCATGCCCTATAGAGACGTTGCGCTTCCTCAAAAGTGTTTTATATTTAGGCCTGCAGAGTGCAGATAGCTCGATAGCTCGTATGTATCAACTACAGGGGTTCTCAATCTTTTTCCGGGGGATACCCATTTTGGCAAGTGAAATATCCGATTTACCCCCACATATAATAAGAGCCGCGCGAAATTCAAATGGAGAAAAACAATAAAAATGTCAAAATACGTGAAGAAGAGAAAAACGTGCAATATTGGTCGAAAAAACCCAAGTTTTTTTCCAATTTTTCCGGACACAAATTTACCCAACAGAAAGTCAAATTTACGTAATTTTGGGTAAATACCCATAGGTTGAGAACCCCTGATCTACTACCAAAATAGCCAACTTTCAGGCTACTTGTGACAATCTCCATTAAACAAATATCTCACAAATGAAACCAGGACTAGGAGCACGGTCATTAAGTGCGCCATCTAGTGGATTTCATGCGGCAACAGCTTGCAGTTCCCATGATACACATATTTTGGAAGATTGCAACGGTCATTCATCAGTTTTGGACAAACTAAAGTGCCTAAACTGTTGATGGTGGAACTTCACACAGAACTTCAAGTGTTTTTCGGATGAATTTTGGCACAGATCATGACTGAATTACCTTTTCAATAGTCAGATTTCCATGCCAATTTGAAAGGGAATTTACCCAAAATTTGAACCAAAAACCACCACAGGTCCATTAACATTACTCAGTCAACATTTGAGGCACTTTAGTTTGCCCAAAACTGATGGTTGACCGTTGCAATCTTCAATAATATGTGTATCATGGGAACTGCGAGCTGTTGCCGCATGAAATCCACTAGATGGCGCATTTTATGACCGTACTCTGTTATTATAGTGTTATTAATTATTATAGTGCTCTAACCAGGACCTTTTTTGAAACGACGAGAGCCTTCTATCCAAAGACAAATGTACATTGAACTTTTTTTGGGGCTTCAAAAACCGTAGCCAACGCTTAGTTTAGTTTTGACTATTTTTTCTAAACCATAGCTTTGGAGGTTGCGTGAGTCAATTTTAACTAACATTCCGAAAACAAAGTTTTTTCTTAGGAACAACTACAATAGTTCATTTAAAGTTCCAGTTTTGAGGTGAAAAGGTGATAGATTCTCGAATTTTTATTAGTATTGATACAGTCACCTGCAAGTTTGAATTATAATTTTGCCCATGACCTAATGATGTTTGATTTTGTTGGTGGCATTGCCTCTCAACATTGAAACTGCCGTTCAATGTGTGAGGTCCCAAATACCTGAAAACTTTAGAACTTCAATTAAAATCAAGCTCCAATATGCACACACTGCAATTATAGAATCTGTCATAACTATGGATTGCTAGTATTGATAAAGGAAGAGAAACATCAAGTGTTTCTAGTGCCATGAGTCTCCCTTTCATGTTTCATGAACACTTCAAATTTGATTCACAGTAACAGACAAAAAAAAGAAATAAAATGAAAATATGTGTCTGAAGATTAGATGAGTCGTTTCACAATCTGTGCTAAATATTCCCATTATTTCTGTTCTAAAACTAACATTTCAAACTTACATTTACAGGTTACATCAAAATAGCTCAAATATGTACAAAATATCACTTGAAACACATTTTTTTCTGTGCTAAATCTTCCCATAATTTGTGTTAAAACTTACATTTCAAAGTTTGGTCTGCCAATAATTTTTACGTCTCACCAAGACGGACAATGCATGCGTCTGTTTTGGCCGGACTCTTAGAGAACTTAGAGCAAAGGATCTCTTTTTCTTCTGCAAATGAGACCTGGCTTGCCTTGAGAAGAGCACGGATTTCAAATTTCAACCCAATCGAATGCAGGAGTGAAAAGTTATGCCATCTTAAACTTATGTACTGAAGAGAGCATAGAATGAATGAACTCGCCCTTTTGTGGTAAAACGATTACCACTAAAGGGCAAGTTCCTTCATTCTCGGTAAAATTTGCACTTAACTTTGAGTGAGCGTAACTTTTGTCTCCGACGATCGATTGAGCTGAAAATTGAAATACGTATTCTTGTCAAAATATGCAAGGTCTCATTTGCAGAAGAACGTAATGGAATTGTTCTTACTCTAAGTCATTATTCTCATTGTGAGCCTCCCACTCCATGATTCCAGTCAGGGCTGGTCTGGGGATCAACTTTTTCGATTTATCCTCTTTACCCGGGGATAAACGGGATAAATTGGGGGATAAACGGGATAAATGGGGGGGATAATCGGGATAAATGAGAGGATAAACGGGATGAACCGGTGGATAAATGAAATAAAGCCAATTTTGTTGTTTTTGACATGTTTGAATAGTTTTTGGTATCCCTGGAAATGGCCGATCGAACTAAAGGTTTAATATAAATATTAATAAAATACATTTACAACATTTAACAGAAATAATTGTTATATATTGTCAAACTAAAAAAATATGTTACAAAAAGCCTACAATTGACAGTACTTGTTGAGACGTGATGAAATTGAAGAAATCTTCCACAGTTGAAGATTATCAAGGTCAGAAAACTTCATGCTCAGTGAATGTAATAGAGAGACACAAAAATGAACTAATTTCTAGAAATACGGGTAATTTGTTTGATAAAGGAGGGAATCCCCTTTATCCCCGTTATTCCCTGGAGGAAAATCCCATTAATCCCAAAAAACGGGACGCTTTATGGATGAGATGGTCTACCAACTAACCTTGCAATATTCCTATTGAGCGGACAGCCTTTATCAGATTGCAGCTGTGAAGCTGCGTTTTGACTTCGGAAACACAAACAAACAAAGGCTAAAAACCTAGGAGTTTTCATTGTAGCAATGGAAATAATTTTTGTGTGGGACTTAATTGAAAAAAGTGAGATTTTGTGGGAAACATAGTGTTACGGAAATTTGTGAATAATTATAGAAATAAGGAAGAAATGCGTGAAGCGTAGGAATAATTGCTTTTAAGGTAGGAAAAAATGCTTGAAGAGTAAGAAAAAAGCTTGAAAAATAAGAAAAAAGCTTGAAAAATAAGAAAAAAGCTTGAAAACTAGGAAAAAAGCTTGAAAAATAGGAAAATCCCGTTTATCCCTAGAGGAATAAACGGGACTCTTTTTGGAGGGGATAATCCAGGAACCCCTGAAAGGGGTGGACACGAACTCCGATTTTTGAAAAAATGGTATGAGGCCGAGGCTATATTTTGACACGACGTCATTTATTCCTTATTAATGTCTAAAACTGTTGAACATGTGTCTTGAAAGAATTCACGCAAACTTTTTGTGTTATTATTTGTGGACTGGATGTTCTTCACCTTGATTTTAGAAGTCCCAGCACTCTTTTTACTCGTCATGAACTTTTGACATTCAACTCTCCAAAGGATTTTAGTCCTCATAAGAATGAGGAAAATACGAAGATGGAATCTTGCGTCACCCATTAGTCCAACTTCAGTGAAATAATGCTTAACAGAAGTATCTGTGGTGGTATCTGGAGTGTTACTCATCTTCCATCCTCTTCAACACCTCCACAACGCAGGAACCATTTCCATAAGAAAATGAAAGAACAAGAATGGTCTCATTTTGAAACAAGATGGAGTCCAAGTCAGAGATGTTGTTGGCTATAACCATTGAAGGGCACTTTTGACGGTTCTGGATCAGATCAGCCATCTGATCCGGATTGGAACAGGAACAAAGGCAATCACAACGTCCTTGAGACAAAATGAGTGAAAAACATGAGGATTAAAGCCTTGATTGTGGATTTGATTGAAAATGTTTCAAGTCTTGGGGCTCAAGAAGGTCGGGACCACGCAGGACTGGGGCTAAGGGTCCTTCAGGACCAAAGGATCATGTCTTATCATTGCAGGGATAGGCTCTACAGGCTTGATAAGGTTTGATTGATCTTCTTAGATCCCCTTGTCCAGGAATTAACAATCAGATTGAATGAAAAAATCCACACAATTCAATCTTGATGGGAGCATTTCATTCTAAAGACTTTGGGAGGGTCCATGGAATCCGGGTTAGACTGTCAGATCACCAATTTGGGCTGACTGACTCCAAAGGCAGATCAAAATATTGAGCCCATCCATTGCTAGTAGGTCCACCTGATAGGTTTCAAAGTCATCTTAATTTGTTCTTCATTTGATCGAATTCTTGACACTGAGGACTTCTTCTTTCTTTGTTCTATATTGACCTTAATCCGAACGCAAATTCCTCTTGAAAAGGGATTAAGAACCAACTTTCCCCACATACTCTCACCCGGATCAAAACGGGGAGTTTTATCGCACTCGTCCATCACACAACTTGAACAACTTAAGAGTATCTTACCTGTCCTTATTATCCTGAACTAAAAGACACAACCATACAATAAAGGAAATTCGAAAAAGGACCATCATTTATAGAACATGTTATGCCAAGGTGACAATCTCACAACCTATAACAACCTTGATTTCATACAAAGTTTGGCATGTGTTAATTCAGTTCAGGATAATACCTGAAATATTGATGGATGGGTTCAATTGTAAGTTCAAAGATACTAATAAGACGTTCAAGTCGGATGATATATGAGCTCGGAAAAAAACGATATTTTGTTGTTGATAATTCAAGTAATCGTAAGATATTCTTAGTTGTTCAAGTTGTGCAATGGATGAGCGTAAAGAAACTCCCCGTAGTGGTCCGTGGAAAAGTTGGTTCTTAATCCTTTTGCAAGAAGAATTTGGGCTCGGAGTCCGGTGCATATTCGTTTTTTTGCTTTAGTTAGGGCTATCACTTCCGAAGGTTATTGCAGGTAACCTCGTCATCAGATTTCATTTGATCACTTTGATCGTCATCTTGTAGATTAGACACCTTTGTGGGTTCATTCGCACTCCATGATGTGGTCATTCATTCACTATTTCATTCACTCTTTCTTGGGTGAACTGGATGTCTTCGAAACACCAACATCGGACTGATTTTTGGGCATGGCGTTGACCTTTACCAAGGCTAGGACTTGGCTGGACCCGCTTGAAACACAGGGAACACCGATTGGCGCACTATCTTTTGGAATTTTGGTCGATTTCCGTTTGATTTTCCGCTCCCAACATGGCGGTTTGTTCTTCTTGTTTACGAATCTCGGCCTCATACCGGAGGTTGCGTGCCGGAGAAATTCCGCGAGTTCGCATCCAGTATTAATACTATTATATAGGTTATCCCTGGATAATCCCCCCGACCAATCCTGATTCCAGTGCTTCTTTAGTGGTCCCAATAATCAACAATGGTGAGTGTTTTAATGAGTATTTTTCTAGGGGAAACCCAATTTCCAAGCTAGGGTGTCATTACGGAAGAGATCATTGAGATGGAAAATATGCAGCCTTCTAAAAAAGATCTTCACCTTCTAATGTAAAAAGGCTTCAAGAAACGATGAAGGGAACGACCGATTCTTTGATCACACAACCTTGCTATTTCTGGCATAGGCAGCTGTTGAATTAATGCTGTTCTGTCAGCGGCAACGAGACGCCGGACGAAAGTTCAGCAAAGTAAATGACAACTCCAAATTGTCCACATAGCATTATCCACGGTCCTTGCATTATCAATCGGAGTCATTGCAATTATGGCGTACCGTTTAATTTCGATCGATTTTCATGATGGGAAGTTCGTGTGCATCCCTGATATGCATTGTTCACGCACAATCAAAGATGTGCGAGAAGAAATCTCAAGGAAATTGAACATGCCTGGACTTCAGGGATCAAGGATCAGCCTTGGCTACTCTTGTGGAACAATGAAACCAGTTCAAATGCTCTCTCAGTGTACAACTTTAGAATCTGCAATTGATTGGATAATACAGGTAGAAAATTCATGATTAATGAACAACCAAGCTCCTCGGATCAACTTCTTTTGGTGTTTTTTTCTGTTTTTGCTTAATTAAATTTCCCCTTCTCTTTTAGAACACACCCACCACCCGAGATGATCTCTCGCTTGTTGTACCTTTAAGGGGGGTGATTCAGGAATCCCTGGCTGTTCCTGCCGGTTAGGAACGACCAGAGACTCCAGAATCGTCTTCAGGGCTATCGCCGTTAGGGAAAACCAAGAGAGACGTTGCATCGAAAATTTTTAAGCTCTGAAATAATTCGTGTTTCTTTGGACTTGTAGAAGCAAGCAACTTAGGCCCAATGGATTGCTGTATTTGCTATCATAGATCAATTAAAAGAGTTCTTTTATGCTGCGTTTCTAGAATTTGTATTTCTCTTTACCGTTACAAGGAATGGGATTCCCTATTAAGATGGTTAAGCATCAACGTTACTGCATGCATGCAATTAACCGTATATGATATCTGGTCCACCAACGAGTGACTGTTGGCACACTTGTACTACCCTTATTTTGTAGGTTGATTGGGAATAGTATTGAGAAATTTGTCCAATCCTGCCTTAAACGCTGTTTAAGGATCAGCTCCTACATTTTCTTGACGAAGACTGATGGGCAAAGTATTGAACCATAAAATACCACTCTAAAAAGAGATGTTACGCATGCTCAAAAGTGCTTTGCAAATATCTGCTTTGAAAACCATACAATTTATGTTAGAGTCGTTAGAGTGATTTGTGGTAAGTTTTCTTAAAACTCACGTCACTTTAAAATGTCGCCACCGTACACCTCGCGTCGAAGCTGACACCAAAAGGCCAAAAAGCCGGCGTCAGTGTGGCCACCGGCTTCTCCATACCACTACAGTGATTCTTGACTAATAGTAAGGTCTTCAGTAGTAGAGGTTTGTAACTTCCGCCTATCGTTTTTATTTTCTTACTCATTCCCTTCATGTTGGCTTTTTAATTACTAGTTGGAATTATCTAAAATGTAACAGAGTTTTGATCCGGACTATTTCCATTTAACGTATATCAATAAGAAATGTTAAAAAAAAACTCAAATCGGAATAAGTTTATTTTTATGATCATTTTGCGGACATAAACAAGGGTAATTCGGAAGCTATAACGTTAAACAAATGCCGCTGCTCTACCATCATCATATGAAGTTGAAACATAAAAAAAAGTTTAGGTAAAGTGATGGGACTGGTCGAGGCTTCATTGTCATCTTGCACGACCTTCCAATCATCTGAGTCAAAACATGAAATGGGAAGTCCACGAAGAAGAATCGCGCACATCTCGACTTGAAGTTCAACGATCACCAAACTACATCCAATCAAAGGCCACGGAACCCCAAACATGTGGATCTCCTGGCATTTCAACAAAATCATCATCATTCTTAATTACTCGCATGTTGTTTCTTTCTTGGCGGGAAGTGTTTCTCTTAATAGTTCCGAAAGAAGAGTGTATTCTCTCCCTCACTTTACATGCTATAACCCTGATACGAAGGCATTGCTCCAGCCTGTGGGAAAGGTCCACCCGGCACGCCCCCATGATTGAAGTTCATTGCTCCAGGTCCGGTCAGCATTAATTGAGGCTGAGTCTCTGCAAGACCAAAAAACCAGATAAATCATGAAAATAAGTTATTAGTTTCATCGACTTGAGGCGGCGAACGCAGAGAGGACTGCGAAATTTAGGTATCAGCTGGCTGTGAACCTTTTTGCAACATGCCCACCAGCCGACGGATACCCAAATCTAACGTCCATTAAGTCTTCTTCTTGGCTAACCCGAATGTTTCGCTTCTTGAAACGGCATTGGACGTGTCTAAAGATGAAGTAGCTTACCCATCACTACTGGTTTGTATTCTTCCTCTTGCTTCTCGGCTTGTCGGGTGGTCTCCGATTCCATGAGTTTGTCGACCTAAATACCAAGAGATTGAATTACACAAATCAATTTTTCAATTTGTTTATCATTTAGAAATGTCCTACCTTCGAAGTGTATTCCCTCATAACTTGAATCAAGTAGGGCATGGCAAAGTCCATGATGTTGTGTTTCCACGCAAGTTCCAAGATCACGTCAGGATGCAACAAGTCATAGCATTGGAATAGACAAGCGGCGAAACAATCATACGCCTTCTTTTCAAGGAAATACGCAAGGAGTTCTTCAGCCACTTCAGCATTCTTAGATTCAGCTGCGTATTCCATTGAATCCTTGAAGAGGTTATCTTTCTTGCAGAGCTCCACAGACTGCTTCCATCGGTTGTTACCCTTGTAAAGATAAGCAGCGATGCGACGGAACTCGATCAACTCGTGTTTCTCCAATCGTTGGGCCAACGTGATGTTGTCAAAATTGTCGAAGCCATCGATGGATGTCTTCAGCCCATTGTAGTCTTCCTCGTTGATGAGAAGTCCATTCAAAGACTCGTTTACGGCCTTATTATTCAGATTCTGAACAGATCTCAAATAGGGTTTCACTAGTTGCAAATGGTTCACCTAAAAAGAAAGCCGGTGTTGGAACAAGATTTGAAGCTGCATTGGATGAGGTTCTGACCTTGGTAAAGAAGTTGACGGCTCGCGTGTGATCCATACGTGGAGCCAGAACCAAAAGCAAGTCATTAAGGAGCATGGGTTTGTAATCCAAGTAGAACTGGATGGCCTTGTAGTACAACTCAAGATTGGCCACCTTGGTGATGATATCCTTGAAATGCGATTCCTTCCATGCTTCGGTCGGATGGGCCATCATGGCCAACACAGCGTTATCGAATTCCTCGTATTTGTCGTACAGGAACACAAGTTCAGACCAGAGGTGAGCCTGCTCGGCCGCCCGAAGAACCTAAAATACGAACCATTCGTAATCGAAAGTCCCATGTTCATATGTGCTTTCAATAGCGGGCAGATTTGGCACCTACTTTTGGAATGTTTACTCTTGACCAGAACAATTCGAGATGCTCTCGTAGCTTGATTGGCTTGTATTTGGAGTACAGAATGGCCAACTCTGTGAACATGCCCATATGGGCTCGTTCCAGACCCAAGGATGCTTCCAATAAACTCATGAGTTCCTCAAAGAAGCCCCGGTCTTGGTAATAGTTAATCAAATCCTCCAACTCATCAGCATGAACAACGATATGTAGACCACACATTTGGGCCAGACGGAATTCGGAATTCTCCACACAAGCGAAGCAAACTTCTTTCCACGTGCGTGTACTGCAAGAATTAAAAAAAAATATTAGTAACTTTCAACTTTTGTTAAACTAACGAAGACTAACCTGTTAGCTTTCCTCGCGCTGTCCACAGCACCTTGATATTCTTTCAGATGCACCAAGGTGATGGCCAATTTGGCAAAGTTGGACACATTATTGTACAAGAGTTTGGCAGCCTCGTACATTCCCGAGTCAAAGCATCGGTCTCCGATCTGAAGATGAGAATGGAAAGAAGGGCAACTTGAAAAACACTGCCGACGAACAATTGATGAAAAAGAAATACCTTCGAAACATCAGCATGGTTTGGAGAAGAAATGAATTCTTCCAGGTCAGCGAATCTACTTGTCTTGGCGTATGCATAGATGAGTTCAGACTCGACGTAGGTGTCCCTGGCCTTCTTCCTCGCCATTTGCAAGTATCTTACGAGGTCTTCCCAATTTTCGGTCTTATGGGCAGTTTCAACCACATCCATGTAGTCCGAGGGATCGTTGGCCTTGATGAACGAGTCGATAGCTTCTTTCACCATGCTTTGCTTCAATTGCGCCTTTCCCAATTGGGTCCACACAGCAGGCTCATTGCATCTTTCAGCGAATTCATAAGCTCGGTCCAGGTTATTCACGTTCTCAATAAGAACTTGAACGGCCGATGAGTTAACTTCGAACTTTTTGAAGATGGCAAATGCCTCTTCGTAGAGTTGACTTTGGATGGCAATGTTTGCAATGTCCGGGGCATCATAGTTATCCAAGCGGTCGATATATTCCATGACTTTGTTCTTGTCGGCCTTGATTGCCGTTAGGATCAACAAATTTTGCAGATTTCTAAGAAGAAAAAAAGATTTGGCAGATGTTAGATTAGTTGCTTGTTTGATTTTCACAAAAAGAGAAGCGAGTCGCCAAATGTTCTTGAAGATTGCGAGACAATACAGAATTAGAGTATCTGCTGGCTGTGATCAGATAATCAAGACCAGACAACCGACATACACTCTTACTCGATATGTCCATTAATATATTTGGCGTTTTTCGGAACCAATGAGTTTTCTCAAGCAGAAATGAGTGTCCAAAATATATTTACCTGTGATCACTGAAGACCGAGTTGTCTATGACAATTTTTTCCAAAAGCTCAATCAACTCATTGGGTAGATCGGCGGCCATGAACGCTTTGACGGTAACGGAGATGTCTTCTGGATCTTGGGTTTCGGCCAATGCAGTTTGGACCACTTGGTCGATGAGTGGTCGGCGGAAAGGGTTGTCATCATTCAACACCTCGGCCCAAAGCTCCATATCTCGACGCTTTACCAAGTAGCGAGCCTCGGATTTGAATAAAGAGTTCTCGTTGCAAACCGCAATTAGTTCACGATCACATTCTCCTCGTTCGTAGGCCACACAAGCCAAATGAGGATCTCTCTTTTCACAATAGCGTCCCACCACTTTACTGTCGTAATATGGGTTCTCTCTGGAGAGGGGAAAAAGATCAATGAAAAAAGAGTCAAAACTAGAGTGCTCTAGTCAAAATTATGCTCGAGAACAGAGTATGGAAGGAGTAAACTTACTTGAGGAATCGCTCGGGATTATTGTTCGAATCAATGTAGATTTTGGCCAAAGCATTATGTGTTGCGGGCTCATCCGAACCCTCGTGAATTCGAGACTCCAGCCAAGGCAGGATTAGTTTCAGTCGGTTCCGTTTTTCAACCTCTTCAACGAGCTCGTCGGTGTTGAATTGACCTCGAACCACGGTGATCAAGTTCTTGATGATGTCTTCGGAGCAATCCACATCCAACAAGCCTCCAACCACCACTGGAAGTCGGGAGGGATTCACTTTCTGGACGTAGATCTCGATGTATTTTTGCAGATTGTTTCGGTACAAATACAGCACGAGATCGTGGACAAAGTCGAACCGGTCACAAACAATGATCAAAGGCAATTGGTCGGTCAACTTGGCCTCTTTCAGGAAGTTCTTGACTCGCTCGGGGTTGTAGCAATTGCTTTCTCGACAGATGCGTTCCACTTCCTTAATCTGTCCGGTTTTGCAAGCTGCCTCAATATACTTGAAGTGTACCTCGGGATCCTGACTGAAATTCACGATGGATCCCAAGAAATAGAAAAGTCCCTCAAAACTTTTGAAGCCCTCAAACAAGTCGATCAAGGCGTTCGTGGTGAGTTGCTCATGGTATTTGGTGGCGATCTGTACGCAGACCTGAAGGTTCTGTCGAATATTGGCGTTCAGCATGGTCTTGAGACACTCGAGTGAATCCTCGACGGACAAAGTTCCAAAGAAGGTCACCAACCAATCCGGTTTCAGCAAATGAGTATGGACCACAGCTCTCTTGATATCATACAAATCAGTATAGTGCTCCAAGGCTCTCTGTAGAAGACCAGCCTTCTCACACAAGGAAGCAATATGGGGTCGGTCGTAGTGGGTAAACATCTGATTGCCCATGATGGCATCAGCCACTTGGGGTGCGGCCATTAAATTCATTTCCAACAGACGGGTTTGCAAGGGTCCCTCCGAGGGCCGGTTATTCTTCAAAGCGTCCAGCAAAAATGCAGTGCACTGCTGCACCATGTTCTGCTCCATAAAAATGTCAACAATTTGATTGATGTCGGCCAAGGGCTCGTCGTCTTGTACCAGCATCTGGGCAAATTGAGCGCCTTGCTCGGGATTCACTCTCATGACGTTCCGCAAGAGAAACGGATAATCCGGGGTATAGCCCACTTTCTTGGCGTAAAGGACAATCTTCTGGAATTGGCCAGTTTCAGCAAAGCACTGTATCACCTTGTTCGGAACGTTGGCTCGCAAATACACGGAGAGAGCCAAGGTTGGGTCGGCAGCTTTGACCAAATCTCCCAACTCTTCAGAGCACTCCAACTTGTCTTCTTTTAACCATTTTTCGAGCAACTGCTTCCGGCCTTGCTGGAGAACGGGCCGGCAGAGTTCGAGGGACTCGAACTTATTCAGTTGACCTTGATCCAAAAGAATGCCAAAGTATTGAAGAAGTGGCGAGGTTTGACCGGCCGGAGTTGGTACCTGTTGGAACTTGCTGATGGTCTGAGGTGTCCTCAGGATTCCCTTAGGAGCGTTGGCAGCGATCTAGAGAGTGAACGAGGGGAGCGGTTAAGAGCTGAGCTCATCGAGTTTTATGGGTTCTTCTGCAATGATGGAGTGGGAGGCTAGCAATGAGAATAATGATTTCCAGTAAGATTAATTCAATTACGTTCTTCTGCAAATGCGACCATATGTTGACAAGAATACGTTTTTCAATTTTCAGCTCAATCGAACGTCGGAGACAAAAGTTATGCTCACTCAAAGTTCAGCGCAAATCCTACCGAGAATGAATGAACTAGCCCTATTGTGGTAATGTTTTACCAAAAAAGGGCGAGTTCATTCATTCTATGCTCTCTTCAGTGCATAAGTTTGAGAAGGCATAACTTTTCACTCCGGCATTCGATTGGGCTGAAATTTGAAATACTTGTTCTTCTCAATGCAAGCCAGGTCTCACTTGCAGAAGAACGCAAATGGTTTGTTTCTACTGGAAATCATAATTTTCATTTCTAGCCTCCCACTCCATGATTTCCGTGCTTCTTGGTTCTTCCTTACCTTGGCAGCCTCGGAGTAATTGCCATTGCTGAATGAACTATTGAACTTGCGGACAAAAAGCTCATCCGCGCCTCCTAAGTTGTTCCGCACGGCAAACCGGAGGGCCATGTCCGGGTTTTGTAGATTGCCATTGATGTAGTTGATGATGTTGTCTTCGTCCACACTCACAGAGAGGACTTGGCCTTTTCGATTCACGCCAATGATGCCGTTGGTGGGCTCATGCGGGGCAGTCACAAAAATAGTTTCGGCACTGATTCGGTTCATGTAGATACAAACGGCCGACTCCACATCGTACAAATGAACATAACCATACTTGGTGATCAGATACACCACGCCATGTTTCGTGCTCACCTATAACATACGATTCCAAATCCAATGCACAAGATCTTGCGTTAACATTGTAGTTTGAATGTCATACCTGCATAGCGACGGGAAAATCATTCTGAGCCTCGGGCGGAAAGAACACGTCCACGGCCTTCTTTTGGAAAGGTTGATTTCCGGTGGGAGGAGTGCCCACTTCAATAATGTGGAGCTTGCCACCTTGGGCGGTGCGCACGGCAAAACAAAATAACGTGGACTCGTGCGGGTTGCCTTCCATCTTGAATTGGAGGAAAGCGGCCGCGTGGCCTTCGATGGGTTGGCTGACTTTGCGTTCGACCGAGTAGAGCTGCATGGCTCCCACCACGCGATTCTGTTGGGCCGAGATGCCAATGAGAAGCAACCAATTCTGCGAGGCATCCACACGATAGTTGATGACTTGACAGCCCGACAAACTCGAGTGTCGATCGAAGATCTTTTGAGGCGTGGAATCGCCTTCCATGCTCCAATGGTACACTGACGTTTCCGTAACCAAGGCAATCGTGTTGAGCGAGATCCACTTCCAGAAGATCACGTCATCGGTCATGACGTGCGCCTTCATCTTGCTCTTCATTTCGATATTGAAGATCTGCAGCGTCTTTTGGGCTGTAAATACGAGCGTACTCATCATGCCGTATCCCGATCCAGCTGGTACAATCCCCAACCCCCAAAACATTGACTTACCTTTCAGCGCTATCACTTTCGAAGCCGGGTTCATGATGGCCGAATCGGCGGAAATGGGTCTCCGAATGGGATTGGTGGGATCGGCCATGTCCAAGATGACCACTTGGTTGGTCTCGCCCACTTTTTCACGCACGCAAATGAACTTGTCCGACTCCATAGTGAGGCTATTAAAGCCCACATTGGCCGCATTAATCCCAACATTGGTGAGCTGAAAACGAAGAAAGACAAATGAGTCACGGGTCCGGATGGATGAATGCCTCCACCATTGAGGACTACCTGGAGATGCTCCTGGAACTTGATGGGCAGGATTTGCGTCATGATGATGAGCGTCTCACGTCAATCCAGAGCGAAGAAGAGCGATGCCAGCCGGAGCGGCCCACAACCCACGGAAAAACGGGCGGGTGACAACGCCACCCACACGACCGGATTGGCGAGTGATCAAGGGGAGGGCAACGACCACGGATGCACAAGCACACCAAAGTCTTGGATCCCAAGACAATCAATCGTCCACGGGCACTGACGCGCACACACACACACAAGACCACGGGTCCAATCTGCGGGCGGCACCAGCGTCAATTTCCAGATTCTTCTTGTTCCTCGACTTGGGTTCGAGTTCCAGTTCGAGGGGGAGGACGAGTTGAACGAGGAGGAGGAGCGTGACTTGCTTCTCAAACGACGGCCAACGACGGGATTTCAAGTTTCGTCGTCCTTCTGTTACTCACTCTGTGAAGTTCCTCCCTCCTTCTTCTCCGCTGCCTCTCTTTCTCTCTCTCTCTCTCCTTCATTTTTGGTTGGTTCTCTTTGGTGTGATGGGCTTTGGCGACGGCAGAAGAATTCAGGCAACAATTTCTCCGGCCCATGGCCGGGCTGTGAGGGCCGAGTCAGGCCGAGGCCGGCCTGATGACGCATGGATGACGGCGAATCCGGCCGACGATCGGCCCGTGGCAGCAGGTAAAAAGGGGGGATATCACTTGGAGGCAGAGCAGGGAAGCGGCTGACTAGGCAGGGAGATGAGCCGGCCGGTGGATTCCGACGGATCGAGAACGTGGCATCGAGCGCACTGGCCTCCTGAAAACTTCAAGACTTGTGCTTCATTCATGGATGGAGACGACGCCGATGAGCGAGCGAGCGAGCGAGCGAGCGACCACTTGAAAGGGAGGATCGCGAGTCACCACAGATTTAGAAAAAGACACAGATGAGCAAATCAAGTCGAGGGAAAACCGAGATCCGACAAGGGTCGTCGGAGAATGAATCATCATATTGAAAAGAATGACTTTTACGGAATAAAACGCCACTCCCACTTGTTTGTTGATGTTTTTAAACGTAATATTGCCCTTTCAAATGACCGCCATTTCATGATTCATGATATAATTACTTAAAAGCTATTCGATTTATTGTTATCATTTTTCACGATTCCCACGTTTCCCATCAGCCAATAAAGTTTTGACTGGGTATACATATTTAGCTCCGTTAACATAGCAAATCTATGTCGAAAATCGTCAGGTCCATTCAGCTTCTACTCTATGTCGACCATTTCCCTCCTCTTCTGCGTCCCAAGCCTGGCGTCCGTATGCTTGACAGGCCCAATTGAAGAGGTAAGCGAGTCACCCGGTTTTCTGCATTTCGACCTGTTTCCTGCCCCATCTCCCTCCCTCCCTCGCTCTTGGCCCGACTGATAAATATCGGTTCATGAGCCCGCAGGTCCTCTAAGTCTCCCTTCCTCTGCTTCTGATCACCAATCAGCATTGCCAGGAAATTTTATATCCCAAACTGCCCAAACTGCCATTTTTGAGCGATTTTTATCCATTTTCTTTGCTCGGTTTGCTTTTTATTGCAGGTAAAAAGTTTTCATTCTCGCTTTAGCTTGAAAATGTTATTCTTGTTTTAAAGGTCGAAAATTTACGTTCTCGTTTAATTGATAAAAACAAACTTTTCTAAGCTACCAGTTTCTGCCACTATTGATTTCTTACAAACACGAAATGGCAGCTAAGCGGCAAAAACTGCCAAACCGTATCGGTGCCATTGTGGTCCTTTCATCCATTGGTCTGCTTTGGACTGAAATTAGGGATCTAAGAGGGAGGATTTTTCAAGCTGGCACAGCGAAACTTGAGGGCGAAAAAAGGCCGAACGACGTCGGCAAATTCGAACATTGTAAGGCCTTGTTTGACAGCCGGTGTGAACGCAGAGAGCTTGCGAGAGCTATCTGGTCCAACTACTTGTATGCGCACTATGTGTGAAATGTGTCGAATCATGCCCGGCACTTGAATCGCTGCCATTTGCTTTATCGCAAGCAGCAAACCTAACCGGGAGATCTCGTGAATGGGCAACGATTCTTCCTCCGTGAAGGAGGAGGTTTCCATGTGTCAGATGAAAGAGCCTAGCCTTCTCTAGGATGATGTCAATAAACCCCATATTGCTGTAGTTAGTCAGATGGGAAGGGGAGGATCATAGGAACTTAAGCCATCTCGTCGAAGACTAAGTCTAGCCCGCGGCTTGAGGCCTTTGCGTAAGCAAATGGGAAACTCCCCTTAAGCTCCTGGCCTCGCTTGTTCTTTAAAGCTGAATGGGAGCAAAAGAAACGAGAAGCCAGACATGAACAACATCCCAGTTGCCTTGAAATCGTTCGAAAGACACATATCCTTTTAAAATCAAGTACCAACTGGTACATGACACGACAGAAAGCCACCATATGGTTTCCCGTCGTTACCAATCTTCCTGGGATCATGCTTTCCCTACACTAGTTCACAGCCAAGACCAAGAGCCTTTCAGTCTTTTCCCTCTCGAAAAATTGAGAGGCGAGGTGAAAAACATCTGGAAATTAATTTTGGTTCAGTTTCTTTCTGAAAAAAACAAAGTCCATCAAAATCCCTAATCCTTAAGGCTAGAACTGGTTTCCTCAACGGAAGATGTGCCCAAGAAGTCCTTTAGAGCACAGGTAGAAAGGCGAGGCTTCATCTGTTCGTTGTACTTATTTCCTCGGCTTGGGCTAGAGAATTCATGTGCTAAGAGTATAGTAGTAGGGCTCTATCTGATAGTACAAAGGGGCGCTGGGAGCCTCCAAGGTAGTATACCTGTATTTTGAAAAGGATCGTCTCGCCCAGCTTTAAGGCTCTCTTGAACAAATATCAACAAAATAGTGAATTAAATTCAACATGTGCTGAAAACAAAAGTGTTCACTTCAAAACGAGATCATGTATGCCGACGATGATAATGATTCGTATCATGAGGCCACGGAGGGAAGGGATGGAATTCGAGATGACAATAGAACGGCTACAGGAACTATTAAATCCTACAGAAAAACACCCTTTGCGTCCAAATACACTTCCAAAGCTACTCTAAACCGAGGGGAGAATGCCTTTTCACCGGTAGTTCCCATTGATCCCCGACACGCCATCGAAGATGAACATCGATTATTACTGCATGAGCTTTTTGCCAGACTTATCACCGATCCTCAGATGGGCCTCAGCCATATACAAGCTGCAGCCAATTTGGAACTTCATGGTCCCAATGACATCGGCACCATCTTAGAGGTCCCCGCTTGGGTTCGGTTCTCCAAATCTCTATTTGGTGGGTCATCGATTATTCTTTGGATGGGGGTGGTTCTGAGCTTCGCCAACTATTCCATTGAAGTTGGCAAACAAGAGTATCCCCCAGTGGAAAACGTCGTATTGGGTGTGGCATTATTGATAGTAATCTTAATCACTGGAATTCTCTCATTTATCCAAGAAACCAGGAGTGCCTCTCTACTTCGTCATCGAGAGGCTCTGATGCCAGAGACATCCAAAGTAATCCGAGAGGGCGAAGAGCACGAGGTCGCATCAGATGAGCTGGTTATAGGCGATATCATTCTCTTGGGTGTGGGCGAACGTATTCCGGCTGATTGTCGAGTTTTGGAATCGAATAGCTTCATGGTGGACAACTCGTCCATTACTGGAGAGTCTGAGCCCCTGGAACGCGATATTCATTGCACTAATGATGACCTGTTACTCACAAAAAACATGCTCTTCCGAAATACCTATGGTGTTCAAGGCAATTGCAAGGCAGTTGTAATCCGAACCGGGTTGAACACCATAGTGGGAAGGATGACCGAAATGACGGCCACAAACCCCAAAGAGGCTACGCTTATTTCCCGTGAATTGGCCTCTTTCATCCACTTGGCCACCGGTGTTGGAATTTACCTCGGCGTGTTCTTCTTCATCATTTCATTTCTCATGGGCTACTTCTGGATTGATTCCATTCTTTTCCTGATTGGAATAATTGTTGCCAATGTTCCCGAAGGTCTGCTAGCCGTAGTCACCATCAGTTTAAGCGTCACAGCTAAACGCCTTATGCAAAGAAATTGCATTGTGAAGAATCTTGAAACTATCGAGACATTGGGCGCGACGTCCATCATACTGTGCGACAAAACTGGCACATTGACCCGAAACATGGCTACTGTCGCCCACGTCTGGTTCGACAATGAAATCGGCGAAGTTGATACGGGGACTGACGACCGTCCTGCAGTATCTTTTGATATCCAATCACCAGCATGGAAAAATATGGCACGGATTGCTGTACTCTGCAACCGAGCCGAATTCGTCGGAGCTGGAGTCGAGGACCGAGAAGTGATGGGAACTGCCATTGATTCTGCATTGCTCAGGAACATTGAAGCTGTCGAAGGACAAAGTGGTACCTTCAGAAGCATGCATCCCAAGGTGTGCGAAATCCCGTTCAACCCCATAATCAAGTTTCAACTGAGCATCCATGAATGTCACGACTATCAACAGAAGGGCTACCTAGTTACTCTTGTCGGCGATCCTGAGGCTATTTTGAACCGTTGTTCTTCGGCATTTGTCAATGGTCAAGAAAGGTCAATCGGCGATGATTACATTGCTGCATTCAGATATGCTTGCACAGAGTTGGGAGGGTTGGGGGAGAGATTGGTTGCATTAGCTGACTGCCGACTTTCGCCTCAAAAGTATCCTCCTGGGTTTGCTTTTGACTCCAATAACATTAATTTCCCCTTGACTGGATTTCGTTTGATCGGCATCATGTCATTGATTGATCCACCTCGAGCCAGTGTTCCAGATTCCATTGCGAAATGCCAAGCTGCTGGCATCAAAGTCATCATGATGACTGGAGATCATCCCAGTACTGCTAAAGCCATCGCTAAATCTGTGGGAATCCTATCGCTCGATCAAGATCCTTTGGAAAAAAATACGCTCATGAGTACCTCCGAGTCTTGTATAATCACGGGCGAGGAAATGCAAGAATTGACCCCAGAGGAATTGGAAAATGCCCTCATGCATCATCATGAGATCATTCTCGCGGGAGTTTCATCTGAGCAAAAGCTTGACGTGGTTGAAGCTTGTCAACGTTTGGGCGCTATCGTTGCAGTCACTGGAGATGGAGTGAATGATGCAGCAGCCCTCCGAAAAGCCGATGTGGGTATTGCCATGGGTCCAGGAGGAACTGATATTGCCAAAGATGCAGCAGATGTTATCCTTATGGATAACAATTTCTCATCGATCGTCATCGCCATCGAGGAAGGACGCATAATGTTTGAAAA
This sequence comes from Tigriopus japonicus, assembly GCA_010645155.1. Classification (NCBI taxonomy): domain Eukaryota; kingdom Metazoa; phylum Arthropoda; class Copepoda; order Harpacticoida; family Harpacticidae; genus Tigriopus; species Tigriopus japonicus. Next base: position 53,680 of record JAAGOF010000071.1, on the reverse strand, counting down.
CTTAAGGAAGATGTTCTTTTACACCCTCGCTTCAAATATGGGTGAACTGGTACCTTTCGTCATGTTCCTCTTTGCTCAAATTCCATTACCCCTGGGCGTGTTAGCAGTCTTATGCATTGATCTCGGAACCGATTTACTACCTGCAATCAGTTTGGCCTTTGAAGAGGAAGAGACGGCATATGAGGCTATGAAAAGAGGACCAAGAAACCCCATTACAGATGGAATTGTGACGGAAACCATGATCTTCACTTCGTACGGCCATGTAGGTTTGATTCAAGGCGCAGCGGGATTATTCACCTACAGCGTGATCATGGCTGAAAATGGATTTTGGCCAAGCAACTTGATCGGGATGAGAACGGAATGGGATTCGAGGGCGATTAATGACTTAAAGGACACTTATGGTCAAGAATGGACGTATGAAGATCGAAAGAATTTGGAATATTCTTGCCATGCCGGCGTTCTCTTCTCGATTGTAGCAATGCAATGGATTACTGTAATCATCAGTCGAACTCGCAAGCTATCCATTTTTCAGCGTGGAATGGGCAATTGGGTGCTCAATTTTTCAATCTTCTTTGAGACCTTTTTGGCCTTCCTATTGATCTACCTGCCAGGATTGAATGAGGGTCTTCAGCTCCAATATTTGTTCCCTCTTTCGTGGTTCCCACCTCTACCATTCCTGATCATTTTATTCGTTTACGAAGAAATGAAAAAAGCGTATGTTCGAAAACATGCCAACACATGGATTGAGCACGAGGCATGTTTATGATTGCATTGAGACAAACAGAGCTGTGTAAATATAATATGTGTTCCTTGTATTTTTATAAATCACATTTTTCGATACAACGACATTAGAAAAATGCTTAATAAACGTTCCTTCAAGACCAAGACAGGGCTAGGATTGATCGGGAAAAGCCACCTTAAATACATCCTCGTAAGTGTCGGCAAAATGGATGTTGACATCGCATTTGACCACATCTGGTAAATCGTCAAAATCTTTCCGATTGTCATTGGGTAAAATCACGGTATCAACTCCAGCACGTTTAGCAGCAATCACTTTTTCCTTGATGCCACCAACAGGGAGAATTTTTCCCCTAAGAGATATCTCTCCAGTCATGGCTAGATTTGGTCTAACGGGCTTATCTAACGCCAATGAGAGAAGCGCCGTCACGATTGTACAGCCTGCACTTGGACCATCTTTGGGTGTGGCACCTTCTGGAACATGGAGGTGCACGCAACCATCAGAGAGCAACGCGTTGGACTTGTCGATGGTGTTGGCAAACACTTTGGAAAATGTGTAGGCAATGCGCACGCTCTCCTTCATAACGTCTCCGAGATTACCGGTAAATTCAATTCTTCCGTCCGTGGACTTGCTTGTGCTCGACATCTTTTGTTGAAGGGTTTCAATGTAAAGCGTGGAACCCCCATGAGAGGTCCATGCCAAGCCCATACAAACACCAGGAGGGGTTTGCTCGTACATTTTATCATGTTGATACACTGGTTTCCCCACAAAATCTCTCAAGTTGTCTTCGGTGATTTTGACGTTGGTTTCTTTGTCATTGACAATTTTGTATGCCGTCTTGCGATATATTTTCTCCAATTGCTTCCTTAAGTTCCTGACCCCACTTTCGCGACAGTATGACTTGATTAGAGTTGTTAGAGCTTTATCGTCGATATAAATGTCATCGGCTTTAAGCCCTGTAATTTCCAGCACTTGAGGTATTAAATAGGTTCTAGCAATTTCAAGCTTTTCTTCAGCAACATACCCGGAAATGTCGATCATCTCCATACGATCTCGGAGAGGTTCGGGAATAGTGTCAAGCGTGTTGGCGGTGCAAATGAAAAGCACCTTTGATAGGTCAATCGGAACATCCAAGTAATGATCCATGAATGAAGAGTTTTGCTCCGGATCCAGCATCTCTAGAAGAGCTGCCGTGGGATCTCCTTGCCAACCCTTGCCCATTTTATCAATTTCATCGATTAATATTAACGGGTTTTCTGTCTTAGTTTTCTTCAAGGCTTGCACGGCCTTACCTGGCATGGCTCCTACATAGGTTCGCCTGTGACCCTTGAGCTCGGCCACATCGGACAAGCCTCCGACACTGAAGCGAAAGAAAGTTCTGTCCAAAGCGTTGGCGATGGATTTTGCCACGCTCGTTTTTCCTACACCAGGAGGGCCTGCTAAGCAAATTATCTTTCCTTGGGTGCTTCCTTTTAATTGCGACACTGCCACAAATTCCAAGATTCGCTTCTTGACGTCCTCTAACCCGTAATGCTCTTTATTAAGAACATCCTTGGCCTTAGTTAGATCTAGATTTTCGTTGGAAGCGATACCCCAAGGGATGGTGGTCAACCAATCCAAGTAATTCCGTGTCACATTGAATTCAGATGAATGGCTATCAAGAAACCGAAGCTTGCCAACCTCTTCATCAATGACTTCTTTGACCGAGTCAGGAATTGTCATTTCCTTCATTCTGGCTTGATACTTTTCAATAATGCTTTCGGTGTCGTCCTTCTCCATGCCCAACTCCTTGCGTATGACTTTCAATTGTTCTTGAAGAAGGTATTTTCTTTGAACCGATTTAACCTTATCCTCGACTTCTTTACCAATTTTTTGTTGGAGCTTACTCAATTCGTACTCCTTCTTGAGCAAAGAAAGAGCCAAGGTGAGTCGCTGCTTGATATCCTTTTCGGCCAAGACTTCCAACAATTCTTTGGTTTCGCCCCCAGTAAGAGCAGCTCCCAAATCCGACAAGTAAACTGGGTTATCCACTATTCTTTGACCGAGATGGAGCATTTGTTGGAGAGATTCTCTGTAAAGAGGATTCAAGGCCTGTAACGAAATTACAGACATACAAGAGGTTAGTGCTTTTTATCTCAACTTCCAAGGCGACACGAAAATTTTATCCAGGTACTTACGATGATATCCCTAATCGTTTTGATGACTTCTTGCGTCAAGGCCTTGAGTTCATCGGAAGTTTCAAACTCATCATGAACATAATTCTCAGTCTCAACCATGAGCACTTTGCCCAAGCCATCCGAAGATGCCTCCGGTTCAGGAAGGGGTTCAGAGGTCGTCGACAAGATCGGTGTTGGAGGTGGAATTGAAATATCGGACGTTAAAGAGGATCCCTCGTGAGTGATGGCGGGTGTAGCTTTATCCTCTTTTGAATCAATGTCGGCAATAGGTTTATTCAACAGAATTCGTCGATGTCCCATCACTACCATTCTCAATCGGGATCCCAGATCTTGCATCTCGAGGATTTGCACAAATGTGCCCACCGAGAATATTTCACTCACTGAATCCACCACTTCCTTCTCATTGTCATCTTCCGTCTTGACAAAGACACCCGCATACGGCTGATTGAGCCGCACTTTCCGCCGCAAAATGCTCATCAGACGCGCATCGCTCACTTCAATGATCTTAACAAATTTGGGAAACACGGGGTGCTTATTAATGGCAATCACGGGTACATTGGGCCAAACATCGGGAATGGTTTGAGTGGCTGGCACATTGGACGAGGGTTGAGGAGACTCGTCCCCCAAACTGGACATGGGATCCGTGGTCCCATCGTGGTTTCCGCCACTTCCATCATCATTCCCCGAAGCAGCCGAAGAGAATCCTCTGAATAGGCTTAATGACCGGGATCCCCATGGTATCGGCGAAAAGAGAGAATAGGCACCACCCGATTGTGAGCCTAAAGCGACGGATTGAGCTTGATGAAGAATACGTGGGTGGGATGCGGGGAGCCTCGGAGATGAACTCAAACAACGCGTCTCCCAATGAAGAATCCTCGAGCGAATGATCCGAAGCATGATGGTCAATGCTGACTTTCACTCAAGTTGTCACTTAAAAATCTATTTTGGGATCTTTGGGAGGCAATTAATTAGGTTTATTTGAATTGAAGGGAGTTTGATTAGAAGACGGACCAACTGGTCGAACTCAAACTGTGATGGATATGAAGACGGGCAAACGAAGGCCTCTATGTCTTAGGTAAGATACGGCAAAGGCTTAGTTAGATGCATGTGTTTGTTATACTGTACAACAGCTGAATGTACTTGACGTCGGAGTCACATTTCAAAATGAGCGGACACGCAACCTATTAAAGTCTATGTCAAAATAGCTCAAAAAAGATGTCACTTGAAATATGCATAAAACAAGATTGTTGGAAAAAAGATTTCAGAACTATTCAGAGTACACTTTGTTGCGTGTTTTCCCAAACTTACAAATAAATATGTCTAACAGATTCATATTCAAACATACGACTTCTTGAAGGACCATGTTCAAAATGGACGAAAATCGAAATTTGAAACATGAACCGGTTTTTTTTTCAAAATTTCAAAGTCTTAACCAACTTTGAATGTCTTTGACATTGCAAATATCTTTTGTAGTAAAATGTTTTTATGTGCTTTTTAAGTGAGATTTTAATTATTTTGAGCTGTTTTGTCACAAACTTTGAAAATCATTACGGTTTGTTTTCTTTCGTGACATTGAAACCATAAAATCTTTAGGAATTTGGTTTTTGATATAACTAGCGTTTTTCGGCTTTTTTGGGGTCAAAAAGGGTCATTCAAACCCAAAAAACTCAGCTGTTGATGAGTGTATTTCAATTTGAATTCAATGGGTTACTCAATGGTCTCTAAATAAGGGTTAAATAGTTCATCATTTTTAGAACCCAATAGGTTTTTAAGTATATAACTTTTCCCTGGACCTAAACTTATTTAATACAATAGAAGTTGTTTCCTATTGAATTGTGCGTCCAAGAAATGCCAAGATCTCATAAGGTATTTCGATCCACCCCAAAAAAGCCATTCGAAACACCGTGCTTGACGACCGTGAATATCGAGAAAAAACTAGATTGAGGACAGAGCATTTATTATGATTAATTTTGGACAACAGCTACTAGTGCACGTGGCCAATTCAGCCATATTTACTCACAACCTTGCCCACACCCAGTTGCTGTTATGTTCATAGCTTACAGGTGGTCAGACTTGAAATTTTGTACCACTTTTTCTTTATTTGCATTAATTGCATTTGTTTGCCGTTTTTCACGAATGCGGTCTGAAATTGACAAATTGTAAAAAGTTTCCCGTTTGTTTAAAACAAATTTCAACTTTTTGAAGATTTTTCTGATTTGAAAACTAAATTTAACATAAAACTCATAAAAAAGTTTAGACCCTCTGTGGAAGAAAAAAGTTTTTTTTTTCGTCCTCAGCACCATTATACTTATATCAGGCTTTTAAATCCAGTTTCGACTGTATTTCCAAATCAAGGGGATTTCAAATTATTCTCATTTGATCAAGCCTTTCCTTCTCCAAGTTGGCTTACCTATTTCGTTAAGCTAAATCACAACTAAAAAGTCCTTCTTTTGAACGACAGCAATACTTCAAAATATATCTTGCGAATATTTAAGATTACTTTGCTAAGATAGAATTGGTTAACAACATCAAATTGTAAGTTTTGCTCTCCAAGATTGAAGAACATCAAGTGGAAGACAAGATAGTTTCAAAGGCTTCTCGTGGGCCACGCCATCCATAACGGCAAATAATAAAATGTACCCTTTCACGGGCTATGCCAAAATCGAGCTGCGGGCCACAGTCTATTGAAAATGACAGATCCTCTCGCGGGCCACGCGAAATCAGCTCGCGGGCAAGGGTTTGCACTTATTACACGATTAGAGCACAAGATGGAATGAGATTTTTGAAACAAATGCAATTCTCAAAAACATGGTTTAGATGTAAAAGCCCATGTTGTCAGCAGGCCAACGAATAACATCCGATCATTTGTTAGCATGCAGTCATCGTTTGAGATTTGGTTGCAAAAGGAGAGAGGTTTTGAATGCTGTTTGACATACTTTATTGACCAAGTTGAATCAAATCAGATTAAATGACGACAAGGTTCATAACTTCAATATCAAGCTAAATTAGGTCGGTAACGGTATGACGTTCTGAGTATTTGAAACTATTAATAACTGTGATCCAGTTGCTTACCGATGTTGTTTTTGTGTTGACTAGAAGTTATCCATAATAACAAATATGATACAGGAGATGATGAGAAGGAGCAATATGAGGATAGGTGAAACAGATAATCATACAATTAATTAGGTTCTTGAACATTGAATCATGATCATAAATGTAGAGGAGAGCGGAAAAAGGACTAGATAAGAAATCAATCAATCATGATGGTGTTGGTTGCCGTGATTGGGCTGTTCTTGATGATTATGGTAGAAGTGGTGGTGGTGGTGATGGTGGTGATGGTGATAGTGGTGGTGGTGTTAATCATAATAATAATGATGATGATAGGAATAGCGCGAAACTGATCCCATAAAGGTGAATGAAATGCTGATGATGTTGACAAAGTCGGTAAAAGCTTAGGCTAGACCGTAAATCTAAGAAAACGATAAAATTCAAGTATCGGTCATAGAGCATAGAACAGGATAGATAGGTAGGTGGTGGAGATGTTGTGGTTGTTAATCAGGGCTTGTGGGGCCTTTCTTTCTTCGTTATAGTGTTGAAGGGACCACCAGGCTCTTAAGACTTGCGGTTGTTGGTCTTAAAGCTGACTTGGAGCACTCGATTGCCCAAGGTGTATCCATTTAGGGACTGAATGGCCACCAGACACTCGTCATAGTTGGTCATGGTGACGAAACCAAAACCCTTGCACTTGTTGGTTTGCAGGTCTCGAATAACCTTCACATTTTGAACGGCGCCAAACGGGCCGAACAGTTGCCAGAGAATATTTTCCTCCGTCTCTGGAGCCAAATTGTAGACAAAAATGCACCAACCACTTCCGTTTAGAGCCGCTGCGGCTGTTCCACCTCCACCGGTGCTGCCAGTGCCAGGAAGAATCGGATTACCAGTGAGGAGCTCTCCAGCCAAGGGAGAATATCTGAAAATGGTAACCGCATGATAATGACCAAGACAACAAGATTCAGACCAATAAAACTATATTGAACGAGAGATTGTTTGGCGCTATCAAGAAGAAGGAGTACATACACACACTCTTTGGCGTGGTCCTTGACTTTGATCGAATTCGGATGGCAATTCACTTGACAAGAACCGAAAAAGATACGAAAAATCAACGAATACGTACAATATGTTCAGCATCCACATAACCAAAGAGTGAGGCTCAGATTTCGTTTGCAAGTTAAAAACAAATAGTTTACTTCTTTCACTCAATCGGAAACCTCCAGACGTAAGGCGAACGTACTTGCATGAACAACATGCACTATTCTATCGCAGGGAAGTCATTGAAGTCCATCTTTTTCAAACTTTTGATACGGACAAAACTCTTTGGGTACGAGGCCAACACATTGTGCCATAGTATTTCAACGCATGGTTAATGGATATTACGTTAAAATGTGTTGATGGGCAGAAGGAAGGACAGAAATGTGAGGGATGTGAGTGAGTGGTTGAAAGGTTCATGTTGCTTTGAAAATGGCCAACCATAGTGTACTTGCCTGGAAAGGGCCTTGCCACCCAAAATAGGTTTCCCAGCGCTAGGATAATCAAGGACAAATGAAAGAACAAGAACACAAATAAATTAAGGGTTTGACGCGTTTGACGTGTCTTTGAACAAAGCTCAATCAGATCAAAAAATGAACCAAAGACTTCGGGGCACGTATGATTTTGCTTTTGATAATGTACTATGTAATCGAGAATTCGAATGGTTTTTTTCTTAAAAGCCTTTTTTCAAACGAGTAAGATATTATGTGGTTTTGTTACACAGATAGTCAGAGAGCACACGTAAGGAGATTTGGTTTTCATTCATTCGAATCGAGAAGAGAAGGGGGTGCCAAGAAGTGGAACCCTCTCAACTAAATAAGATTATGCGAAATAAGTATAGAACAAAAACTTACCCCGGATCTTTGAAACTTAAATCCAGTGATAACCCGGCCGCCGCCGATGGAATGCAATAGGGGCTGTCAAGGAAAAATAAAAGATGCGTTGGAAGAAAAAATGAAACCAATAATCAACTTAGAGGTAACGATGAGAATCATGGTATAAATAGTATGAATAGTGAGTGCGGAGACAGGACACACGAATAATGAGAATTAAGAATAATAATCAGAACAACGTTTGGAACAAAGTTAGATAGCACTTAGAGAGCAGAACAACGTTGTCTTCCAAAAAAAGAAGAAATGATCCATGTGTGGGGGTCAACGAAGAACGTGTTCCAATATTGTTAAGGTACAGTAATTAAGTAAGTCTGGGCGCAATGCCTACAAAACACAGCACAGGAATCTTGAACGAGTTGCTCGATAGCGCAAAGAAACCGAATGGAACTAACTTAGTAGTATGCAGACTCAATACAAGGAAAGAGGAGCAAAACTCGCGAATTGTCTACAAAATGCCACTAGACAATTCAAAATTAGGATCAACCCATCCTCCTTAGTTTTACAACAACATTGATTATCAAAATGTCACCACAGCACCGAATCTCGTTTGCATATTTAGACCAAATAGAAAGAAAGCCGTACTGCATAGTGCATACGCAGGAGCAGACCTCTCTTGGAACACTCACCTAAAGCGACTTGCTGCAGCCGCTGCAGGATGCAAAGCACCGCCAAATGCTCGACGGGCTGCCGCAGTAGGGGCCAAGTAAGCGGCCAACGGAGGAATGGCCTTGGCGTTGTTACTTGGGTTGTTCGCGAACTTGACGGTGACAGGATCGCTGGCACCCTCGGGAATGGTGCCATTGAGCTTCTGAATGGCCCGTTCGGCCTCCATGCGCTGGTCAAAGCGAATGAATCCAACTCCCTTGGACAAACCTGAGAGGCATCAAGTCAAATTTAGTTGGGGATGGTTAACAAGTGGCCATCTTTTTGATTACCTGTGATGTTATCACAAAGGATCCTGGAAGTAATGATGTTGCCGCATGAGGAGAACAAGCGTTCCAGGTCAGGTTGGGTCATGTGCTTTGGCAAGCCAGAGACGTACAAATTGGCACCTTTTATTGCTTCACTACTCGGTCTGGCATAGGAGACCTATGAGGGAAACCACATGTTTTGTAGGTGCCTACATTCAAAATAGGACGTTTCAACTGTAAACACGTACCTTAATAGTTTTGTTTTGAAGTCGTAATCCATTTAACGTTTGTATAGCTTTGTCGGCATCCTCAATGTGATGGTAATTGACAAATCCATATCCCAAACTTTGACCTAAGTCAAGAGATGACGTTGTTTATAATCACCTCAATGCTAACCAAGGTGAGGTCTTACCTGTAACTTTGTCTCGAATCAGCTTGCAACTCTCCACTTCCCCAATAGAGGAGAATAAAGAGCGAATTTCCTCTTGAGTCATAGTTTGTGGAAGATAGTTGACAATCAAGTTGGTTTTGTTCCCATCTTCGTCATCCTGTCCCATATTTTGGACTTGATGAGTCTGACCAGAGATTTGTTGTTGTGGTTGTTGTTGTTGCTGTTGAGTATTGACACCCACCACATGGGGTGGAGGCTGAGGTGAGACCGACGTGGCCACGGGAGAAGGGTGCTGAGGTACGGGTCCACTGGGGACCATGCCCGTTTGCACGGGGTGTTCCATTCCGTTTTGCATCATCACGAACGATGAAGGAGTGTCAAATAAAGGGGTTTTGAAAACGGAATGGGAAGGAGGGGGTGGGTCTGAAATTGCAGTCACACCTTTGTGCTCAAGGGAAATCAAGTGTGATACAAAATTTGTTCTATGTTTGCTTTGCAATGGACAACGTCTCTCGTTCGAAAAGTTCTGAAAATGAACATGGAAAAATAACGTAAATACAGAACCGTTGGTAAAGGTCGTTGACCTTAGAATACGTTTTTATACAGATTTTCATGAACCGTGCCACATTTATTTTACAAGAATTCTCACCGTATGTTTAAAGTATTTCTTTGCTCTCAAAGCGCACATTTAATTTAGGTTCAACGAAAGTCGAGAAAGAAAAACAATTCATTGTCATTTTTGCTTTACTGCACGTTATCATCCACGCTTTCTACAAGAGCGCTAACCCTGTGGAACCATCTACTAGGTGGAAAGGCCCCAATTTTCCCCAAAAGAAAAAGCTCACTGCTATTCAAAGCTCAGCCACTCGTAGTAAAGCCGAGTAGTGGTGGTCCCTTCGTAGGCTGTAAAACAGAAATGGCGAGCGGCCGATAGAAAGCGCGTGGGCAGAAAGCGTTCCAGCTGGCCAAAAAGAACAAGTACCCTAGAACATCAAGTACATACAAGAGGGAACAAGAAAAGGAGAAGCGAGCAAGGGAGCTCCAAGGAATCGATAACTTCCCATTATTCTGGGTGTGGTATGATAGGAGATGTTTGCAATAAAACTTCGAGTATTATCAATCCATTGATGCAAATGGATGAGAATGCACATGTGACAGTTGCGGCTGTTCCACAGGGATCCTAAATTTTTATCTTCTTTTCCTGACCTAACACGTGGGAAGGTTCCAATACCGGACATGGGCTAAAATACGATTGAGAGTACCTCACCTTGAGTTTGTTTCCTGGGGTTGAATGTTTCTGCAATGGAGGAACTAATCGTTCGTTTGCGATTGCGTTAGAATGTTGACTTTCGAAGGCAGTCTGTTTTCTTGGTTTTGCAGTTTTGCAGATGGTTTTGGTTCAAATCTGTCTGAATTTGAAGGTGGTGTGTTTCTTGTTGCTTTCGAAAACTCTTGTGATGAAACGCAAAATCAGAAAACCAGAAAAATGCAAGAACTGATCCAAGATATGAGCACTATATTATTTTTAAATTAAACAGACCGAATGAGAAACGATCACGGGAAACGGCAAGAAATAAACAGAAAGCTACACTGAGTGCTAATACATCGCCGTCATTGCCGGACGAGAGCAGATCAAAGAAAGAGCCCAGTAGAACGCCAACACCAAGCCCTTGAATCGCCCTCTCGCCTGAAGAAGAACTAGATATAGAAAGAGAGAGAAGGAAAGAGAGAGAGAGGGAGCCCTTTGCAGTATTAGTAACCCGGATCTGCTCTCTCTACGGAGTTGCCCTATGCGAAAGCCCACCACCACCACCATCATCATCACCACCACCACCACCATAATCAAAAGGACTGGGTACTCTAGCTCTAGTCCTTCTGGTAGGCTTTTAGGCGTACACGTGCGTTTAGCTCCCAAGGGTTGTCTTACCCTCTGCCTGAAAGTAAGGCGGCATTGTGGACATGGCTCCGGAATATCGATCCATTTATTCTTACTTCTTCTTCTTCTTCTTCTTCTTTCTCTCTTCTACTTCGCCTTTCGGCAAGCATTACCAACTCAACCCTCGTGCCACTTGCCATCATCACCACTGGAGGGGAATTGATGCCAGCTGTATGCAGGAAAGCCCCTGGGCAGATGGTGCCGAATTTGACGATCGATGCTGGAAGAAGCAGTTCGCGTTTCCCTGTCATTCCTTGGCTAGGTTTTACTTTCGTGATGAACGGGCTATGCCCTCCCCTCTCTCCTATACAGAGAGGGACACTATCCAAGTCCTCATGGCACCCATCGTGGTGGGAGACAAAAAGAAAAGGAGATCAACGGTGGCCACATCTAAGTATCTCTGCACGGGCTAGAGGAGCGGAATACGAAAGGGGCTTTCCAGTTCAGAGCTGTTTCGACAAAATACGAACGGAGTCCCAAAGCCTTTCTTTGACATAGGACTCGGACGGAGCACATGCTTCCATGTGGTTGGGAGGCTCGTTCCTCTCGGAATAGCAGAAAAGAACGGATACAAGCACCCACCTTAGGCCTCAGTTATGATTTGGCATTCGTTCTCGACAGATGTCTAATTCTAAGGAGAAATGCTAACTTAGCTATGTCCATGATTTGGTTGAACTAAAGATATTCCAAAAACATTCAGCTTCAAGAAAGAAATAATCCAAGGGCCTATTAGGTACATATTTTAATTCGCTTTTTGAAATCGAACGTCGACAAACATTATCAGAATGATTTTCACCTAATTTGTAAAAAACTATTATGGGTTTTTCTAGTGGAAACTTCTTTGGACTTTTTTCAAAATTATGTGGTCAAAAAAAAACTGACTAAAAAGTTAGCTTTTTGCCGTTTTCATCAACTAAAAATCCACTCCCTAGTCATGGGGGCCAATATTTTGAAATTTGATACCGTTGGATTTAGATGGCCATGATTATTCAATCAGAGGCAAGAAGTGACGATTTCTTTAAAATTTCAACTATTCTCTTGTCTTTAATGACACTGGAAACCAATATTCATTTTCATCCACATAACTGCTTCCCCAGCTCAAAAGTATGTTTACATTATGATCTCTTAGAAACAGGGTGGGCATTTGATTTTTGGACATTTTGTCCACCCCTGTCCAAAAGGTGTCCAAAAATAAGGCTGTCCAAAAATAGGAGTGTCCAAAAGTGTCCAAAAATAGTAATTCGAAAAATAATGGTAAAAAACATTTTTAGAATAACATTCTACAAACTTTCTCTCCAAAATAAACGTCACTTGACGATATCTAAGCAAGAATAAGTCCAATCAGCATAAGAAACTTACACTTAATACATTAAATGAGCCAATAACTTGAAGGCCAAACTGGACATTTGAACTTCCACTCTTTTCATTTGACCACCGAGCATCGTCCAAAATGTGGGAAAGAATGATCGACTAAAGGAATGAACGAACAAACGAATGTGAGACTGGGACTACTAATAACACGCTCATACCACACTTCTTGTTAAACATAGTATGCGAGTACATTTTAAAGCTAATTGTGTCTTGATTTGTGACAAGAGAAGGTTACTTAGTATTTTGATTTATATTCCTAAGTTTATCATTGTTGCAAGTGTTTCCCATCCAAGAGGCAAGAAGTCTTTTGACCTGACTGTCCAAAAAATGTTAACTATAATAAAGCACACTCAAACTGATATCAGATTGCAATGTGGATATTATAATGCTTTTGCCAAAGAATTAAAGCAGTGTTGTTTTACTATTAAAAAAGACAAAACTCTTGTTTACAGATGAGGAAATAAAATGTAAATCTTGAAACATTTTGAACAGTTACACACATTTTACCATATTGTATAAACAAAACATTTATTTTTTTAACAATTTATTAACAAGTTATCATGGCAAAGTTTATTTCTCCAAGTAATGTTCCCATTAATAGAACTATTTTTGTTTAAGTACACAACCATACATTCTTTAGAATTCAATTACTTATATAGTGTAACTGGTTTTTCGTCTGATTTGTACAACTTTCTTTTACGTTTGTTGGACTTTTGGACACTTATGGACATCTTTTGGGGATTTTTGGACACCCTCTGGGTATTTTTGGACACCTTCTAGGTATTTTTGGACACTTTTGGACACTTTTGGACACTTTTGGACAATTTTGGACACTTTTGGACAATTTTGGACACTAGGGTGTCCAAAATGCTCTCGATGTCGAAAAATGCCCACCCTGCTTAGAAAGCTTTGACTTGACGAAAGTTTTTGCAACACCAAAATTGATAATTATTGACAACGACATAAACAGCAGGGGGCTCAAAAACTTCAAAAAACACTGTCAATAATTTCGATAACTAGGCAATAGCTGTATACCAGGTGTTTCAAAAGAGCCGAAATGCCTAGCTTTGTGATCTATAATTCGTGATTGAAGCCATGAATGAGCTTTGCGTTTTTTGCACATGTTTTACCAAACAAAATTACGTTGAACTCAAGAGCCTCGAGGCTTTCGAGTTCAATTTAATATTCTTTATCTGTGTGATATTTTGCCTCCAGTAAAGCTCTCCGTCATTTTTGGTTAGTGGGGAAACTGCATTTCAGATTAGGGTTTTGGAGGTTTCTAAATGAAATAGAATCTGCTGTTTTAATGCAATCTATTTTACTGAATTTTTGACTCGTTGAAGCTTTTCGCTTTGGCCAAACTTGTGAATCACTCAACAATGGAGGAGGAAAAAAGGTTGGAAATATATAAAAAGATGTTTTTAAGTTAGAAATACGGCCAAAAGTGTTTTTCGACCAAAATGACGAAAAAGTTTTTCCATGTCCATTTGTCACTTAATAGGCAAAAATTATTTGGTCTGTTGTTTTTCACTCGGCAATTACTTTTGTCCTCGATTTTTAAATCAAAAACTTTCGTTCTCGCTCTTTCACTTAGAAAATAATTGACGACCTTTTTAGGTCAGATTTAAATTTCAAAAAATGTTTTTGGTCTGAAAAACGCGAGAAAACGTTTCTCTACACAAATTTTCAATAAAATGCGAAAATAAGTTTAAAATAAATCTTAAAACTGAAAAAAAATCCGGGTCAAGACCAACTTTTATTCAACTTTTATTCACCCACTTTCAGTCCATTCACTTGGATACAGTAGAGTATTCTCAAGAATTTTAAGATTATTTTAAGACATATACCTTAAAGACACGTCACGTAAGGCACGGGACCCAAACTGCCCAAACAAGCATTTTTGGTCCTTTAAGCCGGCTCAGAGGATTGCAGGTATCGGTAAAACGGTCACAGAAAAATGTTTTTTTTTTTGGACAGATTGTGTTCCACCCAAATTATCATCGAAGCCCATGGTTGCATCTTGAAGGTAGAGGGCAAGTTGAACTGAATAGGGCAAGGGAACACTCTCCTCTGGGATAGGGTGGCACCATTTTTTTGAAAAACAACGTGTCTGGAATGGGTTCTTGGTGACTAAGTTACATTTGGCATGATTGTGCTTCACCCAAATTTTCTCGTGCTCCCATAAGACAATCTTTAACCATTTAACAGATTAGCCCCCTTGGCTCCCTTTGGAACTGTGCAGGTCTTTTTCACCTTATAAACTTTTTACTGTTACCTTTTCACCGTGACCTTTTTACTTTGTAATTTTTTATCCAGACCAATTACCTTGTGATCTTTTGACCGTAACCTATTTACTTGTGACCGTTTTGTTTGTGACCTATTTACGGTACCCCCGTCTCCAGAGAATTGTAAATCAATTTTGTGAACGGCCAAACTTAAAATTGCAAAATGACGAGAAAATGTTTTTGAACCATAATCTTAGATCAAATCCCCTGTAAAACTATTCTTTTAAGTTTCTATGACAATTGGGATATCTAAACATGCCTTAAATTCTGTTGGAAAATGAGTTTATGCTCACTTTTTACACAAAACGGGGGAAATGAATAAAAAGAAAAGAAAACGAGGAAGCACAAAAACACACTTTCATAAATGAACTTTCTCAATGGACTTCTTGACATTTCGGGGTTGATTGTGTATATTTTTTTCTTCTCTCGAACTAAAAATTGTTCTTCGAGCCAGTCGGTCAATTGGCAATTTTCTCAAGAAATGGTACTAACCTTACAAAAGCCTCATTTCTTTGTGTGGTCAATTCTGTCAAAATCAGATTTGAACTCGTTCTCCTGATGGTATTCTGGTCTCCGAGCCTTAAGACACCTCCTCCCCGATATTACAAAATTGACACGCAATATTGGATTTCAGTTGTTGGCAAATATGTTCCAGAGTGATTGGCGGTTTTAGTCGTTCTTGGCTTTTTGCAGACGTTTGTTGTGCCATAACTGGATGGAGAGTTCGATGTAGGATTTTGATTTGCCACCTCATAAATAAAAAGAACCCCGCCCGAAAGTGTTCATTTCTAATGGATGGGAGTGGTACGAACATGTGCAAGGCTGTCAACATTGAAGGTTGTGCAGTTAAGGCCACCTTTTGCTCCATGGTCTGTGTTGGTGGTGAGTATACTGGTCGGATCACTATCATCGTGTGGAACCCAAATCGTGAAAGAACGACATTCCCGTAACTTTATCACCTGAAGCATGTCATCATTAGTCGCAAACTAGTAATATGCATGAACAAAACTTTATCCGTCCCCCGAATTCTGAGTATATTCAGTACGACATTGTGCAAGAACGCAAGAAAAGAGTGCTCCCTTCACTCTAAGTGAATCTGGAATGGAACATGGAACCACCATCACGGATCCAACTATTACTTGATAACCTTCATCAAGCGCCCCAAACCCTGTCTTTACCTTTAAAGGTAGGCATTATTTACAAGGAGGTCGCCGCTGCTGGTCGCACAACGAGAGTCGTTCTGTTCTGGATTTGGTTTGTTTGTCGTTGTTGTTGCCTGCATACTGTAGTTGTGGCTACTTGGGTGGCCGGAATAAATAGCAGTCCTAAACAAAGTCAACGATCGCCTATTTACAACACGTTCGTCGTACATGGCCTTCTCAAGACTTGGCTTGAAGTCGTTTGAGCTCGTGGGTTTCACCGTAAACGGAGAGACACTCACTCGACAGCGGGTTCAGGGAGAGTTGTACTGCTATGTTCGAAAGGTGTGGTAAATGCTCGTCAAACTCAGAAGATCGGTCCGTCTCAACGGAGATCTTTGGCCGTTCATCAGCTGGTACTCGAGTCGAGTGCGAAAAGCTCAAAAGTTTTGGCTATGTTGTCCATAAAGTCTCACTCGGGGATCACTTGACGCCCTCTCAAAGCTCCGTGAAGGCGCAACAAGGAGGAAAAGTTGACCAAGGACTTACTTGGCCATTAGTTCTGTGAAGCGATAACATCGGGCTAACTTTCAATATCGGTTTACAGCAAGAAACAGTTTTCTTTATGTCAGTGTTCGGTCATTTTCCTGTGAAAAAACTCAAATCAGCATGCAAGTTCTTTCACACACGGCCATGGTTTTCGTCGGGGGTAAGAGTTCGATTGTCTTTCTAGTGGTTAATACGTCGCCTATCCTGCAAAATGGACAATCAGGAATGACGTTTAACGTAACTTTTTAAATGGCGTTTTGATATCATGTCTTGGATGGTATTGAAAGACGCAAGGGTGAGGACGTTTTGACGAATGGTGGACTGAAAGAGAAGTGCAACTTGATTTTTCCAGAATGTAAGAACAGTACAAAGAGTACACGATTCCAACTTTCAGAAAAAGTATCGATAATCATTGAGTAATAGGAGTTGGATAGGAAAACAGACAATAGGAAAAACGATAAAGGATGTTTGTATGTTGCAAACACAATGAAAGCAAAAGTCCAAAATTACATTCAGGGAAAACGTGCTCAGATTCTAACGGAGTTCATTTTAGATCATATTACGAACAACTTACGCAAATGTGGTAATCCAATAGTAATCCCAGGCCAAAATATAATGGATTCAAAAGTCTGGTTGGTTTATAAGTAGTTTCACTATGTGTGTTTAAGTAGCGATTCTTCTCAATTGGCCTTGTTTGAAATAGATACCACCAAACGGAAAGCGCTTTGTTAGGAACGAAAAGACAGAAGAAAAGACAGTTTTCGGGAACTTTCTTAAAAAGATAGCTTTTTATCAAATGTGAAGTGTAACTCTGTAGCTCAGCAATGACTCTTTCATTCAAAGTCTATTTTGAAAAGAACATTCGCGTCTCAAAGCGACCACTTTATGTCGGATATTGTTGTAATCTTTCAGATAGACATAGTCCATACCTTACATCCTTTAAATTAGGTACCAAAATGAATTTATCTTCTTCTTGTTTTGTCATCGTAAGCACCTGAAGCTTAAGGAGCATGTTAAAAATCCCCCTTCAAACAAGCTCATTGAGGAAAATCCTAATAAAAGAAACGCTGGTTTGAGTTCCAGGAATTGCCTCAATTGAATTTTATTCATTTAGATTCCGACGACTCTGACACCGAAGGCGGTTTAGGAAACGTGGAACGAGTTGTCATGCGGCCTCCAGGCCATTCTGGTAAGGCCAAGCAAGGCCATTTATGCTTCGATGCCTCCTTTGAAACGGGTAGGAAGTAACAATCATCGCCTTTACAAAAGCTCAAGTTCCATTAAACGTTTTCCATTGATTTTTTGTTTCTTAGGTAATCTTGGTCGGGTGGATTTCATTACCGAAAACGAATATGACCTTTTCAGTGAGTCTTTTTTCTTTATGGCGGTCGAACTTATCAATCGTGATTCAGAGTCGTTGTGGGAATCGCCCGTTTTGGGTTGACCACCACACAGACTGTTCCTTTTCTTTGAAGTGAAAGAAACAATGTTCTTCTGATTTGATTCCAGTTCGACCAGATACTAGTAATCCTCGCATTCGATTTTGGTTTCATTTCTCCGTGGAAAATGTGAGGAAAAAGCAAAGGATAATATTCAATGTGGTAAATCTAAGTAAAACTAGGAATCTGTTCCAACAAGGAATGGCACCGGTGGTTCGATCCACCAATCGACCAAAATGGTGAGTGCATGTTTTCTTTGTCCACGAAAAAAAGACCAGTCTTGCAAAGTGTGGAGTCAAGGGCCTCACGTCTAAAGTTTGCATATGCAATTGATGAGTGGAGTTTGAGGCCTCTTTTTTTAAAAAAAGTTGTGGCCTTGGAAGTGGGATTTTGGCCCTTTGATTGCATGACAAAACAATTCTAATTGCTCCCAACGGACTCCTACCAACAAAAGCTAACCTTGGGGACGGGGAACAAAACCTCAGGTTCGCAGAACAAGAAGCTGGCTTGCTTGAATGTAGTTAAAACCTTGGAGTCCTCAATGGAGCAAAACTAGATGAAAGTTTTTGAATTCACAAAATCGTGATTTCAAAGTGGTTCTCGACTGACCCAATCAATCAATGCCGACGAAAGTTCCTCATGGTCATAATAGGGTGTCATTTTCCTATCACCGAAACGAAACGAATACAATGCCCATGGTTTCTTCACAACCAAAGAGACTAACACTTTTCTTTCCATTGGTTCCCTACCAGGTTGCGATTACCTTCGAGTCAGGTGTACTACTATCGGTCGCCAGAACATTCCAATAAAGTTGTGCTCTCGTTTGCATTTGTTTTTGATAACGAGGAGGAGAGCTTCTATTTTGCACTCACATTTCCGTACTCCTACTCAAGATGCATGACGGCATTGCGTCGAATTGCAAACAATCATCCTGATATTGTGAAGATGAAATCGCATTGCCAAACTGTCGTAAGTAAATTTGTGATCAAAACAACAGAGAGCGCAAAATTGGACTCTCATTACCAATATTTTGCATTAGTCCAAGAGGGATCTGCCTGTGATAGAGATTTGTCAGACTGCCAGGCCTAAAAACGAGGGAGACTCCCAATCCAAAGTCATCGATGACGACAATAATGACACAGCTGACGAAGGAAACCAACCGCAAATTGGACCAAGCGAGATGAAGCGACATACCATTGCTATTTTGGGCCGAACTCATGCCGGAGATTCAAATATTTCGTTTGTTATGCAAGGTAACAAGAAAAAATGAATTACTGTGGAATGTTGAGCTAGCTATAAATCATTGCATGTTTCATATAGGGATTTTAGAATTCCTGTCCAGTGCTCATAAAATCGCCCAAGATCTTAGGGAACACCTCGACTTTCACATATTTCCGATGCTCAACCCAGACGGGGTCTTTTTGGGAAACGCCAGGTAATGCAATA
The DNA here is from genome assembly GCA_010645155.1 of Tigriopus japonicus. Lineage (NCBI taxonomy): Eukaryota > Metazoa > Arthropoda > Copepoda > Harpacticoida > Harpacticidae > Tigriopus > Tigriopus japonicus. Next base: position 34,318 of record JAAGOF010000071.1, on the reverse strand, counting down.
AGAAAATGCAAGAAACTGAATTTTTTTGAGGAACATTAGGACTTAATTAAATTTGCAATATACACAGATCCTTTTCTAAAAATGACAAAAACATTCATAGCTCTAAGTTTTCATTGAAAATAAACCAGGGTAAAAGATGGTAGTTAAACTTGTCTCTTTTAAATACTGTTTTGGTTGGTTATTGCTCATCAGTGACAATTTGATGTCATGGTAAAAAATGACTGGTCTGAAACGCCTGCACCATGAACAGATTGCTTTTCGAACTTTCATTCGTTTACTGAATCACTCCCTTGACACAAAAACGGTTGCCGACTCCTGGTCTAGCTCAACGCATAACTTACATTTTATGACAACATGTTGTCTCCATTTGCTTTTTGACTTTTTTTTAATTTAGAACCACACTACTGGGAATGGACCTCAATCGTTGTTGGAACCTCGACAATCCGTTTTTCGTTGAAACCCAAGCCATCAAAAAATATATTCTTCAGCTAAGTGAGGTAATGCGGCGTTTGCAATGTTGCATAAATTTCACCATGAATCTAATTGTCAAGTCCAATTTTAACAGAATTCCACATTAGACTTTATCATGGATTTCTTCGGCAATACCACCTTGACCGGTATGTTTGTCCAGGGGAACGCTTCAGATTCCGTTTACCGCTTTGAACGGCACATTGTTCTTCCCAAATTGATGGCTCAAAACTGCCCAGATTTTGAGACTTCAAACGTCATGTACAATGACGATCCTGACAAAGCCGGAACAGCACGCAGGTAAAAGGACAAATTCAGAACTCAGACCTCTTGGAGTCTCTTAACTAAAGAAATAAATCATTTAAAGGTTTTTCTGGTCAACCATTGGAGGAGAAACCAATGTTTATTCGGTGGAGATTTCTCAACACGGCTTTTCTCTTGACGATGGAACAATCCAGCCTTACTCTGAGGAAGATTGTAAGAGTTTCTTCATAGTTTCCAGATCATTGCTTTCGTTGACCATTTTTGCGAGTTAGATCACAGCAATGGCTATTCGTAATGTTAGAGCCGTTGTGACTGGAACATTTTTTATGTTTGCAAATGTTCTTAACTGAAGCAATGATTTGACATCCAGGCCTTTGGCCTTAGAGACACTCACCTTCCAATTCAATGCATCATGCTCATTTTCAGATCTGATGCATGGGCGTCGTGTTATGAGATCCTTGTGGGAATATTATAAAGTGACTGGAGTCATCAAAACCAATTTTTCTGCTCTAGAGTTATCGGCCAAAACTGACACTAGTTCCGAAACTTCCAAAGACTTGGGATTTTCACTCATACGTTTGAGAAACATTTCAGAACAACGACAAATATTTTCCTCCCTTGAATCTCTAAGCTCAAACTCCAGTTTTGGCTCAAGTAAGGATGATATCACCAAACCCAATGAGGCTGAGCATCAAGAGACTGGACCCAAATTACGGGACAACTCTCCATCAGAGCGCAATCAACACTTCTTGTTCAATGAGAACATTCGACTCAGAGACATCAGCTCGTGGAAAGACGACTATAATGAAAAAAATAAAGGCCTCGATTCCTACCGTGTGATTCCTAACAGTACAAGTAGAATGTTGTCTGAGGATGTTCGAGCCATCAGTGTTCCAAGATTGGCCGTGATTGGGACTCCCCTCAACACTGGGCATGAAAGTCCAGACTTGGCTCTGGCCACAGAAAGAGGTCCAAACATGGACAAGATTGAATGGGAATCGTTGAAAGCAAATTCAAGACCTGGAATACAGCAAAACATGGGTCCACAAAACGGTTTCATGCAGATCTCCTCGTTAGGAGTGGGACCACTAAGCGATCCGATGACGGTCCCTTCTCATGAACAAATTTTAGGCGAGCTTCAATATAAATGTGTTGGAGGAGGAGGAAAAGTGGTCACAACTTCCAAGGGCTCGAATCTTAAGAAATCCATGATACCTAAACAAGATCGAAAAAATCAGTTGGACATTTACATCAAGCCAATTAGCTTACAAAAAGCCGAACGGACTGACCTAGAGGAGCCAAATAAATCAGGACTGAGGAGGAAGCGAAGCAAAAGAAGAAAGAAACCGTCAAAAGCGTTTCATCCGGATATCATTGTGTCTGACACGCAGTAAAGGCCATGGTTATTTTCAAGAACATTTCAAGTGTATTGTGATAAATGAATAAAGGAGTAAATTACATTTTGTCCTGTTCTCTGAGTAAACACATTAAGCGAAGAGAGCCTGAAGTGGAGGTTTGAGCCTGATTTGAGCAAGGCTAAACACATTGAAAATTGATTAATTTTCTACGCGTCCAACCATGCTCAACTTATTTTGCATGTTGGAAAGCAAGCACCTTTACGGTGTTTCAAATGACTTTTTAGGTTTGGACCGAAATACCCAACGACATATTGGCAGTTTTTGGACGAACAATTCAATGGAAAACAACTTTACTTTTCGTATTATATAAGTATAGGTCCAGGGAAAAAGTTATATACCTAAAAATCTATTATTTATAACATAATTTTGATAAACGGTACATTTATATCAAAAAACAAATTCCCAAAGATTTCTTGTGGGTTATAAATGTCGCGAAAGAAAATGAAATTTTTTGAGCATTGAAATTTATGTCAAAATAGTTTAAAATAATATATAGTATCACTTAAAATACAATGAAAACAAGATATTTGGAAGCTACATTTCATAACTATTTAAAGAACACTTTGTTTTGCATTCAGCCAAAGTTACAAATAAATACGTCTAACCGATTCATCTTCAAATTTACAATTTCTTGAATGACCATGTTCAAAATGGACTAAAATCGAAACTTGAAACATTAACCAAATTTTCAAAATTTCCAAATACTACCCAACTTTGAGTGTCCTTGACAGTGCAAGAGATGTTTTATCGTAAAATGAATGGTACAAGTTGTTTAAGCAAGATTTTATATCATTTTGAGCTATTTTAACGATAACTTCAAGACAAAAAAAAATCAATTTCTTTCGAATTTTGAAAAGCCATACAAAGTCTTTGGGAGTTAGCTTTTTAAGGATCCTTTAACAAACAGCTGACTGGTAAACTGACTGGGAGGTCACCCTACAAATACAGCTCTCAAAATTACACCCCGACGGACGCAAAAGTTTGACCTATTTTCAAACTTCTTAATGTTTATTGGACACTTAAGAACAGAAATTTTGTTTATTAACACTCAAAGGTTGCACGTTATTTCTATTTTCTTGGTTGACTTGAACGTTTTTCGGTTTTGGGGTCAAAAATGGACCATTCAAAGTCAAATAACTCAGCTGCTGATGAATGTATTGTTATTCAATTTGAATTCATCAGGTAACTAAAAATGGTCTCTAATTATAGATTAAATAGAGACTTCATTCAAGAGCTCAAATCCGTTGACCTGACTCCATATACTATTCCTACACAATAATCGCTGAGACTTAAATTTTCAGAGTGTCCCTTAGTATGTTTTCCGTATTGCCTATCTTTGGATATTTCGATCCAAACCTAAAAAGCCATTCGAAATACCGTGCCTAGTTTTTCCACCATAATTTTGATCTATTTGGACACTTTACAGTGTTCAAAACATCGTCCAATTTCAATTTGGAAGCTTTTATTTCCTACTAGAAATGTCTCGTTCTTGTGGTTATTCCAAGGTTACCTATGTTTTTCAAACCACTCTTTGAAGATGCATTTCCTAAAGCCTTCTCCCCTTTTGATTTTTTTAAAGTCTGGTTCAGGCAAATGTTAATGAACTGGACCTCATATGACCACTTTTGGATCAAGGACCATCAAATTTGATTACATGTTGTCAGGGGCCCACCAAAAAGACGTTGGTAGTTCCAGGGGTCCACAAATTAACAATCCAAGAGCTTTGGGCCCACGAGTACAGTATTGTGGATGTCTCGCGAGCCCACTATTTTGTACTTTTCCCGTAGGTCTTGGGCCCACATGCGGACCGCGGCACACCGGTTGCCTACCACTGGTTTAGGAGGTCACCTCCATGTGCCATCAATTTGGTCTTTCATGGTCAAAGGATTTCAGTGAAACATATTGTGGCACACGATGGCTATGAGCACAAAAATGAAGTATGTAAACATCCTTGCGCCCTTATTATAGGACACAAGCCATGTTTTAAATACATATTTAAAACTTTTTCATCTCTTTATACAAATTTTGTAAGGCTGCTGGGTTTTGCAGATTTTCGTTTCTAGGTATCGTTTCCCAGAAAGGTCCAAGGTTGACCACGACATTATCAAATCAGGAACCTTGTGGGATGAATCCAATTCAATTCTCTACCATGTCTAGCTCAAAGTTACCTGGAATGACGCAAATCCAACGAAATAAGGCTTCACTTTGAAGTGCTTTATTGCAAGAATAAAATAATGAACCGGATTCATTTTTTTATCTTCGCCGTTCAAGTTTTCACGCTATTTATTGGTAAATGATCAGTTTTACCGATTAATGTTTATTATTTCAAATGGTTTTTCTTTATTAGTCTTTTGCATTTAAATGCAGCCCCGTCGATTTTGTTTCTTAATCCTTATTAATGTTTTTGGATAAATACAAAACTGCTACAATCATTTAAAGAGTTAACGGTTATGCAACATACTTCGATGAAATGCAGATGCCTCATCTACGTACATGGTTTGCTCTGAGTTGACTGACACGGTATACATTACACGCACGATACTTCATGTACTCGAAGGCTCAAAAAGCTTATCAAACTCCAAAACGTGACCCAAACGCAAAAAAATGACCTCCGTTCAAAAACTCCTCCCTTCATATGTTTGTCGGCTAGTTCAGCAGGTTGAGCATCCTTCCAGAGTCATGAATGGGTGTAGTAATCTCCAACTATGAGCTCTGTTCCTCCCCCTTTCTTTCTCTCTTTCTCTCTCTCGCTCTTTGTAAAGTCGAGAACCAAGATGCCACCCATATGCTCACAGAGAGACACTCCAAAGACAGTTCTTGGCCTGGTTGGTTGAACTAACACTGTCAACCCAAACCCAACCATATCAACCAACATATTCCCGGCCGGTTTTTGAGAAAGACCGGCAAATTTGCACTGGTACCGAATGGATGATGCACTTAAAGTCATGGCCATGGGTGGCAATCACAGAGGGAGAGAGAGCCTCCAACCACGAAGAGAGAGGGTCTCGAAGCCGATTCTCGCCAGAGCCATGTAGAGAACGGACAGAGGCGGAAGAAAAGAAAGAGAAGGCAATGAAGACCAGGAAAGATTGAGGAAAAAGGCTGGCCGGATTATCGATCGCACCCAGAACATACAGAGAAAGGAAGGAAGGAAGGAAGAAGAGTCTAGCTGAATGGATGGACAAGGAGAACAAGTCGAGTCGATCATAACAAGTGGATGTCAAAGACACTTTGAAGGAGAAACCCAGGCATTAAAAACATAACACATCTCGAATATATGACCCCCGATATGTACGCTAAAGGCAAGGGCTCCACTGCGCCCTCCGACGCTCAAGCCCGAGAAAAGTAAGCGAATTTCTATATCTAACGTATGTACAAGAATGGATGAGCACATTCAACGTCCTCGATTTTTCAGATTAGCGCTTTATGTCTACGAATATCTGTTGCACGCCGGAGCACAAAAGGCTGCTCAAACATTCTTGAACGAGGTGAGTTTGATTCAAATTAGAAGCCTTTGAACTCCGTAGTGATATTGCGACTATTTGCCATAGATACGATGGGAAAAGAACATTACGTTAGGAGAGCCCCCAGGTTTCCTACACTCTTGGTGGTGGTGAGTGCATGTTTCAAACATTCTTGTTTCATTTTCAAAAGAACATCCTTCACTTTTAGTGTGTTTTGGGATCTGTATTGCGCTGCACCAGAAAGACGGGATTCCTGCGATCATAGCAGTGAGGCCAAAGCCTTTCACGACTACGTAAGTTTACTGGATTATTTTAAACTAGATACTACACTGTTCTTATTATGGTTGTGGTTAAATTGCTCACCGTGTTCATCTTTCAGGGTTTTGTTAACTCAGGCTACAGTGTCAATGGGATGCCTCCAGTAAGTAAAAACGCTTACCGTTTTGGTAAAGCGATTAGTAACACATTGTTCTTTTTATCATTAGCACCCAGGTCAACCCCTTCTGCCAAGTGGAATGGATCCTAATCGACCACCGGGTAAGATTCTACCTTTTTAATATTTGAAGGGAATATTTTGTTTCCAACCAGTCATTCCTACAGGACCGAGGATGACCCCTCCACGAGGCCCTGGACCTATGGGACCCATGGGACCCTACGGACCAATGAGAGGTCCACCACCTGGTCCACCCTTGCCACCAATGGGATCTCGTGCGCCCTGGCCTCCAACCTCTGTGGTAAGTTGAAATGAACATTCTGATCCCAAAAGGTACAATTACCTCACATCCAACGTACTTTTCCAGCCAGGTATGTCTCCGGGATATCCAGGGCCACCAGGACCCCCAGGACCTCCAGGTAAGTGTGATTCGAATGACTTGCCGTGTTTTGGGGGTATTCAAGCCACGTCTCAGCAATGAAGTCAAATTTGTTTTAGGTGATGGCATGTACTCAATGATGAAACCAACACCAGGAGGACCTATTCCTGTAAGTTTCCTGCATCGAATATCTTTAATTCTGCAAGGCAATGCTCACTAACATGGAACTTACCATTTAATAGGACATGTGTGGCCCACCAGACGGAATGGGCCCTGGCGGGGGAGGCCCCATGGGACCGGGTGGAGGTCCTCCCAATGGCGGTCCCGATAACCTCGATAACCTCAAAACCTCTCCCGGACATGGTCCTGGTACTCCAAGAGAAGATTCTGGCGGGAATAACTCAGCCGGAAGTGGCGGTGGAGGAGGTTCAGGCGGATCTGGGGGAGGAGGAAGTGGAATGGGAGAATTCGGAATGGGTGGCTATGGACCGTCATCTGGGCCAGGAGGAAATAGTGGGAGTGGAAGTGGTCCAAGTGGTGGCGGTGGGGGTGAAAATGTAAGAAACTATTGGAATAAGTTATATTAGATATTTTATCATCTTTTCACAAAGGCTTTTCTGAAGGTACACAACGAATCAGCGGCAATTCTAAAAATCAAGGAAAGCATGCAGGAAGAGGCAAAACGGTTTGAAAAGGACTCAGACCATCCGGATTACTTCATGCAATAGAAGGGAGTGCCGCGATCAAGCACATGTCTATTCCGTCTGCTCTGCATTTGTACAAGCGAAAGCCTCTCTATTTCAAATATGTATTACCAATGGCCCTGATCCGTCATCGTCCCATCCCACCCTCTCACGTTGTCATTAAACAGAAATAAGTGTAAACTATGATGTTTAAATTTTTTATTGCAACGATTAGAATCACATATAAAAGATTAAGAAGAGCATAATCATGAATCACTTTGTCAAGAGCCGTGTCTTGAAGTTGGAAATGGCTCGAATCACATCATCCCGACCCATGGACATGGTTTCCAACGCGTTCAACGATTCCAAGCTTTTTGCAACAAAAGCTGCTTGGGCTGCCTCAAAAAGCATACCAAATTCGGCGTATGTATCAAAACGCTCATTGGGGCTGAGAAATTCGTCGTTAAGGAACTCTTTGGTTTGGGAATCGCCCCCAAATTCGCGTACTAATCTAACAATGGAGACGGTGGACAAAGGCTGACGTTTTTGTTTGGCCAGCTTCTTGATTTCAGCCCATTTTTGCGTTTTTGCTAATGCTTTTACGCGGAAGAACATGTATCGTTTATCGCTCATCTTGAACTCGTTCCGTAACTTATCGGCGTGTTTTGTCTCATTGCAGACCAACAAATCAAATATGGTTTGATTCAGTGTTTTCCCAACAAACGACTGTTGCACTTTATCCTCCAGAATGCTCTGTTGTTTCAATAGTTTTTGGTTCTCCTCAGCCAGATTTGCGTACCCTTCCATTTTGCACTTTCCCCAATTTTCTACTGCGTTGTGAAGATGAGACAATCGTTGATCCATTGTTCCGGACTCGTACGCCCGTTTGAACGAAAACTGGGCTAAAGATGTGAAGTCGTCTTCTTGTATGAACCACTCTTCCAAAGCCTCGCGGTCATTATCAGCACAAAAACCCACATAAAGAACTTTGGCGAGCGGGAATTTCCGAATGAGGAAACTAAACCGAGCCGAATCCAGAGTTCGACGAACATGAAGAATGACAGTGAATGCCAAGTCTCGATTTCCACTGTTCAAGGCTTTCATAAGAGCTGTCGACTCTTTGCCGAGCTTTACTAATAGAGGAACTTGTTTGCTGATTCGAGTTTCGTGCTCCAGAAGTTTAACTGCCAATTCTTTCCTTCCACTTTCAGCGGCTTTTGCGGCAATATCACAATAAGAGATTTGGGAATGGCTGCCCAATCGTTGGCTTATGTTTCGAGCCACTTGGTTATCGTCTTCGCCATCCTTGCTCACTTTATAACAGGCCCAATGGGCTAGAACCCGACATTCACCCAGATCCTTAGGTAATTTGAGGGCATCGCAAAGTTGAAATGCCAACGCATACAGTCTCTGCGACATCAAACGATCAATGACAACTTCAGGCGTTAAATGATTGTATTGTTTTATGGTCAAAGGGATTCCCACTTTGTAGTTTCTTAAAGCGTTGAGCATCCTCAGTGTGATGCACATTTGGGTAAATTTGTCCGAAGTCGGACTTGCCCCTTTCAGAAACGATTTGCCAAATTGAGCCGCGCGGAGCATTTCTTTTTGGAGCAAGGGATCAAATAAGTACGAGGCACACTCAATGCAATCTAATACCGCCTCTTCCAAATGCGACTCGACCAATTTAACATAATCATTGGCCTTGTGACTCCGGTGATAGAACTCATCCTTGGCCAAACGGAGCATGGCTCCCGCACTGACACTTCCGATACTAAAGGTGTTCAAGAGCGGGCTAGGAACCTCATGGATGAATTCTTGTCCACTGAGGCTCATCACGCGGACCCCGTCGATTTCGGCCACCGACGTTAAGTAATTTGTTAGGAACAAGTCTTCTCGTTGGCCTTCGATCGTGACCAAATGACAAATAACACCATTTTTATCGAAACACAAGACAGCCTTATCGGCGCACCAAACCATATCCAACCCAACCAACGATTCCGAGGACAATTGGATATGACAAAATTTGTTTTCTAGCGTACCCAACCACAACACGCCATCCTCAAAGGCCACGGCAAACTCTTGACCACTTACACTGACGGCAATCTGCTGGACATAGGCTTTAGGCACGATGTCCGTTCGACACGCCGCCACAAATTGAACGGCATGTGAAAGGACCCGCACATCCGAGCCATGAGCCACCAAAATTCGGGCTTGACGATCATCAGTGAGCACGTGCCAAGCTCGAGGCTGGACCTCGGTAGGCAAATCCAGATCCACCATCTTCCGTACTCGCGGTTCTACAATGTTATTGACCACGAAGAAGCGTTTGGCGGTGGTGAGTACGGCCACGCCCGTGGCAAAGGCCGAATTAAAGACCCTGGCGCTAGAAATCTTGAGATCCTTGGCCTCGGGTCCCATGGAAAACTCGCTCATCAGCTCGCCCAAGATAGAGAACACGAGGACGGATCCGTAGTCGGTGACGAATACGGCCTCTTCACGGTTGGACCAACCCATGGCCAACACGGAGCCGTTCTTCCATTTCCAGTGGGCGATTTCGCCGCCCGAGGCTCGGAACACGTGGACGAAGCCTTCGGTTAGGGTGAGGAGGGGCCCACCCCAGGCCCCGCCCACCAGGTGCTCCACGCCTACCATGGATTGACACCAAGCCGAGGAGTAGATGTCCGAGCGGGTGAAGGTCAATGAGCCCAAAGGAATCCATTGGGCCGAGATTTCGGTCATGGTCAAAATCTGAGGGTTTTCTACCGTCATTGTCACTCCCAAACTCCCTCCTTCATCAAGTTCCTGTAGTTAGTTTGCAAACACCTTTCATTCATCAGCTGCAATCAGCCGATTTCTCAGTCATGACTTTTTTTAGGTAGTGTTCTTTCATAAATGGAACTGGAACTCGATTTTGACTCGAGTGTTGCCATGTAAGTCCATGTTCATATTTTTTAATCAAAATCGTCAAAATGCTAAACACAACCAGGGACTCCTACAAACCCTGGACTAGAGACGCTAGATGTCACAATTATGCGTCACACTCCCTTCTGGACGTGACTCTCCTTTTATACAGCTCAAGGGAAGGCCGAATTTTGCTCTCGCTTGTAAATGTACCACGATTTATTCCAAGGTTGCGTGAGTTTATTTATCCTAAAGCAATATTTCATTACTTAAACTAACTTAACCTAACCTAACCAAATGTTTACTTCAACTTCATTTATTCCTTTGAAAAATGCATTATATTTATCTGAGTCACGCAACTTATCAAAATTTCACATGTTATTTATACTCTTTTTTATTTATTTTTTAAAAATGTTTTATACTAATTTTGCTTAGCATGTTCTGTTTACGGTACATCTGTTCACTTGATTTCAACTTGGCATTAAGCTTTTAATTTCACAAATTTTCCATAAATAAAATAGTGAGTAATTTAATGAATATAAATACTTAACTAACATTGTTTTATAAATGGGTATTTCATCCAAATGGTCATTTTATGGGATAACTCTTGCAATCAATTACAAAAGGCACATGCTGATGGACTTCCAGTTGGCAGTGCTGCCATATTTTACTGGGATATTTGATCTCGTGCCTTTTGAGAGGTCAAATTGTGAGCTTTTTGACCCTAAAGGAACAATATGGCAAAACTATGCCAAAACTCCCATAGAGGTCCATAGAGTTGAGATACTACAGCAGGTTGGCCATGGAATTTCATTGTGGGCAGCAGGGGCCATTTATCATCAGGGACCAGTTGAAACTTGCCCAAATAAGTCCAATGCACTGGCTTTTGTACTAGAGCTCTCAAGTATTAGTGATGTCAGTAGGGCTAAAAAAAAATTTTTACATCAAAAATATTTTTTTACATTTTTTGCCAATTTTACGTGAATATAACATTTTAATTTTATTTGACATTTTTTGGAAAATTTCAACATTTTCTTAACATTTTTTGTACTTTTTGCTCAAAAATGTCATCCCAAAACCGGTTCTGAGGGACCAATTAATCAAAGGAAGGCTTGATTGAAATTTCCCGCCAAAATTTCCCGCTAAAATTGTCATTGTTCAGCTTCACATTTTACGATGCCAATCAATTAAAATCTTTGGAGAGGGGAAAAAGTGCCCTTAAAGTTTCTTTTTGTTATTGTGAAAAAGTTCACATCAGAAACTTTGTGACCCTTGTTTCCGTGATTATTTTACGTGGGCTAAATAGCTATGTGTAGAGTAAAGTATGTTTTAAGTTGGCACTGTTGCCATTATATACTCATACTTTAATATCTATTGCCTTTTAAAGGGTCTGAATGTGCTATCTGACTTATAATATAAACTGTTTTGACGTCTACCTAATAAAAACACCCCGCTATGTGAAGCACAACCTCCCGTTTTTTTAAGCTAGAGTTTTGACGGCATTATTTCCTTCAGATGTCTGGTCACACTGTCTTAAGTAGTCTTCTCAAGTCCTCCACGCATCTAGTCCCATTTCTCACACATTTCATTGACTTTTTTGCCCTAATTTTTAACATTTTTTTGCTCATTTTGCTCTAAATTTCAACATTTTTTGCCCTTTTTGCCCTATGTTTCAAAAATTTTTGCCCTTTTTCCTGACATTTAATGACATTCTTGGATGTTTTTCCAACATTTTTTTGAACCGGTTTTGGGATGACATTTTTGAGCAAAAAGTACAAAAAATGTTAAGAAAATGTTGAATTTTTCCAAAAAATGTCAAATAAAAATTAAAATGTTATATTCACGTAAAATTGGCAAAAAAATGTAAAAAAATTTTTAATGAAAAAAAAATTTTTCCCTAGCCCTAGTCATGCTCAAGAGTCTTTGGACAGGCCAAAGATGGCCAGGGATGCTCTGCCTTGGGAGCAAGCACCTACGGCTTGGCCTCCTTCCTGCACCCAAAGGAGGGGCTTGGTGTTGCACACAACCCAGTCACTTGCTCGCAGCAACACCACTTGGATATTTTGAGTTGCATGCAAGAATGGAACAATCAAGTCAGACAAATAAGTAATCAGTACTAATCACTATACACTTGCAGGGTTGTACTTAGTTACTTCTTAAACTAGGAACAAAATAAGTCAATCTTAAGGGGCAACAAAGGAAAAACTCTTATTTTTTTTACTTTCCAGTTGAGAGCCTTTGACAATATCCCTCAGAAAAGCTTGAAAGCTTGACGATTTTTTTCAAGTGGGTTCAAGCTCGGGTATTTGGCCTTTGGTTCAAGCCAAGTCGGGTTCAGGCTGAGGCTTGAACCCATCACTAATCCTGATATATTTGCACCAGGTGTCCGATTTTTCGGCCAAAAATCACAATTCTGTCCGAATTGGCGAAGCCATTTTCTCGTCTGTCCGAAAACAAAAATTTGTCCAAATTCTGTCCGAATTATTTTTTTTGGTTGTCCCAAGAATAAATTCGGTCCTCATTCTGTTCAAATTGAAATCTGTTATTTGTTCGAAAATCAAATTTGTCGGCTAGGGATGGGTGACACCTGCAATTTTGACGTCGACACCGACACCGGAAAGTTGACACCGACACTGACACCGACACCGGTGTCGAAGTTTCCCATCGACACCAGCGGTGTCGACACCGCTGGTGTCGACGCTGACACTGACACCAATATTGACACCGACACCGATCAATACATTTGGCATTCTGCCTCCAAACTAGTGATGTGACTTGGTGTGTTGGGCAAGCTTTTTTGCGCGAGGTCGCAAGGTAGGGTCACCTAATGGAGATTTCGTGTTGTGCTCAGCTATATCAGCAAACTCAAATTTGAGTGTCATTTCCAACCCTGTTCAGAAGTCACAAAAGTTAGGGACGCCGTTCCGTTCTCCTTGATGAAAAAACAGGTTTTTGAAGATTGGTAAGCAAAGAGGAATTCGATTTCACAAAGGTCAATGGATGAGTGTAATCGAACTAATTCGCTGGGGATTCTGGGGCCAGAATGACTAGGGATGGGTCAGAACTAGGTTCGGACGTTTCAGTTTTAGTTTGCTCCGTGAGGAAAACATTCTTATTTGAATTGATTGTCAAAATTAAGAAAATGAGTGGGGCCCACGAATTTTGATTAAATTTTATGGAGGGTGAGCCTCGACTCCGACACATCCCTAGCCATTTTGGCCCCAGAATCCCCAGCTGAATTCGTTCGATTACACTCATCCATTGGCGACACTACCTTACGACCTCGCGCAAAAAATCTTGCCCAATACACCAAGTCACATCACTACTCCAAACATCATCCTATAATGCCTCTGAAGTTTAGAAAATTCAAGGCCGTTGGACAGTCCATGTTTTGGTCTTCCTTCTGGTCCTTTTCTACGAATAAAGGAAAAATATCTGTCACGTCTGCCATGTAGAAGTTCTTTAACCTCTACGAGATCAATGTGCTCAAAATGGCGTTGTAGATTTCATTTTTAAAAATCGAATACTTTTTGGACCAAATGTGATTTAATTTATTCAACAAATAGTCTCTTAATTACTTCAAACGCAAAGCCCAAGTTATGTCCATTAGAAAATGCATGACAAATAAATATTTTAACTTTTTCTCCAACTTAAATATTCGTGGTTTTAATGCACATGTTAATTAAAATATTATCCAAATACAGTAGTCTCTTGGTCTAATTCGAAACAAAGTTCTGCTTGTGTCCTTCAAAACTTTTGATAAAAAGGCATTGAAAATTGCTCCAGTAAATGTTTTAGACTTCAAAATATTTTTAGAACAACGCCATTCTTGCTGTTCCTGAGAATTCAGGCAAGAAAATATATTTGTTTCCAAATCTGTTGAAATGATATATCACTTTTTTCCTGAAACTATTCAGCAGATTTAAAATTGTGTGCCATTGATTTTCATCATCCAAAGGGGTTTAAAACATCAATGGAATGGAAAATGATCCCTCATAAGAAACACCAAAGAGCACCACCATACCTATAATTTGTCCATACTAAGTTTGTCCTTTCTGATTTAACTAAAGGGTCTTGAATCGTAATTACAGAGCTTGTGCTCACTCAAATCAGCCCCGTCTAACCTCCCATTTCCAGAGTTAATCAGGGGATAATCCCAGGATTCCGGAAAATCCATGAAAACAATGAAAGTTGCTTGAACAATGAACACCATTAAAATAAACACTCAACATATATTTACAGGTTACCATTACAAAATATTATCATACCAGCTAGGTCATCAGTCAGACGACTTCTTTTTTCAGTGATGACATTTCCTGCTGTACTACGTGTAAATTCACGCTCAGATGGCACTGACATTCCCTGAACGATCAGGTATTTCTTGGCAAGCTTGTAGAGTCTCGGAAACGAATCTTTGTGTATGTTCCACCACTCGATGGCACATGATTTTCTTCCCATGTTGGCAGCACCAAAATATTGCGAGAATTCTTGATCAATGTTCTTTGCATGTAAACAAGATTTGGAGCTTGAAGGCCGAGAAGCAACTTCTTCATCAAAAGTAGCCCACAACAGGCTCTTCGAGATTTCGTTCAACGGATTCTTGTGTGGATTGGGTTCTTCTCTAACCACTATGGGAAATAAATAGACCTCTTGTTTCAGAGACTCGATAGCTACCTTGAGAACATCCGAATTACTTCCACCTTTGAATCCGAGTTTGTTTAATCTTGGGTCAAGGATAGTGGCAAACGCAAATTGGTCAACTTTTTCTACATCTTAGAAGCGACGTAGAAGTTGAGAATGGACGGCCTCTGCTAAGCTTGAATGAAACAGATTGTTGTGATAACTGGCATTGGTCTACCAACGGAGAAGGCTATTTGACATCGGAATAACGAGGGATGCCGTAAGGTACTTTTCTCCACTCAATTCAGTTGTTGGTTCGTAAATAGGCTTGAAAACCTCCACAGCTGATTAAAGGTTGTTCCATTCGGTTGGAGATAACGATTCAAGGTCCCCAACAAATTCACATCCAAGGAAAAAAATGATACTGTCTTTGAGCTCAGCAGCAGTAATGAGCATCAGATATGTTGAGTTCCATCTTGTCTTTACTTCTTGGGTCAACATCTTAACTTGGGATAAACCAATTCTTCTTTGACAATCCTTGAAGGCTTGAAGAGCATTGCTACTATTTTTCATGTGGGTCACAATAGCTTTGATTTTTGTCCTGATTTGCAACAAGGTTGAGTTCTGTTCACACAATACTTTTTCCATGACAAGATTAAGAACGTGGGCAAAGCAAATGATATAGGGCACACCAGTTGCTCTAATGCCAGCTTCCATGTTTGCACCTTGATCAGCAGTGCAAGCAACGATCTTGTCACCAATTGTGAATTCTTTAAAAATGTTTTTAAGTTCTTGTTGAATGGCAAGTGCAGTATGACGTCCTTCAAAGTTTGAGCAATGTAACGTCTTGCTTCCCAATTTGTTTATTTCTGGGTCCCAATAATGGACTGTGACAGCTAAAAATGGCGAATTCACTCTTGAAGTCCACATCTCAGTCGTAAGGCTTACGTGATCAACAATCTCAAGAAGTTGCATTAGTTTGTTCTTCAGTGAATTGTAAAGCTTGGGCAGATATGATGAAATAATTGCTCTTCTAGAGGGAACTTGATAGGCCGGGTCTAACAGGGACATCAGTTTGAGGAATCCCGTCTTCTCTACAATGGATAGTGGCTCTAAGTCTGTTACAATCATTTCCATAAGTGCCGAGTCGATTAGTTTCTTTCGAGGGGCGTCTTTCTTGTATTTAGTACAACTTGTCACGGTTATCATTTGGCGGATGTCTTGCTGTTTTGATTGGTTTTTCATCTTCAGTTTGTTTAGCTCCAAATATTTATTCCCATGTTTTCGTTGAAGATGACGCCAAAGACTTGATGTAGATTTTCCCTTATTAAGAGCAATTACATTCCGACATTTATAGACAGCCTTATTCCCAACAACTCTATCAAAGTGACTCTAATTAACCGCAGAATCCAGCTTTAAGTTGCTTTGGTCCAGTTGTTGGGAAATAGGATCATCGGGGTCGACCTGTAAGCAGTGATGGCATATGAATAAAAGCCATTTTCTGCCACCTGGCAGAAATTGGTGGCAGAAAATGGCTTTTATTCATGCGAAACAAGTGGCAGAAAATGGCAAAAAATGGCAGAAAATGGCAGAAAATATGTTTTCAGGAAACTCATATAAGTCAATATATTCAATACTTAAAGGGACAAAATTTGGCACTTTTGATGTCTAACTATGGCCTTACCATCCCTCAAAAGCTCATTGCATCGAAGAAGGAAGATACAAGTTCATGAAATCGATCTCCTCGATTCGTTTTTTAATTCCCCCTGAAGCCAGGGTGGCCAAATCAAGCACTCTTATTTTGTCTTAAATATGTACCAATAGTTAAACCTTAAATGCGATTTAATATCTTTATGCTCTGTCACTATTTGAACACTATAGTTTAGAATTGTAGGTTTCTAAAATGTTAAAATATATTAAATGCATTTTTTTTCAAAATTTAAATCCTAAGGCCTAAGTTCTGTTTTTTCCAAATCCAATTACAACACAGTCTTACAACATTCATTTGAAGTAAAAAAATTCGTTGTTATTTTCAAGTCAAGTTTGTTTACTCAAATATAAAATGAAATTAAACATTGACTTGACGAACATTACGTTTCATCAAAGTTAAAGCCTTAATATAAACATCTTTAATCAAAGTCTGATTTGAAGATGCTTGCTTGCTATGAACTGAATTAGTTTAAAATGAATTACTATAAAACCAAAGAAACAAAATTTGAAATCTAATCCCAAAAAAGTCATTATCGTTTTCTTTTTAATATTTAATGAGTATTTATAATACTTAACAAAAAAATTCAACAATTACTTCCTGGGGCATAATTCATTTATTAATTCGTTTAATTAATTACGCCATCAATTAACAACACCAATATTTTCTCCTTTTCAATGTGTATCGAGTCTCTTCATTTGCCCTTCCAGGGGTTTTCAAAAGTTTGAAGTCATTTTTTTCTAAGTTATGGAAAAACAGACCAAAATCTCAGGCATTAACAAAGTTAAACTTAAGTAAGCTTGACTTTTAAGGTTTATGTAGTTTCAATTTCATTAACTTCCATTGGTTGGGTTTCCATGATTGGCTTTGTCCACCAGTTTTAGGCTATAGTTGATGTATTATAGTAAACCAAACAACATGTTTACTTGCATTAACTATGTACCATTATCACTATTTGATGCACTATTTGCACATTTCAAGATGAAAAGAGCTGTGTTTCAAATGTTGTGAGTGAGAAGCAAGTGGCAAAACAAACAAGGGCGACTGAATATTGTAGGTTTGTTATAATTGTAATTTGGATCCCACAATAAGAATTTAGGTTTAAGTCATTTATTCAAATAATAGAAACCTGGTATCATCTTCTGAATGACAGAAGGAACTTAATACTCAAAACATAAAAAGTTCTTATTCCTCCAATTCAAGAAGTCATACTATCTGCATTTCCAGAATCTCGTCACCTTTTGAATAGCAAATATGGCCAATCCGGCCCAATGAGAATTGGCTTTGGTTGCCTGAAGAACGTCTAATTTGGGAAAGGCAGTATTTCCGATGAGGTTTCAGATCCTTTAAATTAAGAAATCCTTGTAAAGGTTATCCCTGTACTATCATACTATACTACTATAGTATTCTTGAAATTACCGGGCGCGTGGTAATTCCACGCACGACTTTTTTGTGCAAAATGAAAATAGTGCTTCAGAAGTTGATCTGGGCCAAGGGGCTCAACATTACAGTGCTAAAAGATGAGTATTTGCCCAAGAGCTTCATTGCTATTCGAAAATTGACCCCGCAGTCTAAATTCAAAGGTCAAGATGCCTCCTAAAGGTGGCGCCGGTCTTTCTGACATAGGCCTCGTCCATATTGTTCCACAGATTGTTGACGGAGATCTTTAGGTCGCATTATTGTTGTGGTAGATAGTGCAGGCCTTGTTCTCAACGTGCTTCCAGGTGGAGAAATCAAGGGGGTTCAGGTTTGGCAATGAGGGAGGCCACATCTCTCTGGACCAGTACCCACTTGATTCCAGATTGTTTTCAAGGTAGTTCTGGATAGCCTTGCTGGTATGCACTGAGGAACCATCTTGGGTCCTAATGTATCTATTGAGCCCGTGGGTGGCCTCCAGGACAGGGAACAGGTATTGGTATTGGGTCGGAGAGTGCGCCATTGCACTCAACTCTGTGCTCTCTTTCGCTCAGGAACGATTTGACCCACCATAAGGTGCTGTAGGTGGTGGACAGGTTTGCTGCAATGAGTTCCCTGGCCTTGGAGATTTTTGCCGGCGTTCTACTTGTCTTGGGCTCCCCGTTGGTTTCTTGTCTCGGAAGGTGGTGTCTCCCCTCCCCACCATGTTCCTGACTGTATACTGTCTTGACGTTCACGGAGAATCTCATTGCAATGTCTTTCAGCTTGTCCCCGGCCACAACCCTCTCCGCGATTTTTCCCCCTAATACCTCCATTTTCGACCTTGATCACAAAAATGCTGACTGTTGTGATAAGGAACGAGCTAGCAACAAAAAATCACAAACAAATATTCCTAATATATTCATGCAGCCTCCATTAAAATTTCATGTTGATAGAGGGAGTAGTTTCTGAGCTACAGCACTCCAAAGTCATATCCCTGGAATTACCACGCACCCGGTACAAACATCCTTTTTTGAATCATCTAAGTGGGGCTCGTTATTTTCAGGCTGATTTGGCTCGCAGTCAGGCTGCTGGCTTGAAATTCGGTAGGTGTCTTAATCAAAAGTCAGCTGTTGATCGTTCGTCTAAATGGGCAAAACAAACGATCGACGCACTGAAACACTACATACATACAATCGAAAGAAATTTGAAGGAAAAACAAGAAAATATCATCATTGTTTGAAGTTTGGATGTGTCAAGATTGTCCCAAAGGGTCTATCCTTCTTCATCAATTCGACTGTTTGTCTTTTCCTGACCATGGAGAGGAGATTTCCAAATGTTTTGCTGGAATGGAATCAGTTAGTCATTTGACTCGAGTTGACGAGGATGTGAGATTTGATGGACAAAGTTTGACCAATTAAACCAAGACTTAGTCTTAACAGACTACCTTGGATTTTTTCAACAAACTATTTGGTTGTAAAAACAATTAAAAAGCCATTTTGGCCAACTAAAATTTGCCACCTACTTCTGAGGGATTGGGGAGCGTGAAATGACAGAATGAGGACAAATTCCAGCTATTACTAGTGACGTCATCATTTTTGGCGGGAAAATTTTGTTACATAAGTTGAGAGGGTTCTTCCGAACTTTGAAATTAGGAATGCCCGACTTTGAATAACAAGATGGCCAGAGGAGATCGGTTCCTGGGGCAACTAAACCTAAAAACAAATAATTTGTTTAATTGAAGGCTTCCAATTTCTCCATTTGTTTTCAAATTACTTTGCAATACTTCTCAACACACATTAACCATACCATTGCCCTTTATGCAACATTTTTCGAAAATCTGACCCTTGAAAACTGAGATTTTTTTGGCAAGCCTACACTGCTAACAGCAGTTAGAGACGGCAGCAGGTCCGTAAAATGAAACAGTAATCACTCCACAGACCATTTAATGGCTAGACCTCGCTTCGTGCGAGAAAAAGGTGGACAACTTTGCTTCATCAGCTGGTACATAACACTACACCCCAAAATGGTGGGAATTTCGAACTTTTCAAAATTTTGCCAGCGTGGCCAAATCCTGAACAAACTCAACGTACCGTACGTACTTTGTTCTTGACGCGAGCGAACGTCGTTACTTCTGAGCACGCGGTCGCCCTGTGATTTTGAAGCTAGCGCAGCTGGGCCAAGTGGTGTCACTTTTCTCTCGCCGACGGTACGGGCCAATGCGACATCTAGTCATTATATGATCTGTGAATCACTCCCATTAGGAGGGGGGGGGCGAGAAGCCGGTGTCGACACCGACACCGGCTTTTTTGGCTTCTGGTGTCAGTGTCGACACCAAGCCGCCGGTGTCGACATTTGAAAGGTTGGGTGATTTTTAGGGAAAAGTTCCGCAGTTTCCTTTTTGTGCAAAAAAAGCGAAGATATCATGTCCTTGTAAGGCTTGGCTCAAGTATTGTTAAGTTTTGCTAAAAAATGCTTTTCATGCAAGTGGAGTTTTTGTATTCTTGCTGGTCAGTCCAAACGTGAATCGGTGGATGAGCACTCTGATTCCAGAATGGGACAAAAATCCGAGAGTGCGTGACCGCTTTTTTTCAAGTAGCGAAGGGCCTACTTTACCGTTTTAGGAGACTTCTATTGTAGTAATGCTTCAGTAGATATGCAATTACATGATGTTTTCGAGTCTATTCCCAAAGTTAGGTGGAGTTCTTTTAGGGGAGATATTTATCTACGTGATGAAAGAGTCTTTGAACAGATTGGTTGACATATTGTTGAGGATGAGGCATATTAAAAATGATCCTGATTTGAGGTGGGACAAAATTTCCTGCTGCTATTGCAAGTTAGGTGTTGAGGGCAGGTTAGGTAGAAGTTATCAAAGATCAGCAAGCCCTTTGACTATGTTTGACCCTGGCCGCTCTTGCTTGCTCTTTGATTTTGAAGTTGCCAGTTCCTTGATCCCCTCACAAAGAGGGCTTGCCTCAACCAAGACTTCTCACTGATCTCGACTCTTGATTAGTGATGGACCGAAAGCGCTTTCAGCCGAAATTTGGGTTTGGTTTCGGTTATGTCTACCAAAACCGAAAGCAGACAAATACAATATAAAATGGAGTTTGACAACAAAATCGAAAAAAATTGGTCCAAAAACCTCTGAAATTTAAGTTTTCCGATTTTTCAAAATTTGCAACTACCAAACATCGAACACATGAGCATTATATTTTTTAAGGCAGATTTTTATTTGAACAATTTTGTAATTAGCTCCTTTCGGTTTCGGTTAAGCCCTCTTTTGGCCGAAACTTTTGGTTTCGGTTATGAGACCTTTTGGTCCATCACTACTCTTGATTTATGGTAATACATCTTTCTGTACTCAGCCTTGTTAGATAACTCTCTGGCAAACAGGGGCAAAAGCAACAGGCGGGAAAAGATGAAATGATGATCCTCCTCATTTATTCATAGAAGTCTACAGAGAAGAGACGTTACGGCAACCTAACCATGAATTTTCNGAGGGGATCAAGGAACTGGCAACTTCAAAATCAAAGAGCAAGCAAGAGCGGCCAGGGTCAAACAAAGTCAAAGGGCTTGCTGATCTTTGATAACTTCTACCTAATCTGCCCTCAACACCTAACTTGCAATAGCAGCAGGAAATTTTGTCCCACCTCAAATCAGGATCATTTTTAATATGCCTCATCCTCAACAATATGTCAACCAATCTGTTCAAAGACTCTTTCATCACGTAGATAAATGTCTCCCCTAAAAGAACTCCACCTAACTTTGGGAATAGACTGTCGAAAACATCATGTAATTGCATTTCTACTGAAGCATTACTACAATAGAAGTCTCCTAAAACGGTAAAGTAGGCCCTTCGCTACTTGAAAAAAAGCGGTCACGCACTCTCGGATTTTTGTCCCAATGGGCAAATTCGATTTTGCTGTTTATCCATGAGTAAGAGGTTGCGTGCTGTTCTATGTTGGACTCCGAAGATTTTCCCCCACAAACAAACTTCAAAGCATATGAATCATTTCTCAGATCAATATTTTTGGAAAGTGTGTATTCAACAGACCGATATTCTTTAAAACATGTTCGGACCAGTTAAATCCGTCATTTGTTGATGAGATCTCTGTTGTATTTTCATGGCAATGAAGTTCTAAGTCATGCATTTTAGTGGTCGTGTTTTGGTGGCTTTTTGAGAGAGTTCTTCTAATCTCTTGTTTGCTGATCAAATAATGACTCAAATATCCGTTGTTTTGGTGGCTCTCGTTCTGGTGAAACTACTTGCCCATTTCTTTAGAGTAAATGTGTCTTCCAATCAGTTCGTAAGGTGCGCATTTGGTTATTAGAGAGAGGATCAGACTTCTCTCAGTTCATATTTAATGGTTGTAGGAGAGTTAGGAGAATAAAACACAGTCTAAGAGTGATATCTTTCGGAAAAAAAGATCTCCTTTCAAAATTTCCGATTGAAAGATTCCAAATTTTTTTCATAAACAAAAAGTAATATAAAGTTTATATTATTTTCAGGAACCAACTTGTGGTTATATAGAAGATTAAAGCGGACATAATGGGTATTGGATGGTAGGATGTACGAGGGTGTTTTTTCCATACTGCGGAGTTGGTGTCAAACCAATTTTTAAATTCAATAAGCCTTTGACATTTTCGCGCTTTATTTGGTCCAAAGAGGGTTCCACAGAGGGATGACTCGGCTGGAGACAAAATATTTCCGTATAGCGAGGCTTACCCGAAGTGTTTTTTAAATTCTCTCTTGGGGACATCATATGTTGTATTTAAGTAAAAAATCGTTTGGCTTCAAATGGAGAAAAAATACAAAAAGGAGAACATCTCACAACCTTAAAAATATAATGGCATGGTTAAAAAAAGTTGAAGTATTATTTATGATAATTATCTTTCTTGCGAGATTTTTCGTTCTCATTGAATACGCTTATGATTAATGAGATAAAGTACAATTTGACGCCCTAATAACGTATAGAGGGGCCCATTTTGGGTTTTGTAGTGAGTCAATTGTAGTCAAAGTTAGTCTTAATAAGAATGTTTTAG
>JAAGOF010000220.1:1225476-1318607 GCA_010645155.1 Tigriopus japonicus | reverse complement strand
CCATTGGCGCGCCTACAAACCGGAGTTCCAAACAATGCTCGAGACAGCCGACCAAAAGAAACTCGGAAGTGACCAGTTAAGACAATTTTATTATAACCGTTCTTCTCAAAGTTTAAGGAAGCTCGTCATCGGAGATGAAGTCTTAGTCCAGGACATAAAGACCAAACGATGGGATAAAGTAGCCATCGTGGTCGAGACCGATGGGAAAAGGAAATACCACCTGCGGTTTCCGTCCGGCAGGATTCTTTGGCGCAATCGGCGATTTCTTCGTCACGCACCGAGAGACATTCGGGATAATCAGAATTTGGATCAACCCTCGAATACACCCAAACCAATTCCCCTCAGAAGAAGTTCCAGGAAGAAATGTTCTCCGAATTATTATGAAAGTTAAATCGTCAATTGTCTTCCTATTTTTTAGCCTATTGCCGATTTGAGGGAGTTGGAATGATTTATAATAATTGGATTTATATACACCTGCAACATTCCATATTCATACTCCCAACCTCTCATTCCTATGCCTTCATCTCATCGTACTAACCTCCAACATACATTCAGTTCCCGACTTCCACGTAGACCTTCCACCATCTTGTTCCATAGTTCTCCTTTCAATAAAGTTCCACCTCTCTCCAACCACGACTACACACCCCTTACTTAAGAACATACCATTTCCTTTTCTCCCTGAGGATGTCCATTCAAATGATGTGGTCTCTTCACTCGTCCAGATCCGTTCTTCCTCTCCTGAAGTCCCTGGAAACGAAATTGAAGATTGCATCAAGGCACTCATGGAAGAATTTCAATCCGTTTTTGATTCCTCCCAAGAATTGAAGCCCATGAAAGGGAACCCCATGGTCATCCACCTCCGAGATGATATCCCAATCACACCCACCCGTGTGAATGTGGCCCGCAATATCCCCTTTGCTTATCAAGAGATGACAAAGGAGGAATTGGACTTTATGGTTTCCTCCGATATCCTGGAGAGCGTGACGGAACCATCTGATTGGGTCAGCCCATGCCTCATTGTGCCCAAGGCGAATGGCTCTGTGAGAATTGTTGTGGATTACACGGGTCTCAACAAATTTGTTAAGAGGCCCATTCATCCGTTTTCGACGGCCATGGACATCATCACGTCCATTCCACCCAATTCTATTTGGTTCGTGGTCTTTGATGCTGTCAAAGGTTACTGGCAAGTCGAACTTGACGAAAAATCCAAACAGCTCACAACCTTCCTCACGCCGTTTGGTCGATACCGCTTTTGCCGAGCCCCTATGGGATTGAACGCATCTGGGGATGAGTTCTGTGCGAGAGGAGATCGGGCCCTTTCTGGCCTAGTTGGTGTCCGAAAAATCGTGGATGACATCTTGATCTGTGGGGAATCCGAAGAATACCTCATCCAGAAAACCAAAGCCGTTCTTCAACGCTGTCAAGACCACAATATTACCCTCTCCAAAGACAAAGCTTAAGTTGGATCTTCAGTTAAATTCGCTGGCTACATCATAAGTCGAGATGGAGTCAGTCCGGATCCATCCAAGGTGGCCACAATATCGAAGTTCCCGGCTCCTGCCAATTTGACAGATCTTCGATCATTCTTAGGTTTGGCCAACCAACTGGGACACTTTGTTCCGGATTTAGCCCACGCTTCTCAACCATTACGCAATCTGTTGAAGAAGGACATTGCCTATCAGTGGTTACCCGAACACCAAGAGGCATTTCAAGCAGTCAAGACCATACTCACCAATCCCAATGGTCCTGTCTTGGCTCATTTCAATCCCTCTCTTCCGACCTCTCTTCTGACCGATGCGTCACGCCTCAAAGGTCTGGGATACGCCCTTCTTCAAACCCGTCCAGATGGCCAATCCAATTTAATCCAGTGTGGATCGCGATACCTGAAGGAGGCTGAAACACGTTACGCCGTGTGCGAATTGGAAGCACTAGCGGTGCAATGGGCGATTATGCACTGTCGAATGTATCTCGCAGGCATGCAATTCACCGTCATTACCGATCATCGTCCTTTATTGGGCATCTTCAAAGGCTCGAATCTGGCAGCTGTGGACAACCCGCGCCTTCAACGCATCTTGATGAAGACTGCTGGATATACCTTTAATATAGAATGGATTTCAGGCAAAAATCATCGGATTGGCGACACGCTTTTGCGGTATCCCCTCTTTGAGGATGAAAATGTCCAGGATGACGATTCACTCGTTGAGCCCTCTTCCTCAATCCTCTTGTCCGCCATTCAGATGGAATCCAGCTCAGATGCAGCCCTCTTTTCCATTGCCGCTCAAGCTAAAGAGGATATAAATTATCAAGCCGTTATTTCGACATTCCTTGCCGGTAATTGACCTAAATACTTACCCCAATCTCATGCGGCCAAAATGCTTTCCAAGCAATGGGACAGCTTGTCATTGGACCCCGATACCGGCCTTCTGGTGCTTCAAGGCCATCAGATCCTTCTTCCGAAGCAATCTCGTCCCAACATTCTCCGTGACCTTCACCAGTCCCATCAAGGCATCCGTCGGACCCGCGATCTGGCCCGTAGCCTCTACTTTTGGCCAAGCATGAACAATGAGATTGAGCAGGTCATTAGTTCATGCGCTCAATGTCAAGAATTTCGACCGAGTCAATCTCCAGAGCCGCTCATCCAATCTACCCCCATCCGTCCATTTGAAGCCATTTCAGGGGATCTATTTCACAGTGCCGGCGTTCATTACCTGATCATGGTCGATCGATTTTCGGGTTGGCCGTGCGTGGCACGACTTTCGCGATTGGACACCGGAACCATCAATCACATTTTGGAGGACTGGTTCGTGGATTATGGTATCCCTCAGCGATTACGCTCCGACGGTGGACCGCAGTTTTGTGGAGACTTCGACGAATTTTGCCGCCGGACCCACATCGATCACGAGCTCTCGTCGGCCTACCATCCCGCTTCCAATGGCCATGCCGAATCCGCGGTAAAGGCCATGAAAACCTTGCTCCAAAAGCATGGCAATGATTGGCGAGCCTTTCGTCAAGCGCTTTTGGCCTGGCGAAACGTGCCAAGAACCGATGGACTTAGCCCAGCCCAATGGCTTTTCGGTCGTGGCCTCCGTACCCGCATTCCCTGTCACCCGGCCTACTACAATCGCTTGTCTGACCAAGCTTGGAGCCAAGCCCTCATTCGCCGTGGGGAAGAGCGTGAAAAGGTCAAAGACCGATTCGACACTCACACCACCACGCTCAAACCGCTCCAACCTCACGACACTGTTTTGATTCAGGATCCCCGAAGCAAAAAGTGGAATCGCTCGGGTCTTATCATCCATGCTCGAAAAGACGGCCGTTCTTATGACGTCGAAATCGATGGCCGAACCTCAATCCGAAATCGAAAACACCTCCGACCGATTACGATGGAAAAATGTTCTTCCGATCCAAATGGCGACCCTGATCTTTCGGACAGATCCATTCTCCGTCGCAGCTCTCGCTCACGTCAAAAGATAGTCCGATTCAAGTTTTAATTTTTAATAAGAATATGTCATGTCTTCTGCTGCTATCTTTAGGGGGGAGATGATAAGTATTCCCTTCAACGCCCTCTACCTTTCTCCTTCCTAAGCGTACTCTTTCCTACCTCTTCCAATACCGGTTATTCTCGTTCTACCTCTTTGTCCAACCACTTCTTCTCCGACTCCATATTGAAATAAACGTACTCTTGATATCTCATCAACCAGGAACCTCCGGCTTCCGGATCCTGGAGGAGTGGTTACAAGAATGGAAAATGTTCGCTGCAATCAGACCCAACGAAGGACACTTACTCACAGGGGTCAACCGAGCAGACAACTTAACCTAATGAACAACTCGACCCTGGAAAAAACTAAACCTGCTGCAAAAGTCGAGCTTGTGGATATATAAAAATGCACAAAACTCAAACTAGTGGTTCAAAATATTTACTTTGATTCAAAAAATCAAATTTGAGGAAGGAACAATCTGCCTTTGGCAGAGGGAAAATTAAAAGAAGAATATTCAATAGCAAAAATGCCTTTTGAAAATATGAAGTTATAAATACATTATAGATTTTCTGAAAAATGATGGTCTGCCATGCAATTTTGATTATTAGAAGTTCAATTGATTGTTTAGTTCTGTTTTGTGCCTTTTTGAAGTTTTCCACTGAGTCAAGTTTCCACTGAGTCAAGTTTCTTCTGGGTCAAGTTGTCTGCTGGGTCGAGTTGTCTGTTGGGTCGAGTTGTCCGCTGGGTCGAGTTGTCCACTGGGTCGAGTTGTCCACTAGGTCGAGTTGTCCGCTGGGTCGATGTCCACTGGGTCGAGTTGTCCGTTGGGTCGAGTTGTCCTGGGTCGAGTTGTCCTCTGGGTCGAGTTGTCCTGTCACCGTTCGACTCATCGAAATTTTCGTTCTTATGATATGTAATAAATAATCTTTTAGGGTGGTTCTTAGTTGAACCGAAACCAATTTTCCTCGAAGCTCNNAGACCATGGACCTGCTCAGGGGCTTTCCGTAGGCGATCTTTGTGGCCTCCGTGATCTCCTTGGCGTTCTTGCCGCACTTAGCCAAGTCGGCGGCGAACTTGCGTTGATCTGTCATTTCTTTATTTTGGAACGGGTTGAAAGTGGTGTCCTTCTTTAAACAGCTACGGCTGTCTTGAGAGGCAAAATTAGAGATAGATCAAAGGGGATATTTTATTCAGAATATTCAAAGGAATATTTTTTTAGTTCAGCCAACCTCTATTTAAACTCACCGATTTGGAATTAGAGCGCAAGTCTTGTTTGTTTTTTATTTTACCACGTACAGTAGATGATTCTTTGTCAAGTTTCAAACGTGACTTGGATCGTTACCTACAAACTGTACCCGACCAACCGTATGTACCAGGGTGCCCAAAAGCGGCAAATTGAAATTCATTACATGACTAAATATATTATAAGAACTGACACCCAACATTGCAGGGAAATCATTCCCAAGCATCGGTTAAAAACCCGTGAACGAGCAAGGAAAAAATAGTCATTCACCATATATTCGCCTCACACTCAACAGAATCCATAAGACACGAAGTCCACCAAACCTCGATATCTGACCATTACCCAACACCCATTACATTCAGAACCAAAAGACGGCCACCATCGCCATCGATCCCATCCCTTCAACACGGACTGTGGATTAGAAGACTAGCCATAGACGCTCAATTTTGCACCAGACTCATTGAGGGAATACGGATAAAGGAAGAAAAGGAGTAAAGGCGGCGGCAAGAGCTATCTACAAAGTAATAATGTCAGGCGCGACAGAGATAAGACCAAAAAAGAAGAAAAAGAAGCCTTGGTTTGGCCCCTTCAAATACCAACTTCAGAAAGAAATGGTGAGGCTACAGTGGTTGTCCAGAACCATCATGAACGCTCCCACTACAAAGAGATATACGCTTGCAGAACAGCCTACCACCGCTCCCTGAGAGTGGCAGAGGCCACCTACGTATAATAAGGCCAAACATCTACGTAGACCAAATTAACCACCCAGACATGGGTGGCGTGTATAAAGCACCAGGGGCTTTCCGCAAACTATCAGAAATAAACTTGAACTTGAGAAATGAACTCCCACCTTATTGCAAGATTTGACGCGGACCCCTAGTGGAGAGAGGCCCTCCTCCAAGGCTGTGCTGAAGGGGAAGAACAATCACACCCACTCTTGGTTCCGATAACAGAGAAAGAGGTCCAAATGGCACTGGCAAAAGGAAAGAGCAAAGCACCTTCCAACATAGGCATCTCACCAAGTAATCTGAGGGAGATAGCCCTGGCTCTGAGCACACCCCTAATGAAGTTATTCAGCTCAATTCAAAAATCCAATACTGTCCCATCAAAGTGGTTGGAATCATCGGTCATTGTTATTCATAAGAAAGGACTCACATCTGATCCAGACAATTTCAGGACAATCGCGAAGGAAAAACCCATTCCTCAAGGTGTTATACACAATCCTTGCGAGGAGAATAGCTTCATACAGTGAGAAAGAGGCCCTCCTTCCAGACTTCCAGTTTGGATTCAGAAAAAATAGATCAACAACATCGGTGGCAACAGGACTTCACAAGAGGGGTAAGCGGGTCCCTCCATACAGATGCGAGAAGAAAAGTGTTTGCAGCTTTTGCTGACTTCAAACAATGTTTCGACTCTGTGAAAACGGGGCTTGACTTCCCCAAGTTGTTGACTGTTGGAATTCCCCAAAAATTGTGGAACACAATCCAAACAACTTTTCAAAACCTACGTCTCTACATCAGGAGTGGGTAATACTTTTCCAGTTATTTAAAACAAGGGCTGCCCTCAAGGAGACCCCCTTTCCCCAATTCTCTTCAACCTGTTTGTTTTTGACTTACCTATGGCTCTAGGCCACAGAGGAGCAAGTCTCGCAAACGAAAACAGGGTCCACAGTATTCAGTACGCGGAAGACCTAGTGGTGCTGGCAGAAACAGCGTAGGACCTCCAACCGGGAGTGGATGATCTCGTGGCACATTGCGAAGAGAAAAACCTTGGGATTAAAAGTCGCAAAAACCAAGGTCATGGGGTTCATGAAAGAGAGGCCACCTCGATGGGGGATTGAGGTGGGAGGGGAGACACTAGAAAAAGTGAAAGAGTACAAGTACGTTGGGTACACCTCAGGGTTGGTCGGGGGGATTATCCCCTCCAAAAAGAGTCCCGTTTATTTTTGGATTTTTTCCTAGATTTCAAGATTTTTCAAGCTTTTTTCCTACTTTTCAAGCTTTTTTCCTATCTTAGAAGCAATTTTTTCTTCCTCTTCAAGCATTTTTTCCTACCCTAAAAGTACTTTTTCCTACGTTTCAAGCATTTCTTCCTCATTTCTATAATTATTAATAAATTTCCGTAACACTATATGTCCCACAAAATCTCACTTTTTTCAATTAAGTCCCACACAAAAATGATTTCCATTAATACAGTGAAAACTCCTAGGTTTTTAGCTTTTATTTGTTTGTGTTTCCAAAGTCAAAACGCAGCTTTGCAACTGCAATCTGATAAAGGCTGTCTGCTCTGTAGGAATATTGCAGGGTTAGTTGGAAGACTTTCTCATCCATAAAGCGTCCTATTTTTTGGGATTAACGGGATTTTCCTCCAGGGAATAACGGGGATAAAAGGGATTTCCCTCCTTTATCAAACAAATTATCCTTATTTCTAAAAATTACTTCATTTTTTTTTGTCTCTGTATTACATTCACTGAGCATGAAGTTTTCTGACCTTGATAATCTTCAATTGTGGAAGACTTTTTCAATTTCATCACCACTCAACAAATATTGTCAATTGTTGGCTTTTTGTAACATATTTTTTGAGTTTGATATTATTTTACAATTATTTGTTATATATTCTGTTAAATATTGTAAATATATTTTATTGATATTTATATTAAGCCTTTAATGTTTGATCGGCCATTTTCAGGGATGCCAAAAATTATTCAAACATGTCAAAATCGGAACAAAATTGGCTTTATTTCGTTTATCCACCGGTTCATCCCGTTTATCCTTCCATTTATCCCGTTTATCCTCCCATTTATCCCGTTTATCCCCCCCATTTATCCCGTTTATCCCCCAATTTATCCCGTTTATCCCCCAATTTATCCCGTTTATCCCCCGGGTAAAGGGGATAAATCGAAAAAGTTGATCCCCCGACCAACCCTGACAACTAGGGACTCGTTCAGAGTCAAAGCTTAAAAAATCACATGTTCAACATAAAAAAGTGGGCGTTCCATAGCACACATATCCCACAGATTACTAATCTTGTATGAATCCTTGGCTAATAAGGCTTCTTTGAAGAATGTCAGAGGTTTCTTCATTTTTTCCTAAAATCAGCCTTTTTTAAGTATATTTATGGCAATCATCTTGACAACACGAAAATTTATGTAGTTTAAAAAGAATAACCCCAGCATCAGAACCTTAGCTTTACATCATCAATTTTGTAGAAAATCCATAAATAGCTAATTCGTTGAACATTAAATATCCCGAGTTTAAAGTCTGCAATGTTACTCGTTGGCCCAAAATCAAAGATCCACAAGCGACCCCATTCAATTGAAATTTCTGTTGACGAAAGGGGAATATAGCACAAATTGACCTCTCCGTCGTGGATAATGCACCCCCCTCCTTTGGTTCTGGACCACCAATCCATACGGCAATTACATTATTTCCGAGTTTTGAATGCTGCACACTCAAGAACAAGACACTAGATATCCAAAACTCTTGGCCAATATCAATTGAAATCCATTGACCCCTTAATTCCCTGTCGGAGTGCCAAAAGTACGGGTTTTGATAAGGGTTCCCATCCACTGTCCACCCTGGTCCATGGCTTTGTCCATTGTAAGATGAAATAGCTACAACTTTCATATGGGTGGCAAGGTTGGCACCCAAATACTGACAGAAGTATTTGGAGATGCGATCGTTGGGTGAGACGGTTTCGTATGTCTTGGTGACTGGATTAATTGCAAAAACTGCTCCGCTATCCGTTCCAAAAGTCCAATTGATGCATCTGGGACATTTGGATTTATCCTCACCTTCAGTCAAAACTGTCTTTCCTAAAGTCCAAACTAATGCCTTGGGCCCGCCCTCGGGGGGTGCCTCTTCTGCCAAAGATATGAACCGAGGGGTAATTGAGTCTTCTGCTAATATTGACATCTGGTCGACAAATTCATCCGTTTCTTCCATTGGCAAAATACCTCCCAATTCTAAGCAATACAACATTGCCTCATGATAGGTGTGGCTAAAACGGACCTCTTTGAGGAACACTTCTTCTGGACCAACGGTAATTGTCTTGTTGAAGCCGGCTGCTAAAGCCTGAGTTCGGGTAAGACCCATCGGTTTGGAGGTGAAAATTTTCTTTTTGGTGGTGAAGAAAACTTTCAAAGGCACAGCATTCAGAGCTGCTTCATCTGATTGATCGTTGCCAAGGAGAATGCAATTCTCACGCGCTAAATCATTCGAAGCGTTTTTTGCGTATGAATATCTATTACAGCTCAGATTGACGTGACAAAATAGGGCACACATGGCTTCTCCTTTCGAATGGACTTGGTTCATTAGGCTTGCCGAAGAGGTTGTTGACCACAGATGAGCAATGTAATAGACATAAACGAGTAACATTGCCAATTTCATTGTCTGTGTTTTCTAAGAGGAAGTCTGAGGACCCGCAATTTAACCTTCGGTCTTAAAAGGTGAGTCAAAACTGGACGGATACTCATGCAATTCAATAATTTATCTGAAATGTTAACACCAAACTGGTGCTACACATGATTGCCAGAAGAAGACCTTTGCATTAAAAACGCACATTTAGTTCCTTGTGCTATATATCTTTATTTGATTGGTGCCTTTTGGTGTTGTTTAACCAATCGTTATGATGTAGCAACCACCAATTGAAAAACAGCAGTGGTCTTTCAAGACACCTTTATTGTAGGTTGCAACATATTTTAAAATGTAGGCCATAGCCAACAAAAAAGAGACCAGTGCAGATTTCAGGGAAACACAGTTTTAACAAAAAAAGAGGTCTAAATGTTTTTTGATAGCTTTATTCCTGTTTCCATTTTGAGTTTGTTATTTATTTTCTACGAGAACTTCATAACCTTAGTTTGTTTCTTGTGATAATCTTGGGAGCGATTACCGTATCATATTACAGACCTCCTGCCGTTAGAAGTCTAGGCTTGCCAAAAAATGTCTCAGTTTTCAAGGGTCAGACTTTCGGAAAATGGTGCATATAAGAGCAAAGGCATGGTATATGTATGTTAAGGCGTAAAGCAACGTAATTTAAAAACAAAAAGGAGATTTTGGAAGCCTTCAATTAAACAGATTATTTGCTTTTACTTTTTGTTGTCCCAGGAACCGATCTTCTCTGGCCATCTTGTTATTCAAAATGCGGGCATTCCTGATTCAAAAGTTCAACCCTCTCAATTGATGTAGCGAAATTTTAGATAAAAGCAACAAGCATAGTTTTTTACAAAAAAATTGCCAAGAATTGTTATTGCAACTTCAAGTTGTGCAGATTAGAAATGCATTGTTGCAATTACCAGGCCTTAGTCTTCGTTTTAGCTGCCTTGCACGCTCATCAGAAACACATGTCTTCTGAACTTTTTTCCCGCCAAAAATCATGACGTCAATAGTAATTCGTGCCATCCAGACTACTGATGGGGTCAATCATGGATTGGATTGGGAAAATTGATAATTGAACCAATTTTAGGGCTGATTGGAGAGATTGGTGATTGGATTGAGATTTTCAACCTGGTCCTTCAACAAACAGCATTGCCAAAATGACGACAGAAATTGTAACGGCACAAATGTGCCGATGATCAATAGGATGAACCTAGAAACCATTCAGTGGATGTCCCGCATGTTTGACTCTTGCCATATACACTGCCCATTTCCCATCAACGATCTATTTCTTTAAGGTTTAAATGGTGACTCTTTTTGTTTGGTCCTGTTAAGTAATTTTTGGCGAGCCTTTCAGACATGTAAATCCTCTCAACTTCAGTGATGCTGAAAACAATTGATCTGTGGCCAGATTTTCAAAAACATGGCACATAGTCATAAAGAATTCTTCAAAAATAAATACCACAGACAACATATTCCATTTAATACAAATAAAGTTACGTATTAGAATATTCCATGTATTTGATGTTGTGATTTCTAAAGGATGGGAAAAAGGTTGAACAACTGAAAAAAAATCTGGGCAGACTTGTTTGCAGTCTGCAAACGCAAGAACTGATAAAAAAAATGTAGAAAATGCGAAAAAAAAATTGAGATTTAGTTGTAAAGCCAACATATGTTTCTTAAAACCAAAACTGCCAAAAATGAAAAAAAGCTCCTGGCCAGGATAATTATATCCAACATTGCCTTTCATCGAATTGGCAGAATTTTGATCACAGTTTTGAAACAAGCGTGAGACTGGCTTGGCCTCCCTGACGTGATCCCAACACAGACTCATCTAGCTTTAGATGTGGCCATGAAAAAGAAGACATGAAATTTTATCATATCGAGACAAGACATTTAGCCATTAAAATTCAATTTAGGTTAGAGTCTATTAAAGACAATTTAGTAACTCGTTCATGTTTCGCTAGTAATAACTGGAAAAGACTTGAACATTTCTAATTTGATTATTGGAATATCGAGGAAAACAATTTCACAATGTACCAACCAGTCACACTGTGAAAAACCTTTGAAGAAGTATTGTTCTCGATG
Source organism: Tigriopus japonicus (assembly GCA_010645155.1). Lineage (NCBI taxonomy): Eukaryota > Metazoa > Arthropoda > Copepoda > Harpacticoida > Harpacticidae > Tigriopus > Tigriopus japonicus. The sequence continues at coordinate 1,307,424 of JAAGOF010000220.1, read as the reverse complement.
TGCTCGTGGAGAACCACCCTTATCACGCCCATTGCTTTGTTGCAAAGTGGTTCAATTGGATTTGCAAACAGGACGGGGAAGAGAACATTGGGTACTAAAAGAAACGCAAAATGCAAAAAGACGGTTGTCAAACTTCCATTTTCGAAGCCCACAATTATCAACAAAACGAGGAACATGCCAATATAAATGGGGGACTAGAACGAATCTTGAAAAGAACTTACGCATAATGGCGAATCGCATCTTGCACCCAAAATCACATTTAATCCACTCGCAAAATCCTCTTGAAAAAGAATTAAGAACCACATTTCCCCCGGAAACTCTCCCACATACCAAAACGTTTCATCGCGCTCATCCATTACAATACTTCAAGGCTTAAATCGACGAAATCATACCTATTCTTTGATTATTGTGAAAAGGAGTGAAGTCCAATCTTCAGCTCCTCAAGATTTCTACAGTTTCAGAGTTGTAACAAATTGGAAATCTCTGATGCGCCCAATCTGTGACTGAATTCAAATGATAAGTCTCCGTGCTATTACTAATCCCCTGTGGTTCTTGGACCTCTGAATTAAAGTCCAATTGAGAAAATGTACACTCATTAATGATTATACTGCATGTATTGGGACCACTGATTTTGTATGAACATTTGCATATGTCAACTGAGTTAAACGTATTTCTATTTCCTCTTCCCGTACTCTTTACACAGCACAACTTTTTTTGAGTGGACATACAATAAATAACATTTCAGACTCAAATTTGCAAAATGTTTTCACCATGTTCAACTAAACCAGACATAAATGATATTTATGTCTAAGTTTTGATGTTTATGAGAAAATATAAATGATAAATGAAGAGGGGATGAACAGACTATACAAATGCAATTTGCGGATCTTCTCTGGGAACCATGGGCTTCATTTTGAGGGTGTTGACTTGAAGGTTGTTTTCAAGGCATTCACCTTGCAAAATATTGATGCTATTTTGCAGTCTTCCGCTGAAATTGATGAAACGAACCAGATTGTCTACACATTGCATGTTTTGAATTCCTTTGTCATTGACGGTGGGGCCTTGGTGAGCGAGGACCTCCAGCAGGTCAGATACACAAAGGGTGGGCGGTAGGGGATCCTTCATCATGAGATTGTGTTTTATGGAAACCTTCAATTTGGTAGTTTGAGAAGTACAATACACAATTAATGATATTGTTGTATGCACATAACTTGCTTAACACCCTTCAATTTGCCAGTGTAAAACTGCTCAAGGTGTCTAGCCTTATAAACCATATTGTAACAACTTAGTTGGGTGCTAGGGTAAATGACGAGTTCTCATGTAGTTGGAACTTGATTTCTATATGCATATAGTATCCCCATAATCATTACAAATGCATGTTCAGGCAATTTCGTGCAGTGTCTTTTCACTCTTTGCCCTAATGCAAGCAATTTTGGAAACCCTGCATATTTCTGTGTTATTGTCAGTTAACGTTGCGCTCAAAATTAGATATGCTTCATGAACTCAAATCCACATACTTTCAATTTGTAATCCATATATATTTGATTTAAAACTCTTTCTTTACATTTTAAATGATGAAGAATGGCTAAAATATTTTTGCCAACTCTTAAAAAAGGTGCAAAATTATTGATCGCATGTTTAGAATCGTGCTACTTTTGGGACCTGTTGTGCACCCTGAAATGCTTTTTCCCAGATTAACGAGATTGGTTTTTGGACTGAGATTGGGGGCATCAAGATTGGTTCAAGGCTAGATTGAAAGGCTGAACGGATTGAATGATTGGGATTTTCCATCAGTAATCCAGACACTCTGTGCTCCCAGAAAGATCCGACTGCAAAAGCTACAATATTTTTGAAAGAGCGCAAAGGAACAAAAAAACTAATGGTATCATCTTTAACTTGTTATTGAAACTTTTATTGCATATGATTCAACAAACAGTTGAAGCCGGAAAAAGCAATTTCCTCGTAAATTAATATTTAAGCCACGGCGATCTTTTCGGTTATGGGTCATTTTTGAAAAAAGATCGTTCTTGACTCCCAACTTTTTTCTCCCTCCCAAAATTTGACTAAAATCGAAAGTAAGGAGATACGAAGGGAAGATAAGCACATCAATCTTAAGAACTATTATCTGCCACACCCTTTTTTGTTTTTTATTTTTTTGTGTGAAAAGCCATTTCTGAGTTTTGAATATTGTTTGTTGTTTTATTTGAATCCCCTGTTACATAAAGTCGCTTTTTTGGCAAATTAAATGTCCATCAGTGAAAGATACGGAGACTTTGTGGGCACGAAATAGGTGTTAAAAATATGCTTTTGTTAAAAAAACGAGAAATCGAAAATAAGTTTTCGTCGGAACACTGTCGTAATCTTTCTTTTATGTAAGTTTGATTTTTTGATTTCACAACTTCATTTTTCATTCCTTTTCTTGATATCGACAATCTTTAACTATCAATCTTTCATACTAACATTACTAATTGTGCAATATATGTGTGCCATACTACTACGGGCATAACATTGGAGACCGGGATAACAATGGAAGACCTTTATTCTAGCAAAAGACTCTCACAGTTCAAGACGTAAGGTGCATGATAGTACAATGCGACCCTTGAATGTAGTAGGTTCTTTTACCTTTATTCAAAGGTTATCGATGTTTGGCGTTTCTTTTTGACTTCCTTGTATTGCCATTCTTACATCAAGAGTCAAGGACTAGTGTCCTCATGCTCAGTGATTTCATCTTTTTCCACATCCGGTACTGGCTGTGGTTTTTTTTTTCCCTCGCCATTTTTGGCCTTGGCACATACAAGCATTTGCTTCTCCAGGGTCAGGGGTTCCAACAAGTCTATGTGTAAACTAGAGCTCTAGTGTAAACCTTTTTTATATCAAATCAATTCAGACATCCCTTTTCCTTACACTTGTGTGACTCAGAGAAATTTGATTTTCATTTCAGATACTCAAAAAAGGAGGGAATGAGGCTTTTAGTACCATGCTTTTTTCATTGTGTCTCGGCCTCATGACCTAATGTGATGACGTCGACAGCCGGTCACGTGACCTCAACAGGAAAAGCAGAACATTGTTCTGAATTCAATACTATGATGTTTGACAAAAACTGCTTTATCTCACTCAATTGTGTTGTTGAAGGCTTAATGACTAAGTTAAAAAGGACCAATTAGGTTCGGTTGAATTTTTGAAATTGCTTACTCTCAATTCTAATCCAAATTATCAGAAAAATATTCAAGAAATGATTTAAATAATTTCTGAGAGGGATAGATTGTCAATTCCAGTCAGAGTTGGGTAAATAACGTGATGAAATGTAATAAATTACAAATAAAATTACTTCCTCAAAAAATGTTATTCATCACAATAAAATTGTTTGAAAAATTAAATGACTTCACAATACTTCAAAATTATGGGGATGAATTCAAATTTATTTTCTTGCACCTTTTGGCAAAGTTCTATTGACTGAGACTCTTTCGTCAATATTGAATTTGATTTATTCTCAGTTATAGGATTATGTGGGTTTGATTTTATTCATTATTTTTTCTTTTGAAACTGGCATACTGGGCAAGTGATGGTTGTCCTACTTTGTTTAAAAAGTGTTATGTTTATTGGTTTTTTCACTTGCCATTTTAATACCTTTAAAATGCCCAATACATTTTTAGTGACACACATTTTTGTCTTGAAATACTATGACAGTAACTTATTAATTAGTTGATGTTTCAGTATCAGTTTTCTTTTTTGTTGAGGAGACATTCTGTTTTTGCCTAAGTTGCTACATTGCTAGGAAAAATTCAAGCCTGAAGAAATTGTTTTTTTGAGAGTCTTTACATGGTAATTGGAAGGCAGTGGGATAAAACTTTGACATGTTTTTTTTCGTTCAACCCTTTTTATTTCTTTTTATGTTCACATTGAGCCTTAAAACCCCCAATTGCTGAACTAGAACCATTTTAAGTGTAAATCTTGGCATTGAATTCAGGAGAATGTCCTAGTTTTTTACAGCAAGGTGACTTGAGAAAACGTGAATTCAAGGAGCTGCATTTTGTGGATTAGGGTTGGGTTTTTGCAATCTTTTGGATGTGTAAATTATTCCAAGCTTGTCTGTAAGATTCTCACAACAAATAAAGTTATATTCTTGCAAAATGATCCGTTTCTACACACTAAGCTGTTACACTTGGGGGCGGGAATCGGTCACCCTTTGAGCGTACTTTTGTGAAGAAATTTAAAACAAAAGGGGTTAAATCGGGAGAGCCAATCTACAAGTCATACTCCATAGCTCGCTGTGCGGCGCGTTCCTGCGTTGGTGTGAATTTTCCTGCGTGATAGCCTGGAGCTAATGAAGAAATCCAATATAATTCAGATTAATGTCATTTTCTTGACATAAGTCATAAAACAAAAGTCCACAAGGATTCAATGAGCAATCATCATGGTTTTTTCAAGCAACATGGTTTTTATCATTGGGGTTGTTTAAGGGCATTTTTCTCTTCGTAGAATGCTAAAAAATATCTTCTTTGTACCTTTTTTCAACATTTCACAGTCTTCTTTTAGCTTTGGAACGCCAATTAAGTGCTAAAAACAAAGACAGAGGAGAACATTGATATCATTGTGCAAAGGGAAGAATGTCCTAGAACTATCCCAATGATAAAAACCATGTTGCTTTCAACAAAAGATGGACAATCACTATCACAAAGCAAATCAGTAGGTCAGAAGTTGGAAGATATTTGACTTAACACAATGAAACAACACAATTTCAATGCTTTAAGAGACATCAATTGAGCATCAAATGATTGCTCATTGAATCCTTGTGGACTTTTGTTTTATGACTTATGTCAATAAAACGAAATTAATCCGAATTATATTGGATTTCTTCATTAACTCAAGGCTATCACGCAGGAAAATTCCCACCAACGCAGTAACGCGCCCTCGCTCGATCCCACTCCACGTAATCCTTAGCCTATCACAATGCTCAGAGGCAGTGTGAGACGGCAGCAAAACTGGCCGTGGTGGAGAAATATTTCAATGGTTCAAAAGATGAAGATATGACGCTGCTCTATCGAAGGGCGCGGTCCACGCCTTGGGGTGCTTGCTTCAGTGTGCTTACAAATATTTTTATCACCCTGCAACGATCTCTATCAACGTTTTAACTCCCCAATGTGTCCCTGCCCGTCAATTCCTCAGGATATCAATCCAGATCCCTTAAGATACGATTTCCCGAGAAGAAATAGAGATCTCACTAATTTCCCACAGAAGTAAAGCCTGTGGACTTCAGGGGTGCTCTCCATGGCATTTAAAATACTCTCAATACTTATTTTTGAACCATTAAGCCTCATCTTCTGTACGTCCATTGATCCATTGACCCCATGTTTGGCGTAATTCCATGTTGTTCTTTTTACACAAGAAAGGTCCAGACCTAAGCAACTTCAGGTCAATCGCCATCCAAGAGCCGGTTATTAATTTGTTGTATTTTTGACATGGACGTAGTAATGGACCCTCCATGGACACTTGCTTGATCCTACTCCATGTAATAGACCTTTGTTGTAGCATGAAAAAGTCATTGGATAGGTGGCACCCTGGATGAAAAAACTAGTTCTCTGGAGGTTTCGTATAAACACATGTGACTCCCTCATATTTTATCTCAAAGAAATATATCGTTATTTTAATCCTTACTATTTCTGACATCACAACCTTCAGAGTTCAAAATTTTAGTTCCAGTGAGTACTAAGAGAACCATTTCATGTGCTCTGTTCTTGCACCTTCTATGAGTAGTTCACAAACGTTCGGCTTTTCTCTTACATTTCATTGTGCAACGCGTAATTCAAACTTAAATTTTATTGCCCTACATATCAACCAATATTGCTTCATTTTGTCACACAAATAGCGGGATTCATCCAGGGTGCCACCTATCCAATGACTTTTTCATGCTACAACAAAGGTCTATTACATGGAGTAGGATCAAGCAAGTGTCCATGGAGGGTCCATTACTACGTCCATGTCAAAAATACAACAAATTAATAACCGGCTCTTGGATGGCGATTGACCTGAAGTTGCTTAGGTCTGGACCTTTCTTGTGTAAAAAGAACAACATGGAATTACGCCAAACATGGGGTCAATGGATCAATGGACGTACAGAAGATGAGGCTTAATGGTTCAAAAATAAGTATTGAGAGTATTTTAAATGCCATGGAGAGCACCCCTGAAGTCCACAGGCTTTACTTCTGTGGGAAATTAGTGAGATCTCTATTTCTTCTCGGGAAATCGTATCTTAAGGGATCTGGATTGATATCCTGAGGAATTGACGGGCAGGGACACATTGGGGAGTTAAAACGTTGATAGAGATCGTTGCAGGGTGATAAAAATATTTGTAAGCACACTGAAGCAAGCACCCCAAGGCGTGGACCGCGCCCTTCGATAGAGCAGCGTCATATCTTCATCTTTTGAACCATTGAAATATTTCTCCACCACGGCCAGTTTTGCTGCCGTCTCACACTGCCTCTGAGCATTGTGATAGGCTAAGGATTACGTGGAGTGGGATCGAGCGAGGGCGCGTTACTGCGTTGGTGGGAATTTTCCTGCGTGATAGCCTTGAGTTAATGAAGAAATCCAATATAATTCGGATTAATTTCGTTTTATTGACATAAGTCATAAAACAAAAGTCCACAAGGATTCAATGAGCAATCATTTGATGCTCAATTGATGTCTCTTAAAGCATTGAAATTGTGTTGTTTCATTGTGTTAAGTCAAATATCTTCCAACTTCTGACCTACTGATTTGCTTTGTGATAGTGATTGTCCATCTTTTGTTGAAAGCAACATGGTTTTTATCATTGGGATAGTTCTAGGACATTCTTCCCTTTGCACAATGATATCAATGTTCTCCTCTGTCTTTGTTTTTAGCACTTAATTGGCGTTCCAAAGCTAAAAGAAGACTGTGAAATGTTGAAAAAAGGTACAAAGAAGATATTTTTTAGCATTCTACGAAGAGAAAAATGCCCTTAAACAACCCCAATGATAAAAACCATGTTGCTTGAAAAAACCATGATGATTGCTCATTGAATCCTTGTGGACTTTTGTTTTATGACTTATGTCAAGAAAATGACATTAATCTGAATTATATTGGATTTCTTCATTAGCTCCAGGCTATCACGCAGGAAAATTCACACCAACGCAGGAACGCGCCGCACAGCGAGCTATGGAGTATGACTTGTAGATTGGCTCTCCCGATTTAACCCGTCTTAGCAACGACATTGCCCGGTTGTGAAACTCTCAAACTGAGGAAGATCTGAGCCATTTTCTTGTGTTCTAATTTTTCTTGAACAAGGCCATATCTGAGGTCTGGATGCTTCCGACAGCAAATCTGGTAAAGGTTTGGAAGCCTACAGACCCACCAGGCGTTGGACAACTAACTCCAGATCAACTTTCTTGTTTTTTTGTGAAATTAGGAGTAGAAGAACGACAAGGTATTTGAAGGGTGGTACTGATTGATTTGTGGTCGAACACACAGACATTAAGAACTACGGTGTTTTCCACTACAAACACTTCAGAAGCAAAGATGTGGTCAATGCGCGATCCTCCACCGGCGTGCAGAAAGGTGTCTTCCAACGGGTTGGGCTTTAAGACTAAATCAAATTATTGGAGGAACCAAGCCATTTCATCAAAAGATGTAGGTGGACCCGGTCTTAGATTGAAATCGCCGATCAGTATGATCTTCTCGTGGTCTTCCACTTGTCAAAAAAATGGAGAGATCGTTGATGATATCATCTAAATCAGGGGTAGGCAACAGGTGGGCCACGGCCCACATGTGGACCCGAGGGTGGTCTTTGGTAGGCCCAGGAGCTAAAGCGAAAGGCCAAAACAATGGGCCCGCAAGACACCCATAGTATTGTACTCGTTGGCCCAAAGCTCTTTGATCGTTAATTTGTGGGCCCTTGTACCTACCAACGTCAGTTTGGTGGGCCCTTGACAATATGTGAACAAATACAGGGGTGGCAGCTTAAAACGAGACGCTTTCAAACTTCCCGCCTAAAATGACATGTATTCAGCCATTGCCTAATTTTGTCAAATGGATGGCTGGACATACCTTTAGAGAAAAGTTGTAAACAAAAACATTTTAGATTTTGTCGCGCACGTGACAATGGAGGACGAAAAGATGGAGAGCAGGAAGGAGCCCTTTTAGCCCTTTCAGCACGTGGCAAGACGCCTACGGAGATTTCGTGTGACCTTGGTGTCTCACGCCAGACGGTGTACCGCACCGTGGAAAGGGGCACCGCCGATGCTCCAAAGAGGGTGAGGGACAAGTTGGCCAGGCCAAAAAAGACCATCCAGGCCGTCCATGACACCATCAAGGAAAAACAGGGCAAGGTCACAATCAAGGGGCTTGCGTGTGAATTTGACATTCCCCGGATCACCATGCGCCGCCTTGTTGAGGAAGATCTTGAGGCAGGCGTTAAAGCCAGTGGACTGCAAGCGCAGGGTTGAGGCAGCACAAAAGTGTCTGAATAGGTTGAAGAAGAAGCCCTCCAACATTGTCCTTCTCCACCTTGATGAGACTCCATTCTCCTTGGGCGAAATGGTGTCCTCGAAGACAGGCTTCTACCTTGCCAAGGCTTGTGGAGAGTCCCCCATGCCCACTATTGGAAGGAGAGGCACTTTGCAAATCTACAGGTGATTGCCGTTGTTGGCGCTGATGGTCAGAAGTGCGACCTTGTCTTCCTCCAGCCTGGCGAGAGGCTGAATTCTGAGACTTAAATCAAGTACTTGAGGGAGGACATCTTTCCCTGGGCACGGAGGGTCTATTGGGATGACTGGTGGCTCCAACAGGATGGAGCAAGTTGACATACATCCCAAGTTATACAAGACATGCTAATGAGGGAGGCCCCTGGCTTCATCCCAAAGGACTGTTGGCCTCCCCACTAACCTGACGGTGCACCAATGGATTACGCCATCTTTGGGCGTTTGAAGTCCATGCTGAGTGGTGTCCAGTACCACTCTAAGGACCAGCTCAAGTCAGCTATTGTGGGTGCCTGAGCCAACTTGGACCAGAGCTTCATCTCCAACAGCTGCAAGAAGTTCAGGGGCAAGTTGGAACAGATTGTTGCCAACCATTGGGGCTGGATTGAGTAAAAATTACATGTTAAGGTTTAGTGAAACTGCGCAAAAAAATATGATTTTCAACGGCAACTCCTACACCTAGTTATTGCTCCTAACGCGAGAAAAAATAAAGTGTCTTGTTTTAAGCGGCCACCCCCTGTACAAGCGGATTGAACTGGGAGCGAGGCCCCAGCGCAACATTTCGAAAAGCGGCTACAAACCTGTATTACACTGATCCATTGGATAAGCCTTGAGGGCTAACAGAGAAATGTCACTCCAGTACAATCAGTAGATATGGTGATAAGATCATTGATGCAAATTAGGTTGAAAACTAAGAGGTGGATTTGATAGTATGGACCACAGGGAATTGAAATATAATTCTGGTTTGTTTAGTTGTCCATTTAAGCAATTTTAAGGCTGGAGATGTTTTCTACGCAAATTTGACTTTCCTGCATCAATAGCTGGTACTAAGTAGTTGTCTTTTGTGAGTGAAAGAGTGAACGGTGAACAATATCCGTTGCTATTTGTTCCAACATCGCTCCAGTTGACCATGAAGGTGTCAGAAAGCTTCTCTACCTTGTTTGTGGGGACAGGGCAACAATGGTTGTCAAAGAAGGTACTCCACTTCTCCATGCAGTGCAAACCTATGTCATCCAAGGCTGTTGTTTTCTTGATGATCGCTTACCTTGGGGGACTTTGCTACTCATGCTCCACAAAATTGAAGCAATATCTGGACGCAAGTTCACAACAGTCCTCCCTGAATTACCGGACTATTCAGACATGGTACTCAATTTGAAGACCAAGCAAGTGTGCAATGCTGTTAATGCTCTTGGCCCTGTCAATTGCAAATGCCAAATCTGCCTCCATAACCATGTTTCAGGCCTTTGAAGTCAAAGGAAGGCACTGTCAAAGTGTGGAAAAGGACAAAGATTCCTCAACAAAGCTGAGAAAAAAAGAGAACCATCAGCCATCATTCTTGTGCATTAAATGCTTTAAACTGGCCCCTTCAAAGAATATCCTAGCCGAGCTTCACAGCTGTGGGCATGAATCAAAGCACTCAAGACAAAAACGTTTGCCAAGTCAGTAGATGTCATGGTTAAGCATGAAACACTTGGCAAGGCCCAGATTGCATCTGGTGTCAGCCAGAAGCAACTCAAGAAGATTGTTGAAGCTATTAGGACGGATGTGCCTCTTCAGCCCAACTTTGAAGGCCAAATGAGTGAAAATTGCAAGGTAAAAGATGTCAGTTGAACTTTAATGTCATTTGCCATGTTCCTTTCTCGGGTCTGGTTTTAGATATTTGAGGATCTCTACAACAAAGAAGGCATTTTGCTACCTGACCCCAATAACTAGACAACCATAGTTTATTTCAATAATGTTCTTTTATTTGGGGATCAGCTACTTGCATTATGGAACACGTCTTGTGAAGATGTTCACTTATGCCTCTCTATTAATGAAGGCCAGTCATTTCTCAAGGTCAGTGGAGCCCTAATCCTGACGGACAGACACGTGGAAAAAGAAAGAAAGCAACAATTCAAAACCACATGGGTCAAGAAATGTTTCGTCCTTGGCTTAATTTGCGCCAAGGAGTCTCATGAGTGCATCAGATTGCTTCTCTCCAAGTTGGACTTGGACAACTTGCCTCTCAAGACCTTCTACATACAAGACTTGAAGGGTCACAATTTAGTCCTTGGACTGGGGGCTCATAGATCCACATATCCATGCATGTTCTGCCATTGGAAGGTTGGACAGTAGGAAGAAAAGCAAGAAAAGAGGACACTTGGCACATTCAGAGTAGATTATCTGGCCTTCAAGGCCAATGGGTCTAGAAGACATCTCTCCAAAAGATATCACAGCGTGGTTGCAGAGGCTCTCTTGCTTGGAACGGCTCAAGACTCAATGGAAATCAACAAATTCTGTGCAATTCCTTTCCTGCTTGTTTGCTTGGAATTGTCAACAAGACATAAGATGCGATTGGCAAGGAAATTCCAGCCACTCACAAGTGGTCTAAACGCCTGCATCTGCATCAAGACCAGTACATATATCCATTTTTGAAGGTAGGATGTGAGCCAAATTGTCTTAATTAAAAAATAGTTTTTCTTTCTTTTTCTGAAAGGGAATGAGTGCAAAAAACTCCTTTACCATCTTCCTTTATTATGCAATCTCCTCCATGAAAGGGCTTTATGGAGTGAGGAAAAGGACTATATTGCTGTCTTTGAAGCCTTTAATCAGGCTTTAATAAGCCTTGATTAATCATCTCATCCACCAATCAAAGGTTGCTATGCCTCAACAATAGCATGGAACATCTATAGATGCACATGGATTGACAAAGGAATGTCCTTGATTATTAAACAAATATTATTTGTGATCATTTTGTCGACTTCATCAGTGCCAAGGACTGTCAGGGAATGGCCTTGCATTCAGAACAAGCTCATGAATCTATTCATATCAATTTCATGAAGACTTGGTCTCAAGACAAAATGAAAAAGTGTCAAATCCTTTGTTCCCTACAAGGCTGATCCATGCTATCTTGGACTACAATGCAAAATATCCCTTCTGAGTAAATTTCTGTCATCTTTTGTTGCTATTCACCCTAAAATTTAATTAAAACCTTTATATAAACCACATAAACTCTGCATTATTGTAAGGTTATTGAAGTGGGGAAAAAGATAGAGGTAGTTTTTGACAGTAACCAGTCATTGTCACATTAGATCTGAATTCCTCATGACCCGTTCTGGCCACTGGAAAGTGTTTTATTCAACCTAATTTGAAGTGGCAATCTTAACATTGTGTGAAGATTTGTTTTGAACACACTTCATTCATCTGGCAGCAAGGGTGTCAAGTGATTTGATTCATCACACTTTGCTCTTGTTCGACCAAAGCAGTTGAATGGCCAATCTACCCCTGATTCCCTAAAAACACAAGTTTGGGTTGTGAATCACGTAACTTAGCGTGCTCAACGTCAAATCCAATCGCACACAGAGTGCAGGCTTAGTGACTCACGAATATTTTTGGAGTGTCATTTTTCTGTTAGAGCTCTAGATAAGCCCAACTTGAAAAATTGAAGTGATTGATAGCTTTGGAAATCCCATTAGTAATAGTAATGTGATTTGGTTATTTTATGCATAGCTTACTCGGTAGAAAATGAGATATATAAAATCATAAATCGCTAGAAAGAAGCTGTAATAGCTATTTCATTTCTCTTTATGGGACAAATTTTCAAATGTTGATGTGAATTTATGAAATCAACTAAACAAATATGCATCCTTCAATTATTTTTTTTTGATCACCAAGTCCTATTTTTGCAGCAGCACAAAGCTTGCTTGTGTTTTGTGAAACTTTTCTCCTTTGCCCACTTTCATCTCCTCCGTTAAGAACTTCAATATTGAACACTATACGTCAAAAGACATTCTGTTATTTCAGCGCAAAAAGTTGGAAATCTTACCTTGTGTCGCTGATGGTTCTTTTTTGTACCGCTTTGGTTTGTGTGAGATTTCTTTGGTTAAGTTCGATGGATATGAAATTTTGGGCTCCTGTGATGTGGGCTGTCTTAACGTCAAAAAGTTTTTTCCATATTTCCCGGAAAAAATTGCTGTGGAGCAGAAACCATAGACGTTTCTCCTTTAGGGTCAGCTTAAGATTGCGTCAGATGGCCTTACTCCTTGAAACGTTTAGTATTTCTGCTCCACAAAAAAAATCCTGGCTATGCGTAAATTAGACTATGTTCCATATTAATCGTGTATTTTCTTTCCAAATAGAAACCAATTTAACATAAAAACGAGTGAACTTTTTGCGTCAAGTTCTGACGACGACCTTTATGTATTCCGCGTGGTTTATTTTGCTTTCAAACAAGAGAAAATTTATTTGTAAATTTGAAGATGACATCAAAAGCTATTCCATTGTCAAGCCGAAAATAGCAATTTCGTTCAACTGAAAATATTTGTTGTTTGGAGAGTTGTGTAGCGTTACAATTTGCCCTAATATTTTGGATGAACAAATCACTCCATTAACTTGATAATTATGTTGTTGAAAGGGAAATATTGAACAAAGGGATCTCATATTTGTTTCCAATGTAACACCCTTTTTTGGTTCCGGCCCTCCAATCCATACTGAAATTCTATTATTTCGATGAATAGCACTTAACCTGCCCAAAAATAGTACTTGGGTGATCAAAAACTGTTGTCCAAGGTCAACTGCAATCCATTCCCCCTCTGTTAATTTGTAACCAGAGTGCCAAAAAACTTGATGATCAATAATTCCATCCACGGCAAGTTCTGGAGCATTATGCGGAAACAAAACGGAACTTGCCACAACCCTTTTTTGCGAAGCCAGATTGGGACCCAGATATTGGCAAAAATATTTTGAGGTGCGCTTGTCCGGTGAGACACGTTCATACATTTTAGTAATGGGATTGATAGTGAAAACTTGGCGGCCATTAGCTTGGAAATTCCAGTTTTGACATCTAGGACATTTGTTGATATCATCACCGTCGGTCCAAATTATCTTCCCCACATTCCAAACCAGAGACTTTGGAGCCCCCTCAATTGGTGCCTCTTGGACCAATGATATAAATCGAGGTGTCGTATGGTCTTGTGCTAAGATTGACATCTGATCCACGAATTCATCAGTATCTTCCATAGGTAGAATGCCACCTAAATTTAGGCATTTGAGCATTGCCTCATTGTATGTGTGGTTGACATAAATTGCCTTTAGAAATATTGATTCAGATCCAACAACAATCAATTTGTCGAAGCCAGCTGCCAAGGCCTGATCTTTGTCATAACTCTTTGGTTTAGATGCATATATAATATTGTTTTTAGTGGAGATGATTTTTGAAGGCAGTTCAGAAAGTTCTCCCTCTTGTGGTATTGTATGTCCTTGGTCAAAAATTATGCAGTTTTCCGTTTTATTGTGATTTTCAATTTCTTGCAGTGATTGGGTGATTTCTGAATAAGAGTACCCGATGCAAGCCTGATTGGTATGACAAAAGAGGGCACACATTGGTTCGCCCTTTGCGGAAAATCGCGTTTTGATGTCAGAAGAATACCCCATTGGCCACAGGTGAACAAACATAATGACATCAAGAAGAATGGCCATAGATGTCATGTTTCAATCTTCTGAAGCTTGTATTTGCAATTCAATTGTTCTCAATTTCCGGACTTCGGTTTTGTATACATTTTACATTCATACTTTATGCAATTGCCTTCAAAACCAATTCCGCAAAACGCAAAAAATCAAGCAACACATTGTGTTTTTTCAGCAAAGAAAAATGTTTTGCCTCTCTTCTTATCATGCTAAAGCTGCCTCTCTAGGGTCGTAAAATGTACATAAATACATGTTCTGGATAGAACAGCGATGTAATCATAACGTAATTGCAATCACATTCCAAGTAGCGAAATATGAAATTAATCATATTTCAGCTTGTGCTAATCCAATTATGATTTCCAGTAAAAACGAGTCAATAATGCTCTTCTACTAATGAGACCTTTCTTTTGTCGAGTAGACAACGTACAGTACTTCATTTTTCAGCTCAATCGAACGTCGAAGTCAAAAGGTCTGCTCTCTCAAAGCTCAGTGCGAATCCTACCGAGAATGAATGAACTAGCCATGAACTAGTCGTTTTACCACAAAAGGGCGAGTTCATTCATTCTATGCTCTCTTCAGTACATAAGTTTGAGAAGGCATAACTTTTCACTCCGGCTTTCGATTGGGCTGAAAATTGAAATACGTGTTCTTCTCAATGCAAACCAGGTCTCATTTGCAGAAGAACACAAATGGTTCGTTTCTGCTGGAAATCATAATTCTCATTTCTAGCCTCCCACTCCATGATTTCCGTGCTTCTTGGCTAATCACAACTCTGCCAACCCATCTCGTTAGATGCACTTTAATTCAAATAACTTGAGTTTTTTTTTAGTTTCCCCATGTTCGAAGTCTTTTTCCAAGTGTAGCAGATAAACCTTCATTCGTCATATTGATTTGTGATGCAACTCACATTAAAAAAGGTTGAAATTTTTGCTCAATTCCAAAGGGCCCATTTTTCTTGATTTCGCCACTCTATAAGAAAGTGCGTGTTTAGAACAGAAAAAAATGTACTTTTAAGACGTGGTGTCTCTTTCTTATGATGAGAAGGGTTGTCAAGATGTTTTGGGAATGACGAAAATAAAAATGCTTGAAAAATAACAACAGGGATTTCAAAGAGCTGAAATTTCAAAGCACCTTAATTTCAAAAAATATAAGATTTCAAATGGTTGTCATATATTTTTCAAATTTGAAGTGTTTTGAGCAAAAGAAATAAATCTAACTAAGAGAGCTTAGCTAACTTTTCATTCATTTTTATTGGTATACTTTTAATGGCAAAGAAAAAAGGGGGAGCAAAACTTGCTTCCTCATCATATCAAGATCAAAATAACCATAATAGGCCAAAGATTATCAAACCAAAAATAGCCCTCCCTTTTCCAAGTTAATTGCTTAGGTTCTAGAACATACATACGTAGCCACTTTTCTCATAGTTTCTTCACCAAAACAGCCTTGAACTTGCCTCATACATGCCACTTCAGAGTTTAGATGCCCACATTTAGCCTGATATTGTAAGGTAAGTTTTTCAACTTTTGAGGATCTTTCATTGAGAAAATTTACTGCCATTTTACATCAGTTTGACCAATCCATCTCAAGGTTTCCTCTTTTGGTGAATAGAGAATTCTTGGTTATGTTAATTTTTCGTCCAGTGTCGTCGCTTGTTGACTCGGTTATTCAATTACAGAAAGCCGAGTTGATTTGAAATCAATCCAAAGATCACCAAAACGAAGCATTTTTGCTCAAATTTGCCATCCCATTTGATATGTTGTCCTTTGGGATCACCATTACTATTGTGATCACCTTTGGCTTTTGGTAAGCGAAGTTCCAGTCAAAAGGTTGCGAGATTTCTTAAACACAAACAATCGGCACGAACGCCCCATTGGATAACTTTCTATGTTGTAGTTTGGTGGGCCCCAAACTAAATTCTTTCTTGCTACGTACAGTAGAGTGGGCCCCAAGCCCTTATTCAATCCCTTGGGTTGGTTTCCTTTGCAAATCAGTGCTTGCAATAGTTTTTTGTAACAAGTTTTTGCAAGTTCCAAGATTTCTTTTGGATTTTCTTCTTTCCAACTAAAGTGGCTAGAATTTATAAATTAAGTGATTGCAGTTTTGAATGATTGGTTAGTTAGGTTTTATTTCTTTAATGATTTGTTTTATTGCGATGCTGTATCGTGTGTGTCACAAAAACATGGAAGTGTGTTCACATTATGCAGAAACCACGAAAATGCACCTCAGGGAAACAAATTGTTGAAAAGTTTGTTTCATGCATATCTTTTATCAAATGAAAAAAGACAAGGCTGTTGAAAAAATGTCAAATTTCCCAGATTGCATGTCGGCGTGTTACTTAGAAAAGTCTCATTTTTGAGCTAGAGCCGGTCGGACCAATCACATTGCATTAGCTCTTTTTCCAGTCAAAGTTAGGGTGAAAGGTTTCAACAAAGTGTGGTGACTTTTACTGGCCTTGATAATTTTTCAAGTGATTTCTTCGCAACTATTCTCACAAGAACCATCAGTGGACTTGAAATCGCTCGATGAACGGATTAACCTTCCCATCGTATTTTCAAAGGTGTCGTTGTCAATTAGTAGTGATGATGTTGCAACTTTCTTTGCACACTCCGTATCTTTTGTTGAGCTTATGAACGGATATTGGGAAATGGCTTTAAAATTATCTCCGAAATGGGTCCATAAATTAACGATCAAAGAGCTTTGGGCCCACGAGTACAGTACTAGGACAGGCTTGCGGGCCCACTATTTTGGACTTTCCCCAAAGCTCCTGGGCCCACCTACAGCCACCCTGAGGCCCAAATGTGGGCCCAGACCTACTGGTTGCCAGCCCATTGCTCTAGATCAGTGGTGCGGAACCTGTGGCGAATTCCCCATTAGTGGGGAATTTGGGGTTGGCCAAGTGGGGAATGACAGTTCGGGAAAAATGTACATAAAAAGTACTTTTTCCTGTTTTTGCAGTTTTTTTTTCTTCTCTAGGGGGAATTTTTAAAAATTTCTAAAATCGAGCCTAATATTGGGGCCATTATTGAAGGAAAACAGGAACAGAAGTCTCATTAAAACTTGTTTCAACGATCATATTTTGTGGTGGGGAACGGGGATTTGGCCAGTTGAGAAGTGGGGATTTGAGGAAAAAAAGGTTCAGCATCACTGCTCTAGATAATCCACGATAGGTCTGAGATGGCACGTTGGGTCGCTGAACCGATTTGCATTCAAGTTGAAATCCCCAACAAGCATAATTTGCTTTTATGAATTATTGGCACGGGCTACTTGTTCTCGGAATATTGTCAGTCTCTGTCTTTGAGAGATTAAATCCCCTTCGTGATTCCCAATCTCTATTCTTGGTAGGGCCCGCAAATAAGGAGCTTGCTTCTGTTATTTCCTTCTCCATCCATATCAACGGGAAACCCGAGTGCATTAAATCTCTGCGCGTTGTGATATTAGCATCCAATTTCCTTTTTCACTGTGAGAACTATCCTTATCTTCGAGTTATTTTGATCTATCATCGGAAAGTAGGGAACACATGTGGCGTACGTTTTGACTGTAAAACAAGAGGTGTCTGTTTCTTGTAGAAAAATGCAATCAATGTTATTACCAGTACCACCAAATTTTGGAAAAAATATTGCTGAAAAATGTAGTACTTTTGCTAATCATTTCGAAAAAATAATGCAACGAAATCGTATTTTTTTTGGTGCTTCTACTAGTATTTGTCTCATTGATTGCAGAAGAAACTGACCTTTTCCTTCACTCCTCACGGTGTTCATTTGAGATCAAGATGTCATGTTTAAATCCAAAAAACTTTTGCGACCACTTTTGAGGTGTTAATGCAATACTGCATATGAATTTGAATTTTGTTAATTAGGTCACGGGCAAAAATACGTTAAAAGGTCACTTAACACATACTCAAAGATAACTTTTTGCACATTTTCTTCAATCCAATCCTCAAGTAGTTTTATGGGTGTGTCTTTGTCGAAAATTTTCTTTGTCGAAATATTGTCGAAATCTACTTAGCCGTTTGTCTAAATTGATGTAATGACCCTCTTGTTTGATCCTTCAAGAATGCCGATCAAAAGGCCGTTGAAAATAGATCCGTTGAAATAGATTTCCAAAATATTTGAGAACAACACTGCTCTTAGTACATCTAAGACTTTGGTCAAAGTAATTTTTCAAATATTTCTTTTAAGTGTGTTTTAATTAACATAATAGTACGGACCCAACGGACGAAAAAATAAGGGTGTTTTTGCCCGTGACCTATTTACCCGAATTCAAATAAATGTTCTGCATTGCATCCACATCTCAAAAGTGGTGTCAAATGTTTTTGGAATTTGAAAATGACCTCTTGAGCTCAAAACACACCGTGTCCTATCATCTGTAAGTCTTACGTCATAGCTTGGAATAGCTGATAAACGAAACTCATATTGTTACAACTGAAATAAATTCTTTCTGCCTCTTTTTTTATTTTGCCATCCATCTGTTTCCAGATCTTTCTGAAGGAAAAAGGCTATTTCCCTAGATTTTTTTTAACTTTCCTAATTTTGTAATATTGGGCAAAATTCGCAATTTTCTGTAATTACATTGGATTTCTCCCGACATTGTAAATAATTATTTACAAGTATCTCATGGCCCCGAAAATAAACTAAATATTTTTGTTTTAACTATAACATAAAATGTCGGCTTGTTTCCTAATTTTTATTTTGCCGTTAAACTTTTAGTGCTCTTGAGGAAAGAATAAAACTTCTTCTTCCTATGATCGAGATCGAATGTTCTTTTATTTTCCCCTTTTCCATCAGCTTCTTTTCAGGGTGAGCAAAGTACATTACATCATTTTTCCCCCAGCCAAGAGCGCAGAATTGAGGCGATCAACCGAAATTCGATCAGCTCGTGACCGCAGATCTAAAAGGAAGGTTTTCGGGCCTCGAGCCAAAACTTGGAAGGGACCAGAATATGGATTTTCCAAAGGAATATTCTCAGAGCGGACATAGGCATTGTATATGTTTGCGTTAAGAAGGGAGGAACAAACGTAGAAGGTGTTGGAATTTGTAGCTGGGAGTGGAACAATCAATTTTCACACACGGTTTTATTTGGGAAGACGCAACAATAAATTAAAAACGCTGAACCTTTCATTAGGAGTGACGAATGATTAGCAAATGATTTCAACAGAAGGTACCCCGTGATAAGCTGGAGGCGTGGCACGAAGATGGGACATAGCAGTATGTAATAAATTGGCAAACTCCTCTGGGGAACTTCCAGTTCTTGAGGGGGGAGAATAATTGCCCAGGTAGACGGAGAGCCTCACCAAAGACCAAATCATTAGGGGAAGCTTGCAAAACAGCTTTGGGAGTTGCTCGAAGGCTTAAATGACAATTGGAAGCTCTGTGACCCAATCATGACCAATAGACATTCGAGTCTTGAAAAAGGATTTCAATTGACGGTTTAACCGCTCCACCATTCTATTTGCTTGAGGGTGGTAAGCAATTGTTGTTTTAGCTTTCACCCCCAACTCCTTCATGGAAGAAAGATATCCAAAGGTGGGAGGTGAATTGGAGGCCGCGATCCGTAATAACTTCTTGAGGTGCACCAAAATGAGAAACCCAACCGGACGAAAAACTCATGAGGGTAGTCTTGGCGGTAAAATCAAACATAGGAATTGCCACAGGAAAGCGAGTGAACCGATCAAAACACGTCGGTAAGTAACGAAATCCTTGCTTCTGTGGCAAGGGACCAACAATGTCCAGACATTCATTGACAAAATCCTGTGCATGGGGAAGAGGGTATCTGTCGGGAGTAGTGGACGCATTGAGCCGTCGAAAGTCTCCACAGGGCCGCCAAGAACCATCAGTCTTTTTGACCATCAGTAGAGGCGAGGCGTAAGGACTAGAGGAACGTTGAGCAATGCTTACTTTCATCATATAATCAAATGCATGCTTGGCATCTCGAAACTTGGACCAAGGCGTCTTGGACGGGAAAAAACAGGTAGACCCGTCGTATGAACCATTATGTACCATTACCAGGGGTGCACTTTTCATGCAAATGCACTTTTTTACTCGTTTGGTCGGTTTTTTGCTTAATTTGCACTTTTTGCCGTTTTTACACCTTTTTGCACTTTCTGTGATGTTTTGCGAATATCTTGTTTTTTGGCAAGAAATTTCAAAAAATGAGCATTTTCTCCAAATTCCGTGTAAAAATATTCTGTCAAAAAACCCCAGCATGGCTAAAAAAAAAAATATTTTGTTGATTGTTCCAAACATTGAAATTGGCTTCACTTGTTGGGCTAACTAGTTTCCCTTATGGGCTGGTCAATTAAATCATGTTGGTGAATATTGTTATTTCTTGCTGAAAATTCAATTTATTAATAACAATTCTGCTCAACAAAACCAATCAATGGATAGAAGGAAACGTTGAATAAACATAGAAAATAATAGTAATCAACCTACCCACTTAAATCAAAACAAAGAAAAGACCAAAAGCAATTTAAAAAAACTTGACCACGTATGGTTCTTGTGTTTAGTAAAAAAAACTCCTTTGGCTTGAATATTAATAAAGCTAAACGGTCAAAAGGTTAGATAGACATTGCATATATATGCATATTTATTTTTTACAATTAAACTAAGTAAAGCCACATTAACAATCCTTGAGTGTACTCTCAGATGATCAGCTGTCATTTTTGAAAAAAGCAACAGCTCTCTTGAGAGTGGACTAAAAGACCATCAATTTGACCTATTTTTGGTATACTGTAAAATCTGACCTATGTATGTTGAAATGTGACCCAATATTGGAAGAAATGAATTTCTGATCTTTTTTGACTTAAAAAGCATTTTTGGAACAACTAAGGTGCTTAGCAATTTTCGTGTTTTCCCAAATGAACCAGATCAATCAACAAATTTCATCGTGTTTCACAAAAAAAATGTTTGCACTTTTTTTGCACTTAAATCTGCACTTTTTGGTCTTTGTATTTGCACGAAAAGTGCACCCCTAACCATTAAGTACCCATTTTATGTTTGGTCTGGTTTCCTCTTCGTTTTTTGAGTTCATCTCATCATAGCACATTTTCAGTCTTGTTAGTTGGTTAGGTCTGAGGTTAACCAAGGACTCTTGAGCAAGGAAGCGACACGACATTTTTGGTCCCGCCAACTTAGGCCATTGGTTGCAAGTCTAGAGATCTCTCAAAACTTTACTTTGCATACTTTTACCCATTCCAAAAGCATAAAATAGATTTATATGATACCGTTTTGTTTTCAAAAATATATCTGAGGTTTGATTTGTTGTATTTTTGGCAAAAAAGTCATGCACAAGTTCAATTTGTAAGAACAAAGGTTGAACAAAATATCACTTTCTTCCCAATTTTTGCTTTTTTGCATTATATTGAATAGAAAACAAGTAATTTCAGTTATATTACTGATATATTACTGAACATGAATTAGGAATAGTGTGAAAGTAGTTCACAACTAATTTTATTAACAAATACATAGCCTAATTTATGTTCTCATTCAGAGTCATAAAAGGCATTAGGCAAGACTCCACTTTTTTGAAAATTAAACTATGGTGCTTAATATGACAACTGTCTTGTCTTTTCCAAGTTGGTCTGAAGATTTAAAGAACTTTCAATTGGCATGGAGAAAATAGTATAATAATAATGTTTATTGCGAGTTTTTTACTCATTGGATACATTACTACAATGGTTACAATAATTAAAGTAGTTTCAAGATTGTCATGGTGTGTTGGGGCCCATTCTAGGTTGTCCTTGGAAAATGTGTTTGCAAGAAAATATTCAGTATTGACATTGTACCAGTCAAGGAGTAAAAGAGACCTCAAATGCTCATATGGGTAGTCTTGATGGCTTCTTGGATATTTTGTGTTTGCTTAACTCACTGGACACTCTCATGAACTAGGTAACTGAGTAGTATTTAAAACGGCAGAAACGTTTTGTCCATGGATGTTGGTTGTCTTGGAGATGAACCCACAGGGAACTTTCAGGTTTTGCTCCTAAACAACACTGAAAGAGGAACTAGTTGTTCTTGTTGTATTGTTAAGTAATAATAGTTTGTCATTGCTCTGCTATTCTTTCTGAGCCACAAGCATAATGGCTTTTTTGAAATTTAGAGACCATTGGGCATTGACAAACAATTCCTTGATAAACTGGTGGCATTGTGCCATTGCTTAAATGGTTCTTGGTCTTGATCATTGAAGGCTCAGTTCAGGAGCTCTTTTCCAACTCAAATGAAACCACCGTTTCAAAACCACTCTTTGATATGCCTCAAACACATTAGTTTGCCTTGACACAATGCAAATACTCATTATCAAACATTCAAATCAATGTTCATAGCCAGAGCATGGGGGATTTGGGGCACTATTCACAGGCAAGTTTGGCTCAAAAATGTTCTTTAGAGCCATAGAATCAAAGAGATAATCATGGCAACTTAAAGCACAGCTTTTCTTACTCACGGCACTTGGGTTCTAGGTGAGATGACACACAATTTAAAGCTTATTCTCCTCTTAGCTGTTGGAACTTTCTTCGCCACTGTTTACGGTTAGGCCTAAGTTGGCTGGAAAGGTTTGGTGAATGCAAAAGGCGACCATTCCTTGCTGGAGGGTCCTTGGGTTAACCTAATACCGGTAGAGGACAGGAAGAGGACTAACAAGAAGTGTAAAAGCGTCGAGAACCTTGGTGCTTAGAATAGCATCTTGGAACCGGACAGTGAGGGGTCGGGCCCAAGACGAGCCAGACTTCCCCACCCTATAACACTTTGCAAGATCGTTTTGCGCCAATTGTGGGTCGGCCATTTTGCATGCATTCATGACGGCCTTGGTGTCATCCTCACTTCCGAGTTCAGAGTCAGGCGATGTAGACTCAGGAAGCCCAGTGAACTACAAGTTATGTGATCGCTGGTTTCTTTCCCGAAGTTTCTCGAGAATACTCCTTGTAGTATCGATCGCCAAAGGTTCGCGCACTTGGGAAGACTCAAGATCGATAAATCTATCTACTTGGTCAAGCTTACTAGTTGTAAAAACTGACATAGAGTCAGAGTTTGCATTAGTTTTTGATACACACACTTTTATAAGCAATTCCAATTTTGGTAGTCCAGGCACAAGGCTGCGACATCCCTGGTTGCTTGAGTCACAACCCACAGTTAATTATCTGCTATGAAGATATTGATTAAATTTCGCTTCAATTAATAAGCAAGAACTCTTCAAATCTGTTGATATGGTTTGGAAAAATATGTTAGTTTTCGTGATTTTAAGTGAAATAGTACAATCATTTGAGCTACTTCAAAATATACATATTCACAAAATATCTTCATAATGACACTCTGACACTGAAAAGTGTCGTTGGAAGTCCCTGCATTTGAGCAAACACGTTCATAGAGCACAGCTAACCACCGTGTGAACGATTGAGCCCGTCAAGAAAAAAGCATCCACAAAGAGAGAGTTTTGCATAACGAAAAAAATCTGATCGTCGATATCAAGGATTTGCAAGACGACATGGATTTATAAGGTGAATGATAATTAGGTATTACAAAGACCAGATCAAACAATTTGTTTTGTTCATTAGAGCATACTTTAGAATTGCTTGTTTTCATGGACGAAAAATGACTAAAAATCCAGTTGGACCAACTAGAGCCAAAACAAATACCTGTTGTTATTTTCCACCGTAACCAGTAATGCTACATTTTTTTCCTTTTTTCTTTGGCCCAACGCAGTAACACTTGCTTTCAGCGATAAATTGACAAAAAATGCATTGAGGCTTCAAAACAAAAGAAAAACATCCCTTGAAAGTTTATCCACACCATAGCGTATGAGTAAAAAACTAACTCGAGAGTTTGTTTTGCCATTGCATGCGGTTGATCGGATTTGCATGTACTTCCGGGTACTCCCGGAAACGTGTCTCGAATACTTCGGAATCAGTATGATATGTCGAAGAAAAAATTTAATATCAAAAATATTTGCCCGTGCAAAAAAACAAGTTTTTCAAGGAAATACTATTTTTTTCATTTCCTTCTCACTCCAAGTTGTGAGGATTTGAGGGAAATCATTATTAAAAGATGGAAGACTCCATTTTTAGCTGAACAGTTTAAAGACTTCCATCTCCCCATTTAGTGAACACGAGTCTACATAACATTATTCTTAGTTGTTAAATAGCTATTTGTCATGGCAAGGGCTCGAAAAAGTTGCAAAATGCAACTCGCACCAAAAATTGCATCTTTTGACCTTTTAAGCAAAATTTAGCAACCTGCCGATTGTTTTCGCAACAAACAGCAACTTTTGGCATTTTGTTGTCCATATTACGCAAATCTTGCGGGAAATAGTTCTAATTATATATTTTTTCTGCACAGCCGAAATTCAATTCATGTACGAAGCTAAGAAAGCTTCGAAGCTTTAGAATTTCTGTTCTGCAGGAAAAACTATTGAATCCGCAGTCTTTTGATTAGATTTTAAATAAAGCGGGCAAAACATTTCTTTGGGGGAGAAAAAATATTAGATGATTCATTGCCACAGATTATTTTCATTTCCGTGGCATGTCCGTTTTTTGCCCTTGTTCAACTGAGCCCAAGTTTAACTTAAAGAGGAAGAAGTAAACTCGAGTTCGCTATTAGTTCTCGCAATTTTCAAAACGTCCGTGTGACCTTTTTACTGTGACCTATTTACTTGTGATCGTTTTGTTTGTGACATTTACCTCCATTCCATTCACCTCAAAGCTGGATAACCGCATTCAAGGGTGGTCATTAGAGCTGTTCATCGGTTCCAACTTTTCGGATCCAATCAGATCCAAACCACAATCGGATTCGGATTTGTCGGATCCAACAAAATCCAAAACCAATCCGGATATTTTAGTTCAAACCTGTTCCATTTCAAGTTACAATGATCCTCTTTAAAAACAGATTTTGCATGATAATTCAATGTATACGTACCTTCAATGGTGGAATTTTCAATAACCCTGCAAGGTGCATATTCACCAAAACTTCAGCCCTTTTTATCAAGAAATGTAGTCATTTATCACAATTTGTCACAAACAATAACAAACTAATTTTTTGAGTGCCCATTGAAATTTGAACCAAGCACTGTGGTGATTTGATCTAATCACCTGCATCCATAGGAAGAAATTTCATGTTTGAATTACATTTTTATGGTTTGAATTTCATATTGCATGAATCAAAAAATGCATATCGTTGGTAGTAGGTACAATTCAAATTTGGGAATTTCATGAAAGGCACAGCAATACCAAAACAAATTGAATAAATGTGGATGGTTTTGCAATGGATTTCCACATGTTTTTTGAAGTTCAGAAATCCAAGCCTTAACTGAGAGGAAAAATGTCAGAATTTGCTAAAAGTATCTTTTTTCTAAGTTTGGCGGGTTTAATCTTAAAAAACGTAAAAGCCACGCTCCAATGGGAACTTATCTGGCCTTAAGGAGGGACATCACCCGGACTATGATTGGTGACTTTGCCTTGGACGAATATATCAACAAGTCAAAGTTCCACATTTGTTCATTTATGAGGCGTTCATATCATAAGGATAAAGCCAAACGAATTTTGTCCTCTCTTGCTTTTGCGCAGTCTTGCATTTTGGACTGAACCTCCCAAACTGCGTTTCCGGGGTTTGCAAAGCTTTCATTTAATGATTGGCACCATGAAAGGCTTGTTCTTCATCACATTTGCTCTCATTTCCTTGCATGTGTGTCCCTTTGTATCGTCTCTTATTTTTAAAAACAACACGGTGGAAACACTCTGTGCCATCAAGTGCCACATTGATCAAGATTGTAATCGGTATATTTATCTGGAGGGCAAGCATTTATCACATGAAATGAACGGAATTGGATCATTTGTGACGAGTGACTGTATTTTCATCAACAAAGGGGAATGTGTTCCTATTCACGAAGTTGTTCCAAATATTGTTATAAAAACCATCATTACCACCAAAGGTGTGATCCACACTTCAAACCAAACAAGCCACTTCACTTTTGAAAGCAATGCCTTGGAAGCTGGTTTTAACCAATCAATCACCGTTAGTTCTGACACGATATTTTTAAAGGAAGTTCATTCCAATGACACCTATGATGACGCCATGCTCAAATGTCTATCTTGGGGTGGCATCTTACCCATGGAAGAAACAAATGAGTTTGTGGATCACATGTCAGTTCTATCTGGCGATCCGATATCCCCTCGGTTTTTATCATTGGCTCAAGAATCGTCGTTGCATAACGTGCCTAAGTCCTTAGTTTGGACTGTCGGCAAAATTGTTTGGAGTGAAGGAGAAAGCGTCACAAAATGTCCCAAATGTCAAAACTGGATCTTCTCAGAAGAAGCCCGTCAAGTCGCCACGATCAATCCAAGCAACAAAATGTATGAAAGCATTTCGCTTAGTGATCGCATTCCCAAGTATTTTTGTCAATACATAGGTGTCAACCTAGCAACTCATAAAAGGGTGTTGGTCAGCTCCACCTATAGTGGTTGGGCCAAACCACAATTCGCTGTGGATGGGTTACCTAATCAAAGTAGTGGTTTTTGGCATTCCGGAAACAAAATGACCAAAGGCGAGTGGATTTCAGTTGATCTTGGGCGGGAGTTTTGGATTTCTCGTGCTTTTTTCTTGGGCAGATTCAATGGAAACATGTGCCGAAACCGTAATGTCCAAGTATGGGTCGGAGGTCCAGAACCAAACGGGGGTTCTGATTTGGACACAACGGAACGACAACTCTGTGGTTTGTATCCTTTTCATCATCAACAAATTCAACTAAGCGGAGTGACATGTCCATTCCTGATGTTGGGACGGTTTGTGACTTTTCTCAACTCCCCTGAGAAAGAGTTTTTTGAGATCAATGAATTAGCAATATATGGCCCATCCATGAAAAAAGATATTCGTTTCAGATAACAATGTAGTTTCACGTATAAAAGAGATGCTTAATTCTATGGAAATGTTCCAATATACGCATGTCAGACAATGGAGATCAAATAAAGGCTGAATCGAAGAGTCTCAAAACAGGCGCTTTATTTTTTGACCTGTCTTCAGCCTTCGACCTGGTAGAAAGTTCAATCATGGTGAAGAAATTGGCAATATTTGGTTTGGATATGAAGAGCTTCTGCATGCCAATCTCTTCATATTTGGATCAGAGTACACTACAAGCTCAAGTAGGTGACCACATCTCCTGCCCTCGAAAATTAGATGTTGGGTCCCAACAAGGATCTGGATTATCGCCATTACTTTCGTTAATCATGACCAGGTATATACCGTACCATTGATATGTGGACGTAGGGACCCTGTATAGAGACTGGCTGCATAGGCTAACACACGGTGCCCATGATTCACGCTGGTGATTGGTCAATAACATTCAGTTGAACATTCAGCTGATTCTGATGAAGTTCAAAAACAAACCAGAGTACTTCTTCTTTGTAGTTTTGTAGTGATCTGAGTCAATTGGTCTCCATGCCATTGGCATCTAGCGAAAGCATGGACAAGACAGATCAAGAATCCAGAAATGTTGTGCGAGGTGAAAAATCAAGATTGATCACAAAAGAAGACGCATATATGGCAGTGTTCTGGAAAATTCAGGAGAAATAGGTAAAAAAATTAGGTGTTTGAGAATTTTGATGTTTAGCTCATTGGAAGGATAAGAATAGTATGAAGCAATGTTTTAATACAATGCCATTGAAGAATCAACAAACCACCTAAACAGGTGTTATCATTTACTTTCAGGAGACTTACGACGAAAGCTGCACCATAACATGGAAGTACCTGTAGTCAATTTATGGTCCAGAGTAGAGCGCTATAATAAAAGAGTACGCGCATGTGCCATTTTGGTCCCAAGACGTCGGTTCCATTGTACTGTGGTTCTTGGGTTCGACCTGTTTGAGGCAACTTTACCTATGCACTATTTACTACCGAATTGACGCTCATGATCTCAGCTTACCTTTGAAAGCATAATGTTTGACCTTCATAGCTTTTGAAGGCCAAGGCTGGCCAAAACCGTGGGTGCCGGAAGATAACCTTCTCGTTCTCCTTAAACCTCGATGCGCGTTCAAGCCCAGTGCTGCTGTGAATTGACTCGGTAATGTCAGCTCTTGATGAATCTCCATGCTGATTTGCATTGAGTTTCTTACTTTTTAGGAAAACTTAATCTAACTAGATACGAAATTGATTGGTGAATATTTAGAACGTCACTTGAAGCCATTAGAGCGTTTTCCTTGCGCACAATATTGCATTGTCATGTGAAATGACTTTTTTGTTGAACACTTAACTGGCAGCCCTGGTGAAGTTGCCATTCGTAGCAGTCGTCAGGCTGACAGTGCTACAGACTGTTATGCCTAACTTTGTAAAAAGTTTTGATATTTTGTACTCATAATATATATGACAGAAGCAATTTAAGTAAGTGAGCATAACTTTTGTCTCCCACGTTCGATTGAGCTGAAAATTGAAATACGTATTCTTGTCAACATATACAAGGTCTCATTTGCAGAAGAATGTAATTGAATTGTTCTTACTGGAAATCATAATTCTCAGCGATAGCCTCTAACTCCATGATTTCAGTGCTTCTTGGTAACTGGGATTGTACGAGATGGTAGATGGGATGAAATTGGTTGAGGTAGTAATGGTGGTCGACCACGTTTTGGGGGTGTTGCGACGTGAATAGGCTGTGAAAGATCGATATGTGCGGGCTTGAGGCGATCAATGGATACGACCTCATCACGACCTCCGTAATCCAAATGGAAAGTCTTGGGGCCAACAGATATAACACGATATGGCCCTAAGTAGGGTGGTGCAGATAGGGGACCAGCTTGCGGACCACGGCGAACGAAAACGAATTTGGAATTTAGAAGTGAGGTAGGAATGTAAGAGGTAAGCGAACAGTGGCGAGATGTGGGAATTGGGGCCAAAGAACCCACTATCTCACGTAATTGACGTAAATGCTCGGAAGGGGTTGTAGGTTGAGGAAGGGAGGGTGGTAAGAAATGACCAGGAACTGCTGTAGGGGACCCATACACCAGTTCAGCGAAAGAAGTACCGAGGTCTTCTTTGGGAGCAGTACGGATTCCAAGTAGAACCCAGGGTAAGTGATCAACCCAATTTGTACTTGAGTCAGCGAGAGCCGCTTTGAGGCTAGATTTGAGGTGGCGGTGAAAACGTTCGACAATGCCATTGGAAGTAGGATGGTAGGAAGTAGTTCTGTGAAGAGATGATCCATAGAGTTCGCCAAGGGATGTCCACAATCGGCTGGTAAATTGTACACCCCGATCGGATGTGATATGTTGGGGAACACCATAGCGAGAAATCCAACCGTTGAGTAGAGCCCGAGAGACAGAGATGGTGTCAGTGGAGGAAAGAGGGACAACCTCTGGCCAACGTGTGAAACGATCAACAATAGTCAAGAGGTGTGTGAAACCTTGACATGGGGGAAGTGGGCCTACCAAATCAACGTGAATGTGACTAAATCGTTCGGATGGTACTGAGAAAGTTTCAGGTGGAGACTTGACATGACGGTGAATCTTTGAACGTTGGCAATCAAGGCACTGCTTAGCCCATTGGCGGCATTTGGAAGACATGCCATTCCAAACAAAGCGAGAAGAGATCATTTTGATGGTGGAACGGATTGAGGGATGACTCAAACCATGGATAGCATCAAAAACTGTTCGACGGAAGTTTTCTGGAATCCATGGGCGAGGGTGTCCAGTGGAAATATCGCATAACAAGGACCGTCCATTTTTGAGATCCAGTTTGGTAAATTTCAGGCCAGACGATGTAGAAATAAGAGGAATAGATTGGTCTACCAACTGAGCATCAGCTATTTGGTCGAAGTCAACCAAGGTACGTAATGCAAGAACGGTCGAATAATGAGAGACCAGGTTGATAGGAGCACGGGACAGGGCGTCGGCCACAGAATTAGATTTCCCAGAGATGTGTCGAATATCTAGGGAGTACTGGCTAAGTTCCGAAATTGTCCTCTGTTGCCGGGCAGTCCAGGCAGGAGTCTTCCGATGTAAGGCAAAAGTGAGGGGCAAATGATCAGTGAAAACTGTGAACGGCCGGGCTTCAAGTTGCCAGCGGAAGTGGCGAACGGCCAACTTGACGGCGAGGAGTTCTTTGTCATACGCACTGTAGACAACTTCGGAAGCGCGGAGTTTCTTGCTAAAATATGCCAAAGGTTGCCAGAAAGAACCTTTGGCGAATGACCGTTGCTCCAAAACGGCTCCAATCGCATAGTCAGAGGCATCAGTTGTAAGTGCAAGTTCTGCATGAGGATCCTGATGGACGAGCATGGTGGTATCAGCAAGAGCTTTTTTGGATAGTTCGAATGCGCGGCGGGAGTCATCGTCCCACACGACAGGAGAACGGCTTGCCTTGCAATGTGCCTTGCCTGAAGATGTTAGAATACGATATAAAGGAAGTAAGGTAGATGCAACATTCGGAATGAATCGGCGATAGAAGTTGATAAGGCCCAAGTATTCTTGCAATCCACGAACCGTTGATGGAAGAGGAAAATGACGCACAGCATCAACTTTATTAGGGAGGGGAGAAGCGCCATGATTGTCCACCTGATGGCCAAGGAAAGTGAGTGATGACTTCCCAAATTCGCATTTTGGAGGATTTATTACAAGGCCATGATCTGATAGTCGCTGAAAGACCAGTCTCAAATGAGACAGATGCTCTGATTGGTTTTCACTTGTGACTAACAAATCATCAAGGTAACAAAATACGAAAGGGAAATCACTGAGAACGGCGTCCATCATTCTTTGGAAGGTATTGCCAGCGTTGCGCAACCCAAAAGGCATCCTGGGAAATTCGAAAAGTCCAAAGGGAGTAGTGACAGCGGTCTTGTGGACGTGTGAGGGTTCAACCGGAATTTGGTTATATCCTTTCATGAGATCAATTTTGCTGAAAAAACTCTTGCCGTGGAGAGAAGCAGTGAAATCAAGAATGTGGGGAAGAGGATATCTATCCTGTTTTGTCACAGCATTTAAGGCAACATAGTCACCACATATTCGCCAAGAACCATCCGATTTTGGTACAACAACTATTGGACTGGCAACGGAAGAGTTGGAGCGACGGGCAATGCCAAGTTTGATATTTTCTTCCATAGTGTTCTTTGCAGCGCCGAATCGTCTAGGGTCTAAACGTCGGGGTTTAGCGCGAGGCAATTGTCCACCAGTGTCAATAAAGTGAGTGACACCGTGAGGCATGGTTGTGGCTCCAAAAGAAGGAGTTGTAAGAGAGGGAAACTCTCCCAGAAGACGTTGATAAGGATCGGTGGCCACCTGAAGAGATTCAATGCCGCGGATGTGGTGAGGAACTGAACCAATTGATAGTAACGGAACCGTCACGAGAGGGCAATTGGGGTCAATTAATCTCTGTCGGCGGACATCCAAGAGATAACCTGAAGCACGCAAAAAATCACTGCCAAGGATTGGAGTTTCCACATCCGCGATGATAAAGCGCCACGATATAAGTTTAGATCCAAGTTGAAGAGAAATAGAACGATAACCCCAAGTATTTATAGTTGTTTTATTTGCTACTTAAGAGACGTTTTTTATAATCATTTACAAGATGTTTACATACATCTGAAGGAATGTTAGCCCATTCTTCAAAACAGATTTGCTCCAGTTTGTCAATTGTCTTTGGACGTCTTGCACGGATACGGACTTTTAATTCTCTCCAAAGGTTTTCAATTGGATTAAGGTCCGGATTCATGGAGGGCCAGTCCAAGACCTTAATCCGATTGTCCTTCAACCATTTCTTGACCAAAATGCTGTTGTGCTTAGGGTCGTTGTCGTGCTGGAAGACGAGCTGTCGACCAAGCCGAAGTTTCCGCGCTGAACTCTGGAGATTCTCAGCCAAGATATCCCGATAGTCTTCTTTTTTCATTGTCCCATGAATTCTCACGAGGTTACCGGTGCCTTTGGCGGAAAAGGAGCCCCATAACATGATCGATCCTCCACCGTGCTTGACCGTAGGGATGGTGTTTTTTGGATGAAACGCTTCTCCTTTCCGTCGCCAAATCCTTTGAACATTGTTGTGACCAAAAAGCTCAACCTTTGTCTCATCTGACCAAAGAATCCTAGACCAAAAGTCACTGGTCTTGTCAAGGTACTTCTTGGCAAATTCCAAGCGAGCCTTCAAGTGTCTATCCTTGAGCAAGGGAGTCTTCCGTGGGCGACAAGACTTCAATCCTGCTTTGTGAAGTGAGCGAACAACAGTAAACCTCGAGATGGACAATCCATTTTCACTGAGACTGTTCCGGATGTCCTTGACCGTTGTTCGAGGATTATTTGTGACCTCTCTGACAATCTTCCTCTCAAGTCTGGCTGACAGTTTCCTTGGACGACCGGATCTTGGGAGGTTCTCAACCGTTCCGTTCTTTTTGTGCCTTCTTCACGACGTACTGAATAGTTGAAATCGGGATGTCCAGAAGCTTCGAAATGGCTCTGTAGCCCTTGCCTCCATGATGAAGACTTACTATCTTCAACTTCAAGTCCTGGTCATGATTGGCTGACTGTGAAGCAATTGTTCAATTCCGTAAAATTTATAAGATCCGAGAAAGATCTAGAAAATCTTGGAAAAAAGGAGACTAAATGACTTTTCTCCGGCTTTCCAGAATGTTCTACATCTTTCGATCAATTTTTTTCTGATGAAAAATCTGTTTATAAACCTATTTTGTTAACTTTTTTGCGCGTTACGAATACTTTTGCACTATCTAAAATTTTATTTTTAATAATTAAAAGTTAGTTTCAGACATTTTTATAAAACAATTGCGGGAAACTGGTATAATTCTTAATCGGAAAAAAATATTTCATTCTTACAAACTTCTTAGCATAGTATTTAATTGGATATAAAGGATTTTCTGGTTTTCTCGTCACGTTACAAATACTTTTGCTCCTGACTGTATATTAAAGACTTAATATACATAATATTAATATATGTACTTAATATGTTAAAGACTTAATACATGTATATTAAACCTTTAAAAAATCTTAAATCAATTCTTTGAACGTTTCATGAAAATTTTATGTGATTTTTTTTAAATATTTGGGTGGTACATGATATCAATTAATTTGATATGTTCCATATTAATTAGTATTCAGAAATTTGTTTTTCTTTTTCAAATATTTTCGGCCGCTCTAATTCTGTTTGATTAAGCGCCCTAACATCAGTCCTTTCATTTTCGACTCGAGATAAATGCTTGTGTGAATTCTTTTCATTGGGCAAAGAAACACACTTTGCAAAGCTCTTTGTTTGTTTGTCTTTAAATTTCTTCACTCTTTTTCCCAAAGTCTTTGTAGTTCTTTGTTCAGCCGTGTTTTTATTAGCGATACGGGAGGTAGTACAAAGCTTTCTTTGCCTTTTTCGATTGCTTGCTTTGCAAGCCGATCGACAATTTCATTATTTTCCAAGCCAGAGTGTCTTCGGATCCAAATCACCTTTACCTTTGCAAGT
This sequence comes from Tigriopus japonicus, assembly GCA_010645155.1. Classification (NCBI taxonomy): domain Eukaryota; kingdom Metazoa; phylum Arthropoda; class Copepoda; order Harpacticoida; family Harpacticidae; genus Tigriopus; species Tigriopus japonicus. The sequence continues at coordinate 1,273,850 of JAAGOF010000220.1, read as the reverse complement.
TCTGCTAATCTGGACATTGCTTTAATAAAATATTTTAGTGTCAAGGTGTTGCCATCGCCATTGGAGACCACTATAATGACTGATTGATTGTCACATAAAATTACTACTTCTTTCCATTTTTCCGTACCTACCAAGGTGGTTGCCTTTTGGGCACCTTTGAAGAGTGCATATGTTTCAGCTTAGAATATGTGGCAGTATTTAGGGAGTTTATACTGTTCAATGCTTGAAATATATATTGCCAAGCCAGTGCCCTTAACATTTTTACAACCATCTGTACAGATGTGTAATCCTTCTGTGCCTATATCATGCCCTTCTGAATAGAAGTCAGGCATTTGAGTGCAGTTTTTAACGCGAGTAGCCGCGAGGCCCCTCAGCGAGTAGTAAGTAGAGTCATGTACTGTGAGCAACGCCGTCGCTCACTTTTGGTAGTGGCCGGAAGATTTTTGTTCTTTTGGCCACCGGCTTTCAAATTCGGCCGCTTTTGGCAGAAATGGCCGAGGATTCGGCCACCTTTCAACCCTGGTGAAAATTATGGTTTCATCACAGACCAGCCATTATATGATCTGTGGTTTCACATATCTCGAGCCCTGGTGCGAATGTCCAAAGCACCATGTCATGGAATGCCAAACAAAATCTGGATTCTTCAAGAAATACTTCCTAAAAAACTAGCTGAGGAAATTTAAAACAACATAAATCTTCTTTGAATCGGCTTTCCTTTCACTTTTTTTTGAAATGATGCAATAAAGCTAGTTGGCTTTCATGTCAAATTTTGTCAAAAAACAAACATGTTTGGGTTCCTACATGATTAACGACCAACTTCAGTAAGAGGGCATGACAGCACGGGATCATGATCATGATTTGCATTTTTCCTTTTTTCACGCTATTATTTTTTCCATGTTTAACTTTAACAAAGAAATAAGTTCCAACTAAATTATTAAGTTTCTTAAAAAGCTTGCAAAATCCATATTTGGGGGAAAATCTTGTCTGACACCAATAGAGAGGTTAACTCAGCAGCTGCCCTCCCTCTTTTTGGGTGTTTGGCGCGAGCAGCCTGAGGAGGTACATCGAGTGAACTCATTTCTATGTACAGAGAGTTTTTGCTTCAAATCCTCAGTAAATATCTAAGGTTAATAAGCTTCATGTCAAGTGCCAGAACAATCAAGCAATGCAAGAAGTAGTGGAAATCGGATTCTGCACATTATTAAACGAGTGGTTTCACCCAACTAGTTACCAAAGGAGCTAGCCAAGAGTTCTAAAAGATCCAAGTGAATGAATATCAGAGCTGGGCAAGAAAATAGAATTGATAAACCAACCTGAACATTGAAGGAAGAATCTGTTTAGCTGTTTTGTTGGTGGAACCAAGCGTAACGTCAAAAGAAATCTAGTTTATGAAGTGTCAATGGACCATCCACCTTCCCGATTAACCATCGTTTGCCCTTCAAAGTCTGATGAAGATTCTCAAAGTTCTTTTGGTCTTTTAAAAGCCTTAAGTGATACAGAGAAGCTCCCAAGAAGCCCCAGCCATTGACATCAATGATGATGTTCGAAAACTCCAAGCAGTTCCAAAGACGACATTGGGACACAAATGACGAAGAAATGCAAAAATGATTTATGCTTCCAAATGATGATCTGTTCTCAAAACCTTCATTGATATGCTTACCTTTAAGTATGAAATCGAATGAGTTAGTGAGCACAGAAAAGAACCTCCAGCCTTTGGATCTAATCGAGTTGGCATGTTTAACATTTCATGTACCTTAAGGTGAAATTATAAAAATGTTATCCTTTTTTGAATAATCATTTACGGTATAAATAAATGGAAAAATAAAACATTGAGGGGCAAATTTTCTAGTTTTACAATTGAATTCTAGAAATGGATTTATTCCCCTTGTTTTGGCATTAATCTTGTTCTAAACTCGTACTAAAGCATGAATACGGTCGAGATTTGCCTACATCACTGCACTGGAAGCTTTTCCAATTTATTGCTCCTTTCCGCAGGAATTATTTAGTTTACCCCTGATTTCATCTACCTCTGAAACATTGACATACTTGATTATTGAGGATTAAATCTAAACACTACTCATATTTGACACCCATGCCAGAGCTACCCGGTACTGAAATAACCCTCTTTCATTTTTTTTTTCATTTTTCAGTCAGGCCTATATTATAGTTTATCTTGCTAATAATCTACTAAATTCAGTATTTTTCAATGTTGAAATAAAATCGGCGATACTTGAGCTCAGGCGGTCCATTTTTGACCCAATGAAGCGGAAAGTATCTCTGGGCATATAAACACCCAAATTATCAAACAAAATTAGTCTGAAAATTTAATTAAGATGGAAAAAATGCCATTTTTGTATGTTGTAACACAAAAAGTCAAAGACATAGAATTACGTAAAACCCACTTAAAACACGGATTTTTGAAAAACTTGCTTTTGAATGAAAAAAAGGCTACACAGGTCATCATCATATTTAGTGGAATTCTGTGGTTTTAAAAATCGCCTTTTGGTCCTGGTATTAACGAATGATGAGAAAATGTGTGAAGACTTGTCCTCTAAGATGGACAAAGTTGGGTAGAATTTCGGATTTCCTCTTCTTTTTGGACCTCCTCCAAAACACCAAACCGATTCTTTGGAGCTAGCTCTTTGCCTTTCTTTTTTATTTCGTGACAAAGGGATGCTTAAAAGTAGGTTAAAAGCCCCCTCAAATGTCGATTTCCTGCTTTTTCAGCAACAAACAATGAAGATTGTACAGCCTAGGGCAAACAGCGCAGAACCGTGAAAGGTTGTGAGAGGATCGTCAAACACTTTCCGTTTTTGAGCTCAACGTCATCTCGTCTATAACCACGCAACGCAGATTCTTACAATATCTTATTAAGTTATTGTGTGTGCCTGCCTCAAATCACTATCAACAAATGAAGATAGAGAAGAGGAGTAAAGGCAATATTTATTATGAGAGAGAACTTTTTGAGTTTATAACAGAAAATGATAGTTCTAAGCGTTGTTGTCCAGAATACAGTTGTTTTTGCTGAAGTGCAATTTTGCAATCCCGACAAACACTTTATGGCAACAAAAGAGGCATTTGTCAAATTTGCATTTAATCTGCCGCCACCATGAGTAACATTCATTTTTTCATTTTTGTATCAACTTGTGTTTACTTTAGTTCCATTGGATCATCTCTGTTGGCATACAAGAGGGTTCACACAGTGGCAGAAACGGTGTGTGCGCTATTGTGTCACATCGATCGAGATTGCTTTCAATACCTTTATGAGGGAGACTACCATTTATCGTCAAAAGGATGGAGCAATACCAAGACATATGTGGCGGGAAAATGCTTACTTATAAACCAAACGCAATTTGATCCAAATACTGAACCGCACACTGGCATGTTCCTAAAAAGTTTCATCACTGAGAAAAACGTTACTTATGCCATAGGACAGATCAGTTATGATCTCAACAATGTCATGTTTGGATCAAGCCAGAACAATGTTCCCTCAGACAATACCACTTTTGGATCCGAACAAAATAGTGATTCCTCAGACAATACCACTTTTGGATCAGACAAAAACAGGGATCCCTCTGAAAATATCACTTACGGTTTGGGTCAAAACAATCACACCACTGCTCAAGATCTATTTGCCATTCAAGCCCGGGCCAAAGGTTTCAACAAATCAATTAATGTTGGTTCTGAAACAATCTTATTGAGAGAGGTATATTCCAATGATACCTTCGATGAGGCCATGTTTAGGTGTTTTAGTTTGGGTGGAATTCTGCCCATGGAAGAGACTGACGAGTTCGTAGATCAAATGTCAATTTTAGCTGGAGACCCCAAAACACCTCGATTCATATCCTTGGGTCAAGAAGTGCCTGTAGATAATGGACCCAAGTCCTTGGTTTGGACCTTAGGCAAGGTAGTATGGACTGAAGGGAATAATATTTCAAAATGTCGCAGATGCACCAACTGGACCTTCAAAAAATTCAACCGCCAAGGCGCCACAATCAATCCCATGAACAAAATGTATGAAAATATTTGGCACAAAAGCCGCACCTCCAAATATTTTTGCCAATTCCTGGGCGCCAACTTGGCCACTCACAAAAGAGTTATCACTAGCTCAAACTTTAGCCAAACCTATTCTCCAAAAGTGGTTGTGGATGGAAAAGCTTTTGAAGGTGACATTTTTTGGCAATCCGGGAACACCGTGTCAGAAGGGGAATGGATTTCAGTCGACCTTGGAGAAGACTATAGGGTCTCACGTGTTTTATTTTTGGGAAGACTGGACGGATGCTGGAACTCCTATCGAAACCAAATGATCCAAGTTTGGATCGGTGGTCCTGAACCTGAAGAAGGTGCTGCCTTCAATATAAGTGGCAGGAGATTTTGCGGTCTTTATCCATTTCAACAATATGACACTCAGTTGAGTGGAGTTACTTGTCCATCCTTGATTTTGGGACGATTTGTAACTGTGCTCAACTCGCCCATTGAAGTATTCTTGCAAATCAGTGAATTGGCAGTGTTCGGTGAGCCTTCTAAGTTGTAAGAAGATTTAGTTTTCTGTAATTTACTACCACTTTTTTCAGACCAAAAGAAATAAACAAAAATTTGCAGACCATAAAGTCATGCAATTGACAGAACGAAAATTTAGTTTTTGAAAAATGAGCTTCATGTTCAATCTTTTTGTTTTTGAAACAAGTATATGTTGGGCTAGTTCTTAAATGAGGAGACTTTGCCCCTATTTTACGTACACTTAATGACGAATTTTGAAGCCAAATTTCACTAAAATTATCTTAAACAATATTTGTGATGAGTTCCTGCTCGTCAGAATTTTTTTAGTTAGCAGGATTCTTTAAGGTTAGACATGAAGGTCCAAGAACTAACACACTTGGCTAATCAGAAGACCTAAAGCCAGATTTTAGTAACCAGTATGCCGGGCATATTTTGGTGGGCCCAGAAGGAAATTCTTTCTCACTACATTGAGTAGACCTAACGTCCTTGCTCAAACCCCTTTAATAGTAATTACGAGGCGCCGTCAAATCAAATGCGAATCCATCTGCTGAGAGCAAACCATGGGACAAATTGCAAAAAAATCAACTCTCCCTGAATTTTGTGAGTCTTGGCATTTTTTTGGCTTTACATGTGGTTACAGTAGGAATCAACCCCTAGCTATGAGAGAGTAAAAAATGGCTCAACATCGATAACCCCCTCCACTTTTTGCATTGACGCGTGTTCATGACTTTATCGTTGATCCGGCTCATGGTGGTTAAGATGCCGAGAATATTATGAAACTTTAAAGGCTGCTCACTGGAGCTATTCCCTCAGCCTCAGCCAAATCTACCGGATTTTGAGAGATGTTAGTGCTAAAAAAGACCCCTCCAACAAGCGCAACTAAAGTGACCAATGCACCAAGAGGATCGCGGACTTCTTCGAGGCCGTGAAGTAAAATGTGAAGGAAGAGAGGCATGTGAGCATGAACAAGATTTCCATGGAGTTTGACGCCTCAGAAACAACTCTCCGAAGAGTGCTTGATGATGACCTTGGCCTCGTAAAATGGGCTACAAGGTGAGTCCCTCACCTACTCACAGATGATCACAACAAGGAGTGCGCAAGATGTGCATAGGTGCTCTTTAATGCCAAATTTCACGAAGGTCAGGCCTTTCTTTATTCCATTGTGACCATCGACTAAACGAATGTGACCTTCTACACCCCTAAGACAAAAAAATCCAACAAACAATGGATTCCAAGAGGTCCAAGAGGCCCGAGTAGGCTAAGATTCAGGAGAGTCGGAAAAAACAAATGGCTATTGCCTGGTTCAACAACATTGGACTTATTAACTAGCATTATGTCCTGGCCGGAACCAAGATCAATGCAAGCTACTTATGCAATATCATGGCCACTTTCTTGAAAAAATTCAAGGCCAAAAGGCCAACCATGCCCAAAAAGGAATGCTTTTTGCACATGGACAATTGGAGCTTCCACACAGCACACCTCACAAAGAAGTTCATTGCTACCAGATCTATAAAATTGATCTGCCATTCTCCCTATTCACCTAATTTGCCCCCAGTAGACTTCTTGTATTTCTCCACATGATTGGCTGGCCCCTCCATTCCAAGCAATACAGCCTAGGAGGAGTGGGCCGGGGTCTGTAAGACCGTCACCATGGAAATATACGTAGCGGCTTTCAATAAGCGGGTAAAGCAATGGGAGGAATGTATTAAAAAAGAAGAAGAATATGCTGAAATATAATATGTACTAAAGTTTAGTAAATTCCCTGTAGTTTGTTTTCAGCACACCACGGGAGGCGATAAGCAGTATTGACTTACAGAAGATGGCGATCAAGTTTAAGATAAAAAGAGAAGAAAAGAATAATAATGTTTATTGCGACTCTTGGTCATGTCAGGCGTGTCAAAAATATAATATATATTATTATATATACATGTACAGTCATATACATGATCAAATGACAGGTCAATGGTTAAAACGTATTAATAGATGAATAAAATTGTGATATCACAATTGAGTTGACTAGAATGCGTTTCAGTGTACATGAAAGAAATGAAGAGACGATGCCCAGACGGTACAAATGCAGTTGGGTAGCGGTAAATGATGAAAATTCCTTGACAGGGAATGACACCATGTGCCCAGAAATCGCCTCCGGAAAGGTCAAGTTCCTAACACTGTTAGGAGAAAAAAAGGAAACGACCATTTCATAGGGCAAAAAATTCACAATACTGCGCATAAAAACACGTTTCTAAGTCAAGAGAACATACCGATTAGATGAATATTTTCCCCATTTTCTCTTAACAGCAAAGGCGGAAGCTTCCTTTAATGATTGCGGTACACGGTACTGAAAAAATAATATCAAGTTTTTCTGGAAATTCCCAAACACTATGAAGTTTGATTCAGGCTCAAGAAACCAAGAGGAACAACTTTAATTTACAGTTTCTTAATGTCAGATTATTATTATTATTTTTACTTATCATTATTTTTTTTTTGGGGGGGGGGGTGGATTTTTTAATACCGTTACAAGGATTGGGATTCCCTGTAAAGAGAGGAAATGAATTAAAATAGTTTATATAATTCATGTTTATATGAGTTATCTACCAATGAGTTACTGTTGGCAGATCTGTACAACCCTTAAATAGTGGGTTGATCAGGAATAGTATTTAAAATTTTGTCCAATCCTGCCTTAAATGGTGTTAGAGGATCAGCTCCTACACATTCCCGACGAAGACTAATGGGCAACAAATTGAACAATGAAGAAGCCCGATAAAGAAGAGAGGAGGACTTCATTGATCGAACTAGCCTCGATTCCTTGGGATTTGGAGGTGCTCTCAAAAGGCAAGTAAAACCTCTACGATCACTACAACTGATCTCAAAGCCTGGGTTATGCTGCAGTTACACGACACGTGTTTTGTCGCATTTTAAGGGCACTTATGTGAGTTACATCGCATTTGAGCTACAATCGTGTCACGCCTCCGACTTGGAACATGTTTTTCGCATCCTAGAGCTCTCCGTCAGGGCTTCCATATAATGAAATTTTATTTAAGCACGGAAACGTGTTGAAAGTTGCAAGATTGGTTAATCAATGAACTATACTTATCAACATCATTTGATATGACTTCATTATGCTTTTGTGGCGTTTCTTTTATAAACAGACAAACATTTCCAATAAAGAATTTGAAATGACAATTATATTTCCTTTTACTTGAGAGTCAAGTTTGAAGTTCATTATTGTTGAAAGATATATTCTATTTTTTATTTTGCTTCGCTTTCATTCTCATGTATTCTTTTTTACTTTTTCAGCTATTGAAATTTTAATTTATAGGGCGCATAACCTCTGATTTTCAACCTATATGGCAACACTGCTTTATGTCTTTCGAAAAGCCAAGTTGACCAAAGCATCTTTTCTTAATTCAACCTTGATGTGATCATAATCTAAAAATAACAGCTAATCTATTCAGCTTGTTGAGTTGTGATATTTGAGTATGATTTAGATTTGTGCCAGCAAAGAGAGCAAAATATCAACAGAAACTAAAACATTAGCAGAGAAAGGAATCTATTTTATTGTAAATCGTAAAAAAAAAGATTCACAATCAAAATGGCACATGACACATGGATCAACAAAAATCGAATCGAAATAAAAATCTTAATAAAAAAAATAATTTTGTTAACATGGTTTTGCATCAGAGCAACCATTGAATCCGGACAAATTCACGTTATAGGTAGACATGCATCGTCCGCAAAGCCTACAGTGAGCACAGGTCCTTGGTTAAGGTCATCGAAGACAGAATCAAAGGTCAGATTCCACGACAGTGGCGAGAGAATACCACCTTGTGGAGTACCCCTTGTGAGAAATCGCTCTGTGTCTGCCAAAGCAAAACCTAATGAAAAATAAACAACCTAAGGGAGTGTTTGTCATCCCAAGAAAGTCTCTCAAATTTGAGTTAATTTAAGGTCAAACTGAGAATAGAAGATTTGCAGTTGAGATATTTTAAAAAAAGTAGCAAAACACTTCATCATTATGAAAGCCAGGGAGGTTCAAATGTTTTAAAAAGTTGTTTGTCCCCGTAAAGGTTTAATAATGTAACAATCATGAAGGCAAAATTGTACTTTTTTCTTTCATTTCATCTGTCAAGCTGCAATTGAAACAAGTTTTTAAGCTTTGTAGTGTAGATATGAATTTATTTGTAATGTCAATTTGTGTGTTTTAATGACTACTTTTTAGAAGCTAAGTTTTTGAGTCATTATCAGATGTTTTATAATAAAAATAAGCTTACAAAGTTATATAAAGGTGAGGTAAACTCCTCCAGTAGTTTCCTGTATTTTTTATTGTTTCTTGATCAAATTTTCTTGAGTCTCAACATTAGAAAAGTCTCGATATAAGCAACATTTTGCCGCTGACAGAAAAGTTGCATAAATGAGATTATTCTGTATTATGATGGGCCTTGTATAAAACCCACATACGTATTGCTTCACTTCATCAAGTCTAACAAAAAAACACGATGACGAGCATAAATGTTTGATATTCCCTCTTCTGTTGCCTTCTTCACCTTTTCACGATCAGAAATAGCGAGTTCTTGTAGTTTCAATTGCAGGTAAGAGGGCAATTGAAGTGTGGCTTTGTTGTGCCTTTTCATGGAGCTAGAGCGTCGACATCTGCCACGGCTAGCTCGCACTGTGCATGCACTTGAAAAGAGACAAAATTCAGCATTTCTCAAGCAAATGTGCCAAACTTGTAATATAATTTTGTATTTGATGTAGCTAAACTATCATTACATTGCTAGAACAAGTCAATGCCAAATATTTTGCACAATTTCTTGAATTATGCCAAGGTTTGTGTCTTTGCAAGTGCACAGTGCGAGTTGGTCGTCACACTTGTGGACGCTCTCGCTCCATGAAAAGGCACAACAAAGCCACATTTTAAATGCCCTAGTGAAATCAATAGGGTCCGGAAAATTATTTGCAAAAAAATGAAAAAATATCCTACATATAATTCCTTCAAAAGCCCTAAATACAATTATCCTAAATACTAAAAATTGAAAAAACGCTTTTTGAGAAATTTTGTTTTGACAACGCCATTATTTGGTATTTTTGCCTGTGTGCATTGATTTTCTAATTCTTTTTTTTTTGTGAATTTTATACATTTGGCCGTGCTTGAAGGCAAACTTGACATGTAATTGATCTAAAAATACAATGTTCAATTTGGCTCAATGGATGGCGCAATTTTATGTATGACAGTTGTGACAGTTGTGACAGCACGAAGAGTAGTTGCGAGGCCACTCAACGTAGAGTGAGTAGAGTAGTTACTTCAATGTTGGTTCTATTCTCCTACATACTAAAAGCTTTATATACAAAGAATCGCAAAGGTCTGGAATCGAAGGTCTGGAATCGAAGGTCTTCTCTGATTAGAGGGTTCCTCGGGACCCAAGTTCTGATTGGTCAAGCAACCCCTTGCGCCAACGTGACTAGATGCAGCTTGTCTTGGAAGCTTTCAGGCCTAAAAGAATCACCAATTCGTGGCTTCTAAATCAAGATTAACATATTGAATGTTTCACGTGACTAAAAAAGAGAGGCCCCTACTAATTTATGAAGTTTTAGACATGAGATTGTATGAAAAAGTGGAAAGAGTCAACCCCTTTCTTTTTTTGGACACCCTGATGATCTGTACTCCACATGAGATTGGGAGGGCAAGGAAAAGACAGGGGATCTCAGTTGCTGAACAAAGGGTGGCACTTTGCATGCCATTTCCAAATTGGTGTTTCTGGACTTTCTGTGAGGAAAAGAAAAAAAATGCTACAGAATGTTGAAATTTCTTTATGTTTTAACATGGTAATTTGTATCTGAAACATGTTTCTATTGGATTGAAAGCCATTTAATCGCAATTTTCCTGGGACAATAGCTTTCAAGACATGCCGCATTTAGTCACGCTGCCGCAAGGTGTTGATTGACCAATCAGAACTTGGATCCCGAGAAACCCTCTAATCTAAGAAGACCTTCGATTCTAGACCTTTACCCTTCTTTGTATATAAAGCCTTTACTACATACATCTATATATACATAGCAGGGGGGAAGTGTAGTGAGCAACGCAGTTGCTCAAGAGCGAGCACGCCACACCTTCCCCCCAGATCGAAGATCTCACGAAACAAAAACGGCCCACCGATTCATCTCGGTGGATCACTAATCCATCTGGGCGACTCTGTCAGCCCACCAGGCGATCCACTGGGCGACTCTCTCAGCCCACCAGGCGATCCACTGGGCGACTCTCTCAGCCCACCAGGCGATCCACTGGGTGACTTTCTCAGCCCACCAGGCGATCCACTGGGCAACTCTCTCAGCCCACCAGGTGATCACTGGGCGACTCTCTCAGCCCCCCAGGCGATCCATTGGGGAACTCTCTCAGCCCACCAGGTGATCCACTGGGCGACTCTCTCAGGCCACCAGTCGACCCACTGGGAGACTCCAAGTCCACCAGGCGATCCACTGGGAGATTCCCAACCTACCAATCCCGGCTGACTCTGGGCGCATAACGACCCAACAATCCATGATGACTCTGGACACTCCTGGCCCCCAACGTTGGGAATCCACCTGCCTGACCCATCGATCTCGGAACTCGACCCGAACTCTTGGCTTTTTTCTACCTACACTTTATTTAGGGGTTGCGTGAAAGAAATCATTGGTGTTCCGTCCTTCTGAAAAAATCTTTTCAATTCCTTGACATTTTGCTTAAAAATATTTTAGCCACTACTGATTTATTTGAGTAGTAAGTAGAAAAGAAGGATAAATTATGTGTTTTTGTCTAAAAATTTATGTTTTCCCTCTCATCTTGGAAGTAACTTAAAGTTCCTTTTGTCCCTGTGAGCTAATTCTACTAACTATGAACATCTGGAATCTCTTGTCTGGATGTGGCCTTCCATTGATTTAGGAAAATGGAAGATATTTATTTCTATGCTGTGAAAATAAAATGGGAATATACTCAGTATTATTGTAACTGTCACCACCATGGCCTCCCTCCAGACCTGATTTACACCCCATTTGCTTCTTATTTTGTTTTTTGAAGTGTTTGGGTTCTGAAGTGCTAGAAGAGCATGGTTCAAGTCAATAGGGTTGTACATCCTTCCCTCAAATTAACTTTCTACTCATTGATCATCAATTTGCTCCGTTGTATTGGCTCAAAACTTCTTGAGTAGAATCCAGACCTTAAGAATAATCAGAACATTTATTTGGATGATTATGAACTATTATATCTCTAATAACTTCCAAGAACCCTCAATGTCATCTACGTTGGCCAACTGCCGCACAAAAGTGAATGGTTCACACTGGAGCTGGTCTTCTTGGCTTAGGTAGTTGCAATGAACGCTTCCAAAGTCTTAAATATCATTTCACAATACAAAATTTCTAAGGTTGCTTGGTTATACTTTAGAATGCCTTATTTGGTCTGTATTTAACTAATGTAACATGAAAGATGCTAACTCAATCAATCCATATTTGAACCCTAAGAATTTGAACTTATTCTAAGAGCTTCCAAGTGCTTCTAAATTTACTTTCTAAAGAATTATGTAGGCAACCTCCAGAAATTGCAAGTGAGATAATAATGCAGGGTCCTCAAGTCATATGAAGCATTTCCATGTGATGTTGGTGTGATTTGGCATATTTGGTCTGTTTGAATCTCTTAAAAATTCTCTTAGGGCAGAATTGGACAAATTTTAAATACTATTCATGACCAGCCCACCATTCAAGGGTTGTACAGATCTGCCAACAGGAACTCATGCGTAGATCAAAATTTTTATAAATGTGAATTATATAAACTATATTAATCATTAACTTTCCTTTCAGGGAATCCCATTCTTTGTAGCAGCAATGAAAAAATCCACCCCAAAAAAATTATCATGAAGCCAAGAGGGTTCAAATAAGGGTTTGCAGGAAGTCATGATGGTGAAAGTTGAAATTACATTTCATTGCCTTGCATTTCATTTTAACAACATTAGAAAGAACTGTTTTCCATTTTCCTCAATAGGAAGTGGTACACAATGACAACTGACCTTTCAGCCATTGCCTATATGAGAAGTTTCCAGAAAAACAAGTATCAAATCTTTCTCTTCTACTTACTACTCTCAAAAGATCAGAAATGACTGATTAATTTTTGCACTAACTAAAAATTTGGTGAATTAACGGGACTTTTTACACGGATGGTACATCAATGATTTCTTATCACACAACCCCTAAATAAAGTGTAGGTAGAAAAAAGCCAAGACACTCAACGTAGAGTGAGTAGAGTAGATACTTCAATACTGGTTCTATTCTCCTACATGCATCTTTATACACATAGCAGGGGGGGGGGGTCGCAAGCAACGCAGTTGCTCAAGAGCGAGCACGCCACACAGTACAAATTCCATTTTGTAGAGAGATTTTTGTATTATGGGTTCATTTTGGGTAAGCCCTAGTGAGCATTGGTCATTCTTTTATTTTCCTCAACTTTTGCCTTAATTTTGCCTGAAATATTTTTTCTGACTTAAATATTCGAGAAAATATATAGTTTTTCCTTGAAACAGTCAATATATTAACAGAATCGAGGAAAAATGGACAATTATTTTTTGAAAAATTATGCTTTAAGAAAATTTTTCCGGGCCCTAGTTATCAATTACGTTTTTAGCAAAGTTTATGTATTAAGTTACATTTTTGACCAAATAATCTTGATGTAAATTACTCAAATTTATGCTTGGTTTGGACCAACACTGTGTCAACTGAATCGTAAAAAAGATAGACATATATACAGGGTGGTCCGATTCTTACATAAAGATTTGGAATGGGTGTCATTTTCAAACAGATTTTAACGTATTTTAACTCAAAGTAATACCGTCCTCCTTGCCAAATGTTAAAGTGTTGAAAGAGAATATTACTGAGGCCTGAAACCTCTTATTGACGCCGTAATCCATCAAAGTGAATCAATCTCAGTTAGACTAACCAAAAAATACATTGGCGCTAAAGGTAGTTTTTTTTGAGTGACTTTTTATGCCAAATAACATATTTCCTGCCAAACTTGAGCAAAAACGTGGTCAGAATTAAACAAAATGCGTTTTCAAAGTTATAGGTTCTTTCAAGTAAACGTCACAAACCGGTTACGAACTTTTAAATTGAAGCTACAAAAACGCCATCTTCCATTCAAAGGGGTCATTTCTTTAAAAGTAGGCATTTTAAAAGCACAATCGGTATGATTTTGCTCATTCATTACATGGGCTATGCTTGTGTAACGTCCACAGATGGTTATGCTAACATTTGGTTAACTTTTTATTGTCAGAGAAGCCAATGGACTTGCAGAATCTAACAAACTGAGCTTTTTCCATTCAATGGGCTGTTTCAAAAACAGGAGTCCAAGAATTGATGTAAAACTTCATATCCATTTGAAAGGTATTTTGATCTAGAAATTCAAGACGAATAGATTAATCAACAATGCTAACCTTCTACACGTGCCGGCAACAAAAATATTTTTCATTTTTATACTTCTTACCCTCAAAAATACGTTTTTAGTCGGCCTTACTCGAAACCTTCAACTTGCTCGGACAGAAATGTTTTGGGTACCATTGGAACCGTTTAGTTACCCTAATTCCAAAATTGATAATTAATCAGCCAATAGACGCCTGCATACGGACATCCGGATTCTTTGGAACTCGGGCTGGCCTCGGGCTCAACCAACCTCGCCCTTATGAACCCTTGGTGAGCGGCAGCAATGTTTAGTTACTTGAAAAAGCCCATTTTGTGCCTTACTTTGAGCTAAAATACGTAAAAATATTTAAAAAATGGCACAGTTACGGCAATTCAAAAATATCACCCGAGAACTGGGCCACCCTGAACAATAAAATTTGAAGATGCGAAAATTACTGGAAAACGCTGCATGTCTGAAACGGACGAAAAGCAGTAGTTTTGACATGTGTTTATCGATTAACTACTCCAACCATTCAGTGCTTATATTTTTGAGGTGCAACTTCAACAACTTTTGTCAAGCCTTTGTGCAATCTTGCATTACTCTGCAAAACCGTGCGAACTCGGATTCTGGCCTTTAGTATACTTTTGGACAATGAAAGTCATTCATTTGTTCACGTTTGCATTCATTTTTCTTTATACATGCCCTTTTACGCTATCCCACAATAACAAAAATGGAATATTCAAAATGGCGGAAACAATGTGTGCAATCATGTGTCACATTGATGGGAATTGCATTCGGTATCTTTATACGGGCAGCAAACATCGATCTCATGGATTAAACGGGAGTGAATCATTTGAAGATGTTAGCTGTATTTTCGTCAACAAAGGGGAACTAGCGCCAACAATTGAACATATTCCCAACATGTTCTTAAAAACTATAACAACAACTAACAATGTTATTCACACTTCGGACCAAAGGAACCACTTGACCATAAAAAACAAAGCTTTGGAAGCTGGTTTCAATTTATCAATAACCATTGGTTCTGACTCTGTTTTTTTTAAAGAAGTTCGCTCCAACGACACCTACGACGATGCCATGCTCAAATGTTTAGCTTGGGGTGGTATTTTACCTATGGAAGAAACAAATGAGTTTGTGGATCAAATGTCGATTTTGTCTAACGATCGGTCATCTCCTCGGTTTATTTCCATAGCAGAAGAATATTTAAGTAACGGACCCAAGTCCTTAGTTTGGACCTGTGGCAAAATTGTGTGGACTGAAGGAGAGGATGTCTCAAAATGCCCCAAATGTCAAAACTGGATCTTCTCAAATGCAGCCCGCCAAGTCGCCACGATTAATCCAACCAACAAAATGTATGAAAGCATCGCACTTGGTGAGCGCATTTCCAAGTACTTTTGTCAATACCTTGGTGTCAACTTGGCTACTGGCAAGAGGGTTTTAGTCAGTTCAACCCTTTGGTACCGATACCGGTCAAGTTTGGCTGTGGATGGAAACCCGTTTCAAGATCAAAATTTCTGGCATTCAGGTAGCAAGATGTCAAACGGGGAATGGATTTCGGTTGATCTTGGCAAAGAGTTTTGGATCTACAGTGCTTTGTTCCTGGGTAGAATGTACAACTCTTGGCACAAAAATCAAATGGTCCACGTTTGGATTGGTGGCCCTGAACCACGGGAAGGTATTGAATTGGACACGAGTGAAAGAACACTCTGCGGAGTTTACCCCTTTCAGCAACACCCCTCCCAATTAAATGGTGTGACCTGCCCAAAACTGATTTTGGGGCAGTATGTAACTTTTCATAACACCCCAGAACGACCGTATTTTCAGATCAATGAATTGGCTGTTTTTGGTCTATCTGTCAAAAACACCCTGTTTTGATGATATAATAACCAGAGACTGGATTTTAAATTGATGATTTTTGAGCCAAAACTTTTTAAAATTGAATTATATCGAACAAAAAATTGAAAACCTTATTGAAAAGAGAAAAAGTCATTGAGTTTCTCAAATTTGGAGCCATTTCCTATTCATTAAAAACTGGATTTTTCAATTTTCTTCCTTATGGAAATACTGCCATTTGATTTGTATCTTGCCCGATTTCCACTTTCTTGGAAGTTCTCAAGGTCATTCCACTTAAAAAGATTGTAAACAAATTACCAAAATGTACGTATTAGCTAACATGTAAATATTTGTGAGAAGAATTGCAAGGCACAGTGACAGGACTTGATTTTACATACCATTTTTATGACCGAGTTGTTATGCTATGTGCTCCAGTAAATCGTGTAGCGGTATCGACCCCAGGACGACCAACATCCAGACCTGTGATGTAATTGTAATTGAAATTACAATTACGTAATTACAATTACATTTCCAAGTAATTGTAATTAATTACATTTGAGATCAAATTGTAATTAATTACATTTGAGCCCATGTAATTGACGTTTTTCAATTACAAATTACAATTACATTTTCACTTTCACAAGAAGTTCTGGGATTACAAAATTCGCATTCGCAGATTTCATCCCTCCTTCCAATATTTTTCGGTGCGTAAATTTATTCAATAAAAAGGTCACAGGTTTGTGATGCTCTTTGCACATTTTGCACTTGAAAAGAAAGTAGTTTAAGGCTGGTTTGAAAAAATAATGTGATTCAATTACTTTTGGAAAGTAATTTTAATTGAAAAAAATGAAATATATTTTAAAAGTAACTGACACAGGTCTGCCAACATCTTGTGAAGCTAGTCCACATTTCACCCTACTGATGAGAAACAAACAAATATAACCAAGAACAAACAAAGACAAACAAACGACAGCATACCAAACAAATAGAAATCACAAACAAAGAACAAAGAAATTGGAAAGAGAAGTCAACAGCTGTTGTTTGTTTTGGTCTCCCCGAAAAACAAAGCTCCCAAAAATGACATCCTTGACGAGTTGAAAAAGGTCAAATGAAAATCAAAGTCTTGAAAAAATTTCGAAAGTCAAAAGTAAGTGCTCCATTTGCATGAAATTTATCTCTTGGACCAATAAAACATTTTAATAGCAATAATTATTGTGACGAAAATAGTTATTAGACACTACTGATGGGAAACAAACAAATATAACAAATAACAAACAAAGACAAACAAACGACAGCATACCAAACAAATATAAATCAGAAATAAAAACAAACAAATTGGAAAGAGAAGTCAACAGCTGTTATTTGTTTTGTCACCCGGAAAAATAGGGTTGCTAAAAATTACACCCCTCACATGTTGAGAAAGGTCAAAAGAAAATAAGTCTTGAAAACTTTCGAAAGTCGAAACTAAGTGTTTCAGTTGTATGCAATATATCCCTTGGACCAATAAATCCTTTCAAGATTATCAACTACAGTGGCTAAAATAATCATTAGACAGACGCTTTTACAAATCACGACAAATCATGACGGCAACACTGTCTTTATTTGGAAAAGATACAAATTTGCCCCAAACAAACAAAGATTGTATAAACCCAAAGAAATATACAAACAAACAAATAAACGGCCAATTTGTTCGCATCAGTATTTCACCTATATCTTTTTGAGTGGGAGCATGATCTCATTACTTTGGTGCGACCCGGCCAGTGGGACCACCTTCCTGGAACTTTGGAGGGGATGAAGACAACCTGGATTGACAACAACATTTTGCCGACTATCCAATTCCAAAGGCATTTTCATACATTTTGATGAAGTCACCTTGTGATTCCAAAAACCAGCCAAGCAAATGCTTTAACTTTAAAAAAATCATCTCAAATGTTTTGCTCAAGTTTCCAAAACCAATACATATTTTTCAAAATTGTAAATTGCCTCATCTTTATTATTTTTCGCTGTAAAAATCAACCAAATTGTCTCCAACAATTGATTGTTCGCCAAAAATACCCCAAAAGATGCTTCCAACCAAAAACTAGGGAAAATTTGAAAAAGCAAATTTTCAAAAAATATACTTCAATTCCCGTCGCATCCCTAGTAGTAAGATAAAGCTGAACTCGTTCTCAATAAATTCAAAACTACGATCAAACAAATGTCGTTCATTTGGTTTCTTCTTTAGAGTCATCATTACTACTTTATGAAGTAGTGGAGATGTTGAGTTTAGCGGCAAAAGTCCATGGACAAATTTCCCGTAAATTTCCCGTATGTACACGGTATTTAATTGAGCTGGACAAGTCATTTTTAGATTATTAAGTCATTTGAGACCAGTTTTAATGTGAATGAACAATGCCACAAATGTTGTAGCAACATGAATGAAGAGAGGGAAAATGTGATTTTTGGAGGCCAAAAAAGTTCTTTTGGCGTTTTATGTTGTTCTGGGAGTGAAATTTCCTGCTTTGGTTGAATTGCTTAAGTCTGGGGTGTGCGTCCGAGAAAAACTGCAGCGGTTTTCAACAATCATGACTCCAAACTCTAAATCAACTCTTCATTAAAAAAAAAACTCTTATCTGACCCTATCACATTACGTACCTGGATATTTTATTTTTGAATGGCCGGTCTCCCATAGTTTGGTAAGATTCATTATCTATGTGTACAATAGTTCTTATTTTTTTGCGGATTTTTTATTACCGCTACAAGAAATGCGATTCCCTGAAAATTAAGGGATTTCTCCCGACAGCTTCAATCCGACCCCCATCAGGTTTCGAACCTACGCCGTCTGGGGAAGCACTTACACTCAGCACTTTTAAGAACGAGCTAGCACGCGTGGCCACTCTGGCTTCCTTGAAGGATTTCTCCCGACAGCTTCAAACCGACCCCCATCAGGTTTCGAACCTACGCCGTCTGGGGAAGCACTTACACTCGGCACTTTTAAGAACGCGCTAGTACGCGTGGCCACTCTGGCTTCCTTTTTTCCATTTAAAACCCAACTCACCGATTTCAGTCAAAATTATATTTAAAGAAAATTTGAAAAGATCATTCTTTATCACCAATCAGTTAGGGAGCCAAGGAGATTCAATCCAGACCCCAGCACATATGTGATAAAAATTGTTAAGAACTGCCATATTTTTTGACTTTTTTGTAGTTTGTTTTAAAGGCACTCAAAAACACAATGTGTAAAAATCTTGTGGTAAACGAGAAAAATGTAAAAATAGACAACAAGATTACAGAAGGCATTATACCCTAAATGATTTGCAGGTTAACTAAATTTTCTCCATTGCTTAGAAGAACAAGAACTTACTTATTTTCCACCTTAGTCTATGAAAAGACAACCCCAATACATACCTGACAGATCTGAAATATTTCATTCTGCACTAGTAAAGTAAGTGATGAGTTGTCTGGTGCTCTGGAAGAAAATTTGTACGAAATAGGCGAGCCGTGCAGTGGCCGTGAAAGTCTGCCCAAGTCAAGTGTTGCCGTGCCGAAAAGCCAAAGCCTAAGGAACCAGAAGAACTAATTTATTTGACATTCATAAAGCGAGGCAATCATCCATTTTATCTGACACTTTCCAGGCTTTCTTTGCCTAATGGAAGGGTATTATGGAGGTGTAATCCTATCCGACCATTGCTCCAATATCTGGCGGGCTGTATCCAGAGTTTTTGAGTAATATATTTCCACTCACGTGGCCGGTGTGAAGCCCAAATCGTGTAGGGTTGAGGCCCATTTGCGTTAGGATTTCTTTCTGATTATCTCGACAGCTCTGACATGTGGATGAGTATTCCCGTGAACACTTATGTTTGGGCCTCTCCCTACGATCGTTGGAATGACAAATCCAGCTTATGGTTTGTTGGTGATATGAGTAAGTAAACTAAAATAGCATTTTGTGAGCGCAACTGGGCAGAACAGCGAGTTTCTAGTTCTTAAGAATACTCTGTGACCTTGACGTTGTTTGTCATTTTTACGTTTTGGGAAGAATATTTCTAAATCTTCCTCGGAGAAAGTGAAATCTTTTACTTTTAAATTCCGCAGGTCCCCCCAGCGTGAGCAAGTATGAAGTAGAAGTAACTTTGTCCAAGCGGTTCAAAATTCCCGAATTGTTCCTGCATTAAGACTCTGGCCCAAACAGAGCGTAATGAACGGGCGGTATTGGCTTTTGGACATAAATTGCTTTTGGACTGGCGCTCTCCCGTAACGATTTTTGATTCCCGTGAGTAGAGGTTTAAACTCCGGTGATCGGCAAGGCAAGGGAAACCCGAGTTGGACGTGAAACGCTGTAATCGCGGCGTAAGTTGTCTGAACTGGTGCTACCGACATGGTTGAATTGGCGAGATCGGTGAGAAAGAAGAGGTCTGAATTCGTATGAGCTGGCAATGAGACAATTTGATGCTTTGCACAGCAATTTTCAAAACGTGTGAAGGTATAGGCATACTTAGAGCTTTATATTAGAAAGAGTACAATCAAATCCAACGCCATCTAGTTCCTTCTGCTCACAACTGCTCGCCGTTCCCAAAAGGATGCACAAGTACCCTCAAAGCTGAACAAGTTTTCCAAATCATCAGACCAAGATAGCACCTGTTGAGAAACTAAAGGGCCTAGAATCTTAATGAAGGGGTCCAAAATGAACTATTAGTGTGTTTCAAATGATTCAAAGCTGAATTGCCTGTAAAATTAGGCTTAAAACCTAAAAGACTAAGAGAAAAATGAATATCTCACCCCTCATTGTGATCAATGCTTTTTCAGAGAAAACGTTCACAATCAGGGCTCCTACCATAAAAAATGTGTGAGAAAGAATAGTGATAGAGAGAAGCATGTTGAGTTTTCCTTTCTTTACCTATCAACCCTGAAATGTTGAGTCAAGTCCTTCAAGTCCTTGTTTGCTCACTGGGCTCAGTGTGGAGAGCGCGAGAGAGAGAAAGGGAGAGAGAGAGCTGGCCCGGCCCAGCAAACCTTGCAGTTCCCTTCTTAACAAGTGCCAGTGGGCAAGCTGGGCAAGCCATCTGAAGCTAGCAAGCATTTGACTGGACTCCCCTGCTGGCCACCACCGGCTACTCCAGTGATCTTGCATATCAAGGGGTAGGTGGGCGGGAAGGGGTAAGTGTAAATAGCAGTCAGGGGTGAAGTCAAGAGAGGAAGAAAATTCCTTGCACTCTTTCTCAGCAATAACCATGACTGTGAAGCACAAGAGGGAAGAGAATTCAGCAGCCCTGCAATTTCATTTCCTATCACATTGTTGCCATCACCTCTTGCATCAATATGTCCAAAGGGATAGATTTTCATTCTCTTACTGTCTTTTAAAGCTTTAAACCTAATTCTACAAGTGATTCAGATTTGAATCATTTGAAACACACTAATAGTTCATTTTGGACCCCTTCATTAAGGTTCTAGGCCCTTTAGTTTCTCAAATGGTGCTATCTTGGTCTGATGATTTGGAAAACTTGTTCAGCTTAGAGGGTACCTGTGCATCCTTTTGGGAACGGCGAGCAGTTGCGAGCAGAATGAACTAGATGGCGTTGGATATGATTGTACTCTTTCTAATATAGAGCTCTAGGCATACTTTTTTCACGTTTTCGGACATTTCGAGCACTTTTTCAAGTCAAACAACTCTTTCCTTAGATCCGGCCTCTTTAGTGAATGTCGTCTTTTGACGTTTTTGCTTGTTGTAAAGTCGAGATTTGAAATGTAGTTGTGGTGAGATGGTTGACGTTTCCGGATCTACAGATCTACAGATCTACAGATCTACTCCGGATCTAATTTTTTTACATTTTGTATACATCCCACCGTTGCTTGCGACCATGGTACGGGTTTCTAAAGTGTTTTCTGCAACAAAGTACGCAACCTTTAAGAATGCAATGGCTAAGACTTTTAAAAGAGAGAACCGGCGACTTTATCGAGCCATTGTACTGGAGAAGCAACATAGTGAATTTCGGTCTACCCGAAAAATATCTCGTTTGTTACACATGGGCCTATCTCTAGACACGGGGACACCAAGCGAACCGACGTAAACACATTATTGAAATGGACTCCATTTTGTGCGAGTAAATGCCAGCAGTGAAGGGATGGCCAATTTGGCGTGAAAAGAACCCTTGAGCCTGGCATACTACTACTTGGCGAAAAGTGGCTCTGATCAAACGTGTCGGTGGACACGTCCAACAGAACCCCAATGTCGACCAGTTCAGGGTGAAGGCGTTCCTGGCAAAACATGAAGGAGAATAAATGCTGGACGCATTTTTTTTTACATTTTGCATTTTCTTCTGATGCAAATAAGTCAAATGTAAAACTGGGGAGTTCTGACACATTTTTTTCAAATTCTTGTTGTGCCGGGCCCCACGATTCTACATCGAAAGCTCTGGACCATTCGTCCCTAGTTTCATACGAGGGTCTGAACGTTTTTTCCAGAGAACTTTGAGACGTATACCGAATTCTTAGCACCTTCTGTAGATTTCAAGTGCCATCGGTTACAGGTCAGGTTTTTTTGGAGCCTTTTTGCATAATATAAGTGACAGCGACATTATCGGTGAGGTGGATGATGACTAGGGCTGAATATTTTAGGTTAACTTTTTGGGCAAATTATGACATAATTAGGTTGCCAAAAATTACGTTTTAGGTTTTTTTTAGGTTGTATAGATAACACCTTTTCAGAGGCTATTCAGACCAAATATAGCCTTTTATTAATTGCTCTACAGCAGTTTACTTTTTACAAGAGTAAAAGCAGTGGAGCAGAGACAGAGGCAGTGAAAACTTAATTTGGCAATGGTGGGAAAGTGGTAGAAATGGCAGTATAGAAAATTTTGTGGTAGAGAAATTTCTGAAGTGGCAGAATATGGCAAAAAGTGGAAGGGCAGGCAAAAAAATCGACCAAAAAACGATATCGAAAATTGTGGACCAAGAAAAAGAGATCAAAAAATTTTGACCTAAAAAACGAGATCTAAAATTTGAGCCCTAAAAAACGAGATGAAATGATTAAAAACGAGAAAAATTCGGCTCAAAGGTGACAGAATGTGGCGTTATGTGACTTCAAAAATGGCAGCGAGCGCATGTAATTGGCAGTATTTCAAACAAATTTTGGCAATGTCTGCCTGAAACCACCTGGTAACGCTGATTTGGCATGTTGATGGGATGAAAATCATTGTGGCTCCCACTCCTCTTCTCTCTTCCTTTGTTCTCGTGTTTTGTTTTTTTGAAGACACTGGGTTGAGGGACCTCATTGTGCAAATGACTTTAGGATAAGTAAAAAAAATAATATTAGGTTGAAAACTTAGTTTTAGGTAAAAATTGCCCTAAAAAGGCGAGAAAAAAGTAAATTTTTGACTGAAAACTTAATTTTAGGTAAAAATTGCCCGAATTAGGCGTTTTAGGTTAAAACCTAAGTTTTTATGTAAAACCTAAAATATTCAGCCCTAATGATGACTTTCCCGCACATCAATAAACTGGAGCTCATGTAAAACGTATGAAGCGCTAGGAGTTCTCTGTGAGTGGAGCCCAGGTGTTGTTCGGTCGTGGAAAAGATTTTCGCTGAAATTTTCCTCCCACAAATGCCTGTGTGCTATTTGTGCGACAGAGTGTTGCCACAGGCCAGGTTTACGATCGCAAATCCTGTATCGCTTGCGTCGGAAGCTACAAAGCTTACGTTGGATGAAATTTGTTATTCTTCACATGACATGGGATAGCCATTCAATGATTGGAGTTCTTGTTTGAGGAATAATAACTCTTTTGTGATTGGAGCACTGTTGACTTGACAATCCCACGACTCCGCCGATGACAGATATCGGTAACCATCTCGGCTCAGCAGATGGATGATTGGACCGAAAGCTAACAATCCGGAAAGAATGAGTCCATATAGCTTTGCTATTTGCTTTATGTGAATTGAGTTTTGGGAGACTATTTGATCAATCAGAACGAATATTGCACTAATTTCTTAGTTGGCAGGTAAAATTTTTGTATAGACGGCAGTCGGAGTCACTAGGATGCTACATAGGCGCCGCCACAACAACTGACTTGAATTTTCCTTAGAGGGTTGCCAAAAAAGATCGTCAGCACACGCTTTTTTAACCTCTTTTAAGAAAAATGTTTTAAAATCGTTTGAATAGTACGAATTGTGATATTCGTTGGCGGGGCTACACTCACAAACCGTGGTCCAAATGACCATGTGATATGCTCTCTTTGTCTTGATAAGATCCAAGGACACGCCTTCACCTTTCTTATCTGAGACGTGGGTCACCGAGGAAAAACACGAGAGGCGCTTTGCTGGAAGCAAGAGCTTCTTGGTTCACGTCAGAAAGCCCGCTGGGCGTGGTAGGCCCAACGGAGGGTTGGAGCTCTATATTACCAAACGCTTTGAGCCCACCCTACTCTCGTCCTCTCCTCATCACATTGCCGTGGATGCCAAAGGCTTTTACCATTATTGGCGTTTACTACTAGCCGCACGGACTATGACGACCTTGTCTCTGATCTAATGTGCAGGAGTGCGCAGCCCAACTCGCGCCCTGCAATTATCCATCGACACCCAGAAGGACTAAAATCCAACTTTAGTGGCCCAAAAGGCATTTCGCAAGCATTCCAACAGTCCTCTTTAGTTTAGGCGAGGAGAAAAGCACTAAGAGGAGATCCGGTTAATCCTCAAACTCCAAATATTGGGAATACTGCATTCAATATGTGTCCTGCTCACCAACATCTATGCAGGACTCAAATGCCCCTTTTGTTCTGGTGAGGACCTATCCCAATGTTACTTCACTTCCATTGCAGGGGGATCCACTATCGCGAATCCTCTTTAATCTATATGTGTCTGACCTGCCCGAAGCTCTTACGTACTCAACAAGGCCCCACCATTAACCACAATAGAAAACAATATTAACAATATGGAGACGACCTGGTTCTCTTGGCTGATTCACCCATAGAATTTCAAAAGGCTCAATGTCTGAACTCATGCTTTCATTCCAATTCAAGGACTTGATAACACCTATATTTCCTTGGCCTGACCATGGACCCCTGAAAGGGTTCCTCATTTCTTTTGTGTACACTAAAACTATTCTAGTGAACTCATCTGTGATATTACATTTATACGATTTCCATCGTATATTTTTACGTTTTTTAGCACGACATGACCGTGAGTTGCAATAAACTTACTGTTATAAAAAAGCAGATCCAAAATTATGAAATATGCCACTGGCCAATCAACAACCACATAAAATAGCCAGAGTTTTTTAATTCAGATATGTGCACTTAAATGTCTCTCGAATTAAAAGGTTACAATACACCTGTATAAAACCTGGAACGTGAACGACTTGGCCAAGTACATCACTGACGGCATTAACGCCGCCCTGGACACGGCCATCCCCGCAAAGTCCTTCTCCGTGCGCCCCGGGGCTTCCGTGTACCTGACAGAGGAGACAAAGAAGGTGATGCAGAAGAGGGATAGAGCAAGGAAGTTAAACTTGCCTTCATGGCGACGTCCACCGCCCTTGCGAAGTAACAAGCTTTGCACCACGGTGGCCGACATCAAGGAGCGAGGCCAAGAGGCCGTATGGGATGCCGTCAAGACCTACTCGGGGCCATGACCTCATCCCTGCCACTGTTGGAGAACACCACCTCCGATAAAGACTCAGCGGAAGCATGCAACCAATTCTACACAAAGAAAGTGAAAGACATTAGAGAGGGACTAAAAAATCGACTTGACAAGCCAAGTACGAGCACTGCTTTCACCTCCGGGGAGTCATCAGAGCCGCCGGAGCCCTTGGAGTCCCTGGAACCCTCGGAGCCCTCAGAGCCAATCCCAAAGTTCACCTTCTCTGGGGTCACTGCAGGGAAGGTCGCCAAATACATCAAGAGCCTGAAGTCAAAAAAGTATTTTGGTCTCAATGACATACCCGGGAGCGTCTACAAGCTTGGCGTTGACGTGCTTGCCTCCCCCATCGCTCATCTCTGCACGCTGTCCCTCATTGGCGGGGAGTATCCTGCGTCGTTTGGCAATGGATTGTTGAGGCCGCTGTACAAGGGTGGGGGAAAGTCGCAGAAAGAGGCCTCGTCGTACAAGCCATATCGATGTACAACATGAGCTCGGCCTTTGACACGATCTCCCTAGATGCCCTTGTTGTCGAGCTGGAGAAGCTGGGCTTCTGCAGGGCCGCGCTGATCTGGGTGAGGTCGTACATGTTGGTCGGCCTCCAAAGAGTCGACTGAAACGGCGCCGTGTCCGCCCCCATGAAGGTGGATACGGCGTCAGGCAGGGGTCCACCATCGGCCCCCTGTTCTTCATAGAAACTCTCTGTCTCATGCGTTTATGAACGCATGGACCAAAGTTTCTTCAGAATTGAAGATTAGACAATTTGTTCCTGGCATTTGATGATTGCATGAAGAAAGCACCTTCTTCCTCACGACAAGGATTTTTACAAGAAGCTGTGTCAATTACACTTGACTAGGTTGGTGCATGCAACCAGTCACTGGATCCACGAAGTTTTGGGTGTGGTTGACAGTGAGGTGTTGATAGAGGGGGACCAGGGGAAGGTTCCGGACTCCATTATATGCAGCCTATTGATCGCTGTGAATAATGGAGCCCAGAGCAATGTTGGCCTGGATGAGCGGGAGGAGAGTGGCACCTGACCGATCAGCCACCAGCACCGGGAACCCTTCCTTGGTAGTTGGGCAGTAGCCACCAAAGACCCACCTTTGTTGCACAACATGCCCATGGTGATCCTTCCGCTTCGCCATGAGGGACTCTTCTATGTGGACGATGATGCCAGGTCCGCCGATCTGGTATGGGTTTGCCTGGAGCTGGTGTGAGCAAACGCCACGGCAGTACTGGTACCATTGGATGAGGGTGGGCTCCGAGATGTTGTGCATTGACTTCGCCATGGTGATGGGCATCATGTGCGCCCAAGACCAGATCACCAGGACAATGTCGCGCAAGGCCAGAGTGCTGTTGAAGAAGTAGGAGCCCCTCCTCTCCGAAATATTTCGGCCCCTGTGGGTTGGGCACCTCCACTTCCTGTCCTGTCCTTGTCCAATCAACCTCATGTCCCTTTGGCACTGGGAACATGGGAAAGGAAGGGCTCTGAGGCAGCCTTGATTCTTTAGGAAGGTCTTTGCGTCAGAGTTTATCTATGTTAAACACGTTTTTGGTAAGTTAACACGTGTGTTGTATATCGGAACTCTGAACTCTCGGAATTTTATTTCCCTCAACTCACGCAACCTCTCCCGCCGAAATCACAACATTCAGTAATTTTTTTTTATAATTAATTTTTTTATTATACAAAGGATCAGGTTGGTGCATGAAACAGGTGCGTCAGATTTCTCATTCGTGTTGCAATGATCCTTTTCTTTTTGGCATGTATATTGGTCTCTCTTATCCTCTTCTTTCGCCACACCCAGCCGTCTTGTTCCACTTCTCACCTATGGTTACTCTCTCATACATTTTTCTTTTTCGTCTCGCTCCAACTGTTCAATGAAGTCTTGCAGCCAGTTTTTGTTGAATTTTGTCTCACATTTTGTTTAAGTGTGGCTCACGCGTATAGCCCATAATTCGCTCCTAAGGAAGCTCTAGAAGGAGTCGTAAAGCAAGGGAGGAGGGCTTCTCTTGTGGCACCACAGAAACCATCTCGACAAGACCATAATTGTATTGATTGGGTGTCTGCCTCTTACTGCCGGACAAATAAATAACGCAGTCGTCCTTGTCACCTTAAAATTAGAGAGGAAGAAACGCCCAACGAGTTCCTCCAGCTTTCTATGAAAAGCCCTTACTGTCTCGCACTCAAAGAGATGATGTTGGGTCGTTTCATTCTCCCTCCCACAGTAGTCACATGTTGGGTCTGTTATGGGCAGTTGCTTAGAGAACCGGCTCACCCTCTCCTTCGTTAGCAGGATGTTATGGTTGATCTTCATTTGATGCCAGACATATTTAGGGTCGAGATGCAGCTTGTGTGGGGCACTATGTATTTTGTTCCATGTTGGCATCGAGATCAAGCCACCGATGCGGGCGTGCCATTTTTCTTCGCAGATTGGTCGGTTGGCAAGACTCTTGTAATTCAGGGCCTTGCGGAACTCTGCACTTCCCTTCTTTGCCAAGCATAAAATTTCCGTCAGATAGGTGTGCTTTGGACCCACAACTAGATTTTTGGCACCTCACTTCTAAGTATATCCAAGCCCACCTGCTTGCGGAGGCAGATATATTTGAGATGGTCTGAAGCTGTTACTCCCTCCCCCTCCAGTTTCAGAAACCCCGGAGGCGTTTTTGTTGGCTCAATCAAGTCCCCTACCGAAGCGCACTTGGTCAAGCAGGAGAGTGTATACTCACTGAAGTGCCTATTGCCAAACTTTATCTTTGGGTTGTACCAAAGTGGAGTCAGCAGTTTCTCTTTGGGACGTATCTCCAGTCCCTCCGCCATTTTAGCTAAAGCAACGAATGTCTCTTTCAAGAAGATGTTATCCAAAGACGTAGCAATCTTATGGAGGTAAATACTCCCGTATGTGAAAACTTTGTTCATATCGAGAGCCCTATTCTCCATTTCGGCTTTTAATATAGTGCCCCAGAAATCATCTCCCTGAATCATCTTACGAAACCATCCAACCTTCAGACCCATGACAAACGTTTTTAGGTCTGGAACGTTTAATCCTCCAAGCCACTTGGGTGCAGTCA
This sequence comes from Tigriopus japonicus, assembly GCA_010645155.1. NCBI lineage: Eukaryota > Metazoa > Arthropoda > Copepoda > Harpacticoida > Harpacticidae > Tigriopus > Tigriopus japonicus. The sequence continues at coordinate 1,245,414 of JAAGOF010000220.1, read as the reverse complement.
CGTCAGTTTTAGACAGCTTCGATGGTCCGCAGTTCCAGAGATAGTCCAGTGTCATCTTTTCTATCTCCTGAATGGTATCCGGACTTGGGCCAGGCGTTGTCATTGCGCTGTAAGTAAGTTTTGAGTACACTAAGCTCTTAATGACGGTGGCTCTGCCCAACGGTGTAAGCCCCCTCCTCTTCCACTCGGATAACAACCTCTTGACCTCGGTCACGAGCACATTGTCTTGGTCAAATTCTTTTTCCATGTGGAGCGTCTTGCCAAAGAGAGTGACCTCTTCAGACCATTTTAGATTCGCATTCAATTTCAGTTCGTGAGGCAACAAACCGCCAAGGGGGACTGCAATTGTTTTTTCTATATTGATATGCAGACCTGACATGTAAGCAAACTTTTCAAGCAAAAAGATTGCCACATGTATTGAAATCGATATCTCTTTTGCGGATCCGCTCATGGTTAAAAACAGGTCGTCCGCGTAAAGGTCCAGTTTATGTTCTTTGTTTTGAACTTTTAGTCCCTTAATATTCTCTGACTGTCTCAACTTGTTTGCCAAGATTTCGATGCAAATAAGGAACAGGTATGGTGCCAAGGGGTCTCCTTGACGACAAGATCTGGCGATGGCAAGATGGTTTGTGATAGATCCATTTATGTTGACCACCGAGTAGCCTCCAAAAAGGAGCAAAGCTACCCACTTCCGGAACGACTCCGTGAATCCAAAGTGGGTTAGAGCCCTCAAGATGAATGCATGGGATACAGAGTCAAACGCCTTTTCAAAATCTACCGCGATGAACGCAGTTTCGATTCCTCTTGTTGTTACAAACTCCTTGACATCTTGAACGTTCCGTAAATTTTCGCCAATATATCTGCCTTGTAGAAATCCTCTCTGATCCTCCCCTATAATTGTATCCAACGACTGTTTCATCCGTTCCGCTATGCACCCAGACGCAATCTTATATAGCGTATTGAGTAGGGAAATTGGGCGGAGGTTTTTTTATTTTTCGCCTATCTTTTCCGGCCTTTGGTATCAAGGTAATCACTCCTTGGCGCTGAAGAGTTGGGAGTCCATCGACCTCATAGGAGTGGTTTATCGCTTTAACGGCGTGGTGCCCCAAGCGACTACAAAAAAACTTAAAGAATTCCACTGTGAATCCAGATGAGCCCGGAGATTTCCCGTTTTTCATTCCTCGTAGCACCCGAGATGCCTCGCTAAAAGTGACTTGGCCTTCTTGCCCCCGACGGTCTGCTTCATTCAAGGTTGGTGTTTTTGCCTTGCCAAGGAAGTCATCAATATCCGTGTTTGGATCGTTCTGCATCACCATCATATTTGATTTTTCTCGATGGCAGGTGTGGCACGCTCTTTCGAAGCTTTTTAAACAATCTCTGCAAGCATATAGCTCTTTGTAATAGTTGAAGATCGTTTGGCGTACTTGGATATCATCATTTACTTCAAGACCGTCTTGGTCTAGCACTGATCCAATATACGCTTTCTTCATCTTTCCACGCTCAAGGGCACAGAAGTATTTCGACGGTCTTTCTCCAAAGGCAATCCACTTTGCTCTTGATCTTATTCTGGCTCCTTCGTATTTCGCTTCATAAAGGTGTTCCAGTTCCTTTTTATTAGCCATCAATGTCTGGTGGTTACTATCATCCCAAGGGTCCGAGTTTGTCTTACTTTCAATTGTCCTGATGCTTTCTACAAGTTCCCTTTCCTTTGACTCCAACCTTTTCTTTTTTATCGATGAAAACTTTATCGAAAAGAGCCTTGCTTCAGACGACAGGACTTCCCAGAATGTATTGGCGTTTATAGTGAGGGTGGTCGATTGACGTTGCGTCAGGTCCTTGGCCCGAAAAGCCTCAATGTCTTCCGTCTCAAGGAGGTACCGTTCCTGAACTTCTTGAATGAGATTGTTGAGAGATGTGACGAAAATATTGTCCTCGAGCAGAGACGCATTAAACTTCCAAAGGCCGAGGCCTTTCATCCGTTGATCAACGTCCAGTACAATGGACTGGCTGCAGTGGTCGGATTTGAAGGATGGGTTTATCGTTATGGTCTTGAGAAACGGTAAAAGTGAACTGGACAATAGTTGATAGTCTAAGCGACTTCTTTTTCTAGAAGGAAAGCCTCTTTTTTGAAGAGAAATTGGATTTTTGGCGTGGAAGGTGAAGCTCCTTTTTTTCTGGATGCATATAGCCGAAAGCATCTACCAGGTCAAGATCTTCCATTAATTTGACTAGTCTTCTCTTTGCTCTTGGGTTATTCTCTTGTACATAACCAATTGTGTCGCGTTCATGATCCAAAACCAGATTAAGGTCTCCTTGAACAATTATCCCATCGATGTCTTGCTCTCTTTGCATCGTCTCGACACGACACTGAACGTCCTCATAGAATTCCGGTGTGTCATCGTTCGGTCCGTATAGTGTATCAAGGAGAACCCTCAACCCACTGAAATGGATGACCTGATAGAGAGCATTCCCCCCGTGAGTGGCCTCCGCATTTCCAACCTCAAAGGCAGATTTTGCTGAAAACAGGTTGCACACGCCCCTGGACCTTGTACTACCTGAGGAGAAAGTGGAGTCTGTGCGTCCCCATTCCACAGCAACCTTTGCTTCTTCCTTTTTGGCAAGTCGGGTGTCGATCAAGGACGTGATGCTACTTGGGATATGCTTTTTAAAATAGTGAAATATATCTCTTCGCTTTTGAAAGGATGAACTTATACCATTGACATTGGCCACCGTAATTGTGACTGCAGAGCAAGACGTGTGAGTGTTAGGAATCATTTATCGGATTGAGTGGCGGAGTGAGTGAGCAGGACATGGGAGAGACGAAGAAGAGAAAAAGACACACGAGATAAAAATAATATAAGATAATAGGTCTAAACATGTTCTTAAGATAGCTTTTTGTGGGCATCGGTTGGTTAGCGCTTAATAGTTGTCCTCCATGGGAATTTTTCATCTTTCCTGATCCGGAAGTAGATTTCACCCCGACTCCATCCAACAAAGCAATGACTTCCTTCCTTTTTCCGGGTCTCGTCGGCAATCTTGACCAGGTCCTTGAAATCGTCCATTAATATGGGCGGGACCGTCCTTTTTATTGTCCACTTCGCTGACTTCGCTTTTCCAATAAAGTTATCTCGAGCCTCTTTGGTTTCAAAATCTAAAGTGACTGGTGGCTGTTTCCCCTCTAGTTTTGCTCGTTCCAGTCTCCTCCAACCCGTTAATGTCGGCTCAATTCCGGTGCCTGTGACTTCTTGGAAGATCTTTCTCAGTGTTGTACCAAGGGTATTGTCGCCCTCCTTCCCAGACTCCCCTTCGGCCGGGGGTAGCCCGAGCAGAGTCGCAGATCTTTCTACGTCCTTTCAGGCAATTTCCTTGACGTGCCTCATGATTTTTTGAGACAAGAGATTTTTGTCTTGATTGTCCTGCCTTGACGTATTGACCACAATCTCCTTCTTCATCGACTCCAGATCAAGCATTATCGCCCCCATTTTCGCCTCCAAGTCATCCGTAATCTTGTGTTGGATTTTTAGTACGATGCCCTCCTCGAATGCTGGAAGCTCCTTTTGAAGTTCACGTTGAACTATCTTGGGAATGACAATATTTTCAAAGTGCATCAAAGTCTCTTTGGTCTTAAGGTCACTTTTTTCATTTGAGAGGATCAAAAATTCCATAATCTCCTTGTTTGAAGGGTTTACGTTGAATTTAAGTTTTTTCATTTCGTCTTCGATCCTCTCTAGTTCCCTCGAAGTGTTATTTGATTGACTTTTGTCGAGGGCTTGCGCCATATTCACGGGTGTGGTTGAGGACAAATCGTGCGATTTACACCCTTTGAGAAAGTGTTTTAAGAGTTTGGCCTCTCGCGATGTTTTGATAGGGGAGGATTTCTTTCTTTTGTTACCGGGTTTGGAAGAGGGGTAATGTTGCGGCATTAGTCGTAACTGTTGATTCCGATCTTCTTTAACTCAACAACCCCATTTTTGTCCAGATGCCCGATGCCCACTGCTGCTCGCCTAAGTACCTATCGTTAGGTTCTTACCGACCTGTTCCATAACGTCATTTGATGTGAACACGGAGGCGGTAGGGGACCGCAGTCGGCGAAGTTGGACGGCTACTCTGTCTTGGGACCCTTAAACGCCTTTTTTCAATAAGAAGTCGATTTTTTTTCACAAAATTTCAAGAGTGTGTTAAATAATACGAGAAGATACTCCATTTTAGAACATGCTTGTATTCACAAATCGAATCGAGGCTACACGAGAACTCGTTTTTAGTGTGACCAAGAGAGGTAAGAAAAGAGTGGAAATAGAACATCTCCCCCCTTATGAAAATCAAATGAAGAGGTTGAGCAAAAGGAAGATATATCTTATGTTTCATGATGTGGATCATCGGATTGACTGTCATCCTCTAACGAAGTAGTGATAGGTTTGAGAAAACGGCGATTCCGAGTAAGCTCCTTTCCGCCGACATTGATCTTGTAAGAACGGCCATTTTCACAAACATTCTGGATGAATCCATGTTGATCCCAACGTCGAGATATTGGGTGCTGAAGAAGGACCTCTTCTCCAACATTAAGAGGTTGTAGAAAATGTGCATGTGTATCAGCATGAGTTTTGGCATATCGTCTTGCTGCAAACCGTTTTGAAGAACCATCCTGAACATCAATAAAACCATCCAAAATCAACGACGGCAACTGAGTGCGTTGGCTACGCCCAAAAAACAATTGAGCAGGGCTGTATCCGTCTGAACGTGGCATATTACGCCATTCTAGTAAAGCGGCTGGGAAGTTTTCATCAGACTCTTGACATTTCTTTAGAAGTGACTTGATGTTCTTTACCGCAGCTTCGGCAAGACCATTGCTTTGGCTATTGTAAGGTGATGAAGATTCATGGAAAATGTTGTGGGAGGCACAGAACTCTTTGAACTCCGAACGGAATTGGGGACCACCGTCCGTGCGACAAATAGAAGGAAACCCAAAGTCCACAAAGATGGATAATAAGGCTTCGATTACTTTAGAAGTTGTTGTCCTAGTCAAGCGTTTGGCAAACGGAAAACCACTGTATCTGTCGACCATTACTAGCCATGATTGACCATAGATCTCAAACAGATCAATTCCGACTTGTTCCATAGGAAAATTGGCATTTGTAAGTTGAAGCGGTTCTTTGGGTTGTGATGGGCGGAGCTCTTGACATGTAGAGCAAGATTCTATAAGTTGTTTGATATCAGCGTTGATTCCGGGCCAGTAATACAATTGTTGAGCCAATTTCTTCGTTTTGACTTGGCCGGAATGTGATAAGTGTAAGAGTCGTAGAATTTCCTGACGGGCCATTTTCGGTATAACAATTCGAGATCCATTGATGATGATGAGGGTTGGATTTGAATGAGAAAGTAAAGACAACGTAGACCAAACAGACTTGTAGAGGTTGGCCGGATGCGTTGATGGTAATGACTTGACGTTTAAGCCTTGGCGCAAAAGCGTGATTATAGCTTGATAATCCTCGTCCTTTTCAGCAGCATCAAACAGAAAATTTAGTTGAGGGTTGCAATCAAATGCGCAAACAAAAAGAACCATTGAAGCATCACTATCATCGTGATGTTGATCTTGAGAATCGGGTTGAAATACTGGATAACGAGAGAGGGCATCGGCGATACAATGCTCCTTGCCAGGGTTCCATCTGATTGTAAAGTTGTACCCAGATAGTTTTTCCCGAAAGCGGCGTAAACGAGGATTTTCTTGATCTGAAATCGACTTATTGAAAACTCCTCGAAGAGGATTGTGATCCGTTACTACAGTGTAGTTTTGTAATCCGAGCAAATAGAAATAGCATTTCTGTGTGGCCCAGAGAATAGCCAGACATTCGAGTTCGATGGGAGCATAACGACTTTCTGTATCAGTAAGACCACGAGATCCACACTGGATTAATCGAATTTTGTTGTCTTCTCTTTGGATCAAGGCGTAACCAAGACCATAGAGTTTACTGGCATCGGTTAAAAGTTCAGTGGGCAACCCCTGATTGAACGGTTTGACCAAAAGATCCGAAGTTAAAATTCGCTTTGCCTCGTCGAACGCCTTTTGATGTTCATCCAACCATTGATAAGCGACATTTTTTTGCAAGAGCTTCCGAATTATCGACGTGACGTGAGCTAAATCGGGTAAGAAGAAACCCAATTGGTTCGCTAGCCCAAGAAATGATCTTAGAGATTTGACATCTTTGGGCGCAGGGAAGTTTCGAATTGCAAATTACTTTATCAGGGTCTGGTTTTACGCCTTCATCAGAAATGATATGACCAGCGAACTTAACTGATCGTCCCATTTCGAATTTTTTGATTGAGATGGCAATTGTGGCCTTGCGACATCGTTCCAACACAATGCGAATTCGCTCATATAGCTGATTCTCATTTTCGGCTTGGATCAAAATGTCATCAACGATCTTCCTGAGGAAAGGTAGATCCTTGAGAACTTCGTCAGATCTTCTGCACCATTCATCTGAAGACGCGTTAAGTCCCATCGGCATCCGAAGATATCTATAACGTCCAGAGAATAGAAGGAATGTAGTCAAGTAAGAACTTTTTTCGTCAAGCACCACATGGAAATATCCTTGCGCACAATCCAGTTTGGCGAAGAACTTCGAATTGGCATCAATCCATTGGATAATATCTTTAGCACATGGAAAGGGGTGGACAGGACGCTTTACAAACTTATTAAGATGAGTATAGTCTGTGACTAAACGTAGACCGACTTTGGCGTTTTTGTCCATCCATGACCCGTCCTTCGGAACAAAATGGGCTTGTGAGATCCAATCCGTCGGCTCTGTCACCGGGATAATTATACTATCCTTGATAAGATTCTTGACAAGAGAGTTGGCTTCATCTTGCCATGCAAGGGGTACCGGACGTGCAGTAAGTACTTTCATGGGCTTGATCTCAACGTTTTCTTGAAGATGTATGGTCATAGGAGGTCCAGCAATTTGGCGTCCATCTAGAGTATTGTTGAACACGTCCCTGAAGTCTTCCATGATTTTCGATTTCGAATCTGGTTCTGTGCAAATTTTGTTCACAAATGATTGATCAAGTAGTTCAGGAAAATTTGGATGGATGATTCCCAAACCAATAAGATCGTGCCAACATATCAAAACTTCGCCTTGTAAATCATTCGAAACTAAAGCATGGACTTGATGCATAGGACCATTTGGCACTTGTACGATTAGATAAGATGATCCAGCGCCATGCATTCTTTTACCACTGGCGTTGAATAGTCGAACATCCTCAGTTGTAACTGGGAACTTGTGCGTTCGAATCAGGTTCTGAGATATAACGCTTCTTGTGGCTCCCGTGTCGGGTGTAATTGCGAAATCGAAAGAAGCAGAACTTGATGCTGAAAAAATGTGTACCTTGCATTTTGGTGTGGGTCGGGATGCTGAAGTCATAAAACAGGTGATGGCGTATGTTCGATTATCCTGTTTATGTGGCGAAGCATCACGAGGTTTACCACCGCCTTTCTTGGCAGATTGAAAGCAGACTTTTGCAGCATGTCCTCTCCTGTGACATTTATTGCAAGTTAGGTCATCCTTACGTGGACAATTATTGATATGCTCGTTGGAGCCACATCTGAAACAACGGTTTTTTAGATTTGCAGGTGTAACTTTGGCGGTGTAGGGAGGCTTCTTGAATTTAGGTTCCTTCTCGTACGCCTTGTTAATTTGTGGTTGGTTTGATACCGATTTGATTGTGTATTTTGCAACCTCATATGAAGCAACTTCTTTGTTCATTGATTCCAACATTTGTTTTTCCAGCTTCATAAACCGTTCCTGAAGTCGGTCATCAGTACATCCAGAAATGTACCGAAAAACGTAAAGTTCCTCAACGGAAAGTTGAGCGAGATCCGTTGTAGCAAAGTCAGAGAAGTTTTGATTTCTTGCCTGTGTATGGCGAAAAAAATCCAGTCGTCTGGTAAACAAAGGATACAATTGAAGAAACTCATCCTCTAATTGTCCAATGCATGACATATCCCCTTGAATTTGAGAAAATATCGGCGTAGTGTCTGTGATTCTGACCCTCATTTTGGTTTCCAAGTGCACATCCAGGCAAATAAACAGATAAGCTTGTTGATTGGTGACGGTCTGATGCTCAAGATGAGATGTAGAGAAAAAAGCTCGGAACTTTTTCACCCATGATCTGAATTCGGTTGGATTGTGATCCCTGGTTAACTTATCAGGCATTAATGCTTTGTTGACAGAAAATTTGGATGACATGTGATTGTCTCCAGTTGCAGAAGGTGGAGCAATAATTAGCGGAGCTGGTGCGATATTAGAATTACTTAAAGCAGTATTCACTAAATCCGTAAACTTTCGGAAAGAACCCGTTATTTCATCGAGTTCATCGGAGTATTTGTCGAAATTCGATGAATCGCTCTCTTGACACATGATTAGTTTCTCCTCGATTTTGTTAGTATTAACCTCAAGCTTCACGTAAGCCTTTTCCAGGGCCTGTATACCTAAAGGAGTTGGATTCGTTTGTAATTGAGAAACCAATCTCTTGATACTCTCAGTCGTCCTGGTAGAGTGGCCTTTGTAGGCTTTTATCGAATTCCTCAGATCCACCAAGGCCATTTTTTGATATTTCTTAAGTTGTGGGACAGGCAATGGATGCGATGGTTCAATGATTACAACACTATCCCACTTCTGACACCATGTTAAATAATACGAGAAGATACTCCATTTTAGAACATGCTTGTATTCACAAATCGAGGCTCCACGAGAACTCGTTTTTAGTGTGACCAAGAGAGGTAAGAAAAGAGTGGAAATAGAACAGAGTGCAAAACATTTTAAGTTGTGCCGTCTTTTCTAAACCCGAGGCAACGTCGTTCTTGTATCTCCAAGGCGAGATCCATCGTCCAGTCCTCTTTTACATCAAGCGGTTTTTCGGTCAGGATTTGTTCTTGCAACGGGTGAATCGCTCCAGGTGAGGGTGGCTCCGGCTTGTTGCAAGGTAAATTCTTCCCGCCTGGAGATCCGAATACGTGAAAATCTTGATCATCGGACATCCTCTTGTAGATAAATTTAGGCTGCTGAAGCGATCACTCTTCACTCGAAATCGAGCAGAATCGGTAGTATTCCACGTGTTTCTCAGAAATATCTGTGGAGAGGTGGTGAGCACGACCTTCGATACGACGTACACAGATGACACTGAACAGCTGTCTTTCCGGTAGGACTAGAAATTGTCTAGACTATGGAACTATAGGTTTTGAAAACACATAACCTCTTATTTCTATATCCTCAGGGGAAACTAAGAAAGACTTTATCCCTTCCTTAACGCCAGACCATCGAATCAGTGGCAAGCCGTTCATGTTAAAAGTGTGCCTTGACCCGTCTAAGGAATATTGCAAAATCTTCCTTCAATTCCCCCATTTGGGCTCCAATGAGTTCGGAAGGGTTGCAAAAGGTCGAGCAGGTCCAAAGATGTTTCACTTGGAACATCTCAGGAATGAGAGAGCTCTCGAATTGTGAGAGGCTCAAGAAGTTAGGGCTGTACAGTACTCAGAGAAGGCATGAAAAGTCTGATACTGTAAGTTTTCAAGAGCGTTCATGGGCTCTGTCCTAACCTAGGCTTTGAGATCTGTTGTAGCAATCGTAGAGGTTTTACGTGCGTTCTGAGAGCACCTCCAAATCCAAGGGAATCGAGGCTAGTTCGATCATTAAAGTCCTGCTCTCTTCTTTATCGTGCTCCTTCATTGTTCAATCTGTTACCCATTAGTCTTTGTCGGGAATATGTAGGAGCTAATCCTCTAACAACATTTAAGGCAGGATTGGACAATTTTTAAACACTTTTCCTGACCAACTCATTATTCAAGGGTTGAAAAGATCTGCCAACAGTAACTCATTGGTAGATCAAATTTCATATAAACGGTAATTACATAAACTATATCAATCATTAACTCTCTTTACAGGGAATCATATTTCTTATAGCAGTATTAAAAAAAAGTGATAAAGAACGGCGGCTGCATGACAGCATTTACAGTCACTGGCAGCTGTACAACTACAATCGCAAAGGCCAATATCACCAGATGGCAAAATTGTGACACGCTGCTTTCTCAAGCTATCTGGGTCAGCAGCTTTGGTCATGCTTGGATCACAATTGGCTCGAATCAAGATATTCCCAGTGTTAGGATGATTACATACTTCAATGAAGCAAATGGATTTGGACATGTACAATGTCACCTTTGACAACAGGCTTATTCATTGCAGCATGAACAACGTCCTGTTTGTCGCCTAAAGTTAACATTGCTGTGGCCTGTAAGCAACAACAATAAGATAAGAAGGGTGGAGATTTTAAAACATTATCACTATCACTTACACACCTGACAAGTCCGAGACCACATTTTCTATTGTGAATATGGCAGGGATTTGAGCATTTTGATCCCCGGGAAGTACTTCTACCCAGGAAAGAGTAGGGTCATCGTGCTCAAGCACAGGGTTTCGAGGCAACGTCGAGACACGAGATGCACTCTGTAGAACGGGTATATCGAAGTAAACTTGAGCCAAGCGGATTAACTCGGACTTGCTCCCAGATGTGGGAAGATCCCGAGCCTTCCAACTAGGCCTTGAGATGGCAAGCCCTAGCCACCAGCCATGGCAAACTCGAGGGTGAATTCTGAACAAAGTTAAACGGGGAACGGTGATTTATCCCTTGAACGCTGGGTCACTTGTTTTGGAAAAAAACTCGCGACTCCGCCACAAAATAAAAGTTGGCATTTTATGGAAATAATTTATAAAATAGTTCACAAAAATAGTGTGTTGCCATACCATGCCTTATTGCTTCAGCCTTAATGAACCCAAGTTCATGTCATATTGTACAAAATAGGACAGTTTAAAAAATGGGCGAACTTAGAAATACTAGAAGGCAGAGATTGGCATTCAAATCTATGATTGCCCGACCCGGCACGGACTGTCTGTGACGTCATTCATCATGCGGGAAGCCGAAGTTCATGATTAAAGGAACCTTTTCTTCTAAGAAACACATCTAAACGATTTCGCTCATCTGATAGGGCAGTTAGGTTATTGAAAATCCTCAAGTCTGCTGGAAATGTGTCTAAGGTATTAACCCGATATGCAAAAAGTGAATTTCAACTAGTGTGGAGTTTAAACAGGGGCCGATTAATTCACATGATCAGGTGATTGACAACAAAATCTCAGTGATGTGAAATCTCGGCTTGCGCAAGTTTTTTCACGGGAGGTGGCAGGGTAGGGTTACCTCTTAGAGAATGGGTGCTTTGCTCTGGTATATGAGCAAACACGAATTTGAGGTTGATTTGCAACCCTGCTCAGAAGTCACAAAAGTCAGGGATGCCTTGCCTTTTGTCGCTTCTTAAAGAAAAAAACCTGTTTATGAAGGCTGGTAGGCAGTGGGGAATATGATTTCACTTAAGAAAATTGGCAACCCCAGCACCAGGTCAGATCACTACAAAATCAACAAAGAAGAAGTACGCTTGTTTGTTGTTGAACTTCGTTAGAATTAGCTGAATGTTCAACTGAATGCTCTTGACCAATCACCAGCGTGAATCATCGGCACCGTGTGTTAGCCTACAAATGCCAATATCTATCTTAGTGTATCTAGGCGAACTTATTGGTTGGAATTGATTCATATGCATATGACCTTTTCTGCAAATTCCACAAGGTGGTCCTGATGAAGTTGATGTGTTTTCAGGCTTGACAAAGAATTTCCTTGCTACCATATTTGGCCATACATCATCATGACTTAAATGATAGTTCGTATTTTTTCCTCGCATTGGATCGTTGAAGCATTTAAGTAGTATACTTATAATTATATCAAGATATTACAACATCAAGCAACAAAAAACAACCACGATGTTAGGAACAAGTTCAATTTGGCATTGGTGGCAAAACTGATCAGAGGGGTCCAGCAGTGTGACTTATTCCGTTCAACAACTCAGCCAACCAAGATCATGCTAAAATGTTTTTTTTTTACAAATGCCCGAAATTTCCACACTCTGGCCCTAAATCCTCACCCGACAATAAGAAGCCAATCAATCATGAACTCAATTCAAGAATTGATCTGTTTTTTCCTCGACTCCTAGTGTAAGAGAAGAGATCAACCGATTACGTTGCATGATTTGAACCCCAAGAGACCACAAGAGGGACCCTTGCCCCACTTCTTGGAAGTGTCTGGCATAAACAACCGAACTCTGCCAATTTATCGGGAGGTAGCGGAACGGTTTGGTCAGCTTGAAGCAGAGTGGCCAAGTTTTTTTTGGAGCGACGGTGCTAGTTAAAGTCAAATCAATGCCAGAAAAATCATTGTTGGGAAATGGAAAATGCTAGAAAAATGCTTCTTTTTCAAATACGAAAAAGGAAGTGCAGCGGCTATTATGCCCATTAGTGAATATTTGAATCTATATATTGAATCTTTGTATGAAGAAGTAGCAAGAGCTTGTTTTATGCTAGTTCGATGTGATAAAGTACGCCCTGAAAACCCCATTTACCGACTACATGAAGGATTTTGTGGTCAGCTACTTTTGATGTCAAAAAGCCCTCTTTTAACAAAAATTGTTTTGGTTAGAAGCCCTTTTTAATCCTTTGTTTTACTGAAAACTGATATATCCATGCTAAGTTTAACAAAGTTATTTTTCTGTAGTTGGTGTTGTATTCCATCACAAATCCAATTATTTTTTGAGACAAGTAATACTTTATGCCTATTCTCAAGTTGTTGGTAGACAAAGCCAATAAACAGAAATTTGGTTTCCTGTACTGTAGAGCCAGTTTGAAAATGTAAAAAAAGGATGAAAACTCTTCCAATTTATTTTATAAGTGAGGAAACGTAGGCAAATTCAGCTGTCAAAATCAGCTGTCTTTGAAGTCCCAAATTGGATGTTTTTTCTAAAAAGTGCTAGTATAATGCCAAAATGCTGTGCAAAATTTTTTGATTCTAGAGCTAGAGCCTTTCAAAAAATGCTAGAAAAATAATAAAAATTCGAGTGATGCGAATTCTGCGATGCTTGTGCCCGTGAAAAATGCTAGTTGGCCCCACTGGATACAAACAAGTTTTGCTTTCCTGACAACTCATAACCAGTGTTGAAATAAGTTCCAAATGCAAAGTACCATTGTCATGACTGAAATAATGAAAAAGAAAACCCAACTCATCGTTTAAAGGTAACGATGGCTTCAAAGAAGTTCTTTGGAATTTGATTACACACCCTGTTCCGGCAAAATTTCTTGCGAGATAAAGTTCTCATTCCAACGAGAAACGAGCACTACTTAAATCTAAATCTAGTAGCACTTATTTTATCACGTACTGTTTGTGTGGAACGCCCTCACCCAAGCATCCTCCAACAAGGAAAGATCACCTTTACATACACCCAACCTTACCAGCCAGCTTAGGCCTAACTGTAAACAATGGCAAAGAAAGTTCCGACAGCCAAGAGGAGATTAATCTTCAAATTGTATGCTGCCTCATCTAAAACCCAAGTGCCAAGGGTAGGAAAAGTTGTGCTGTAAGTTGCCATGATTATCTCTTTGATTATATCTATGGCTCTAAAGAACCTTTTTTTTTAGCTAAGCTTGCTTGTCAATAGTGTCCAAAATCCCTCAAGCTCTGGCTTTGAACATTGATCTGGATGTTTCACCATGAGTATTTGCATTGTGCCAGAGCAAACTAAGGTGTTTAAGGCATATCAAAGAGAGGTTTTGAAACAGTCGTTTTATTTGTATTGGAAAAGAGCTCCTGAACTGAGGTTTCAATAATTAATACCAAGAATCGTTTAAGCAATGGTACAATACCATCATTTTGTGAAGAAATTGTTTGTCAATGCCCAGTGGTCTCTGAATTTCAAGAAAGCAATTGTGCTTGTGGCTCAAAAAGAATAGTTGAGCAATGACAAACTATTGCTACTTAACAATACAATAAGACAACAAGTTCCTCTTTCAGTGTTGTTTAAGAGCAAAACCTGAAAATTCCCTGTAGATTCATATCCAAGACTTCCATCATCTACCTCTACCCAATTGTAAATGTACTGTCTGCTCATCTCCCCTTCATTTCTTTCATGTGCACTGAAACCATTCAAGTCAGCTCATCTGTGATATTACAATTTTATCGTCTATTACTACGTTTTTAAATGTGGCATGTTTTTATCAAAAATATATGTGTTATCATATAAATTTTATATGATAACACATATATATTCATCTAATATTTTTTTAAACCATGACATGACCGTGAGTCGCAATACACTTACTATTATTTTCCAATTAGCATTTTTCTAGCATTGATTTGACTTCAGCTAGTATCGTTGTTTAAAAAAACTTGGCCACCCTGAATAAGATACGGTAATCGCTCCCATTAGAAAGACGGAGATGGTAATACCATCACGGTATCAGGGCTGCCAGATGGCGGTTTGGCCCGCCAGATTTTGGTGAATCTGGCGGTTCGAGGCCTCGTCTGGCGGCGAGATTTTTTATTTGGCGGGACGGAAAAATCTGGCGGTATTCTGGCGGTTTATGTTACAGTCTGGCGTTGGGAAATTGCTGTTTGGCGGGGAAGAAGATTTTGACAAGTTTCTGGCGGTATTTTGTATTTTTTTTTTTCATTTTTGATTGTGGGTGCTAGGGTCGGAGGTTTGAGCCTCGCCCGGCCAGCGAAGCCAGCCATCACATCTTCCAAATCATTTCCGATAGGCAATCTCGTGTCCGGTATCAGATTGGTTCTCCGTCTGTGGGTGTGGATTAGCGTCTAAAAGTTTCCCTGAGAGAGGTCGGGGAGGAGAATCGAACTTGGGACCTCTCTCACTACAGGAAACTGCGCTAACCACGACACCACGTCTCCTCCCCTAAAAAGGATTTCTCCCGACAGCTTCAATCCGACCCCCAACAGGATTCGAACCTACGTCGTCTGGGGAAGCACTTACACTCGGCACTTTTAAGAACGCGCTAGTACGCGTGGCCATTCTGGCTTCCTTACATTCCATAAATTTATTTAACTGAAAATCGTGAAATTTGGCGTATTTTCTTTGGTTTGTAGGATTAGTAGAAACACAGTAGTGTCACACTGTTCTAGCAGAATTCAGCATAACAGAGCTCAAAGTTACAGCATTAGTTACAAAAAATAATGCGACCAGTTTTTGGCCCATTTCATTCGTTTTTCTCTTTTTTATGTCAACTTTCTTGCAATTTCAGATAAACAACCAAAAGAAACGCACATCATAATCATCATCTATACATTCTGATATTAAAATTTTATAATTAATATAAGAGAGTGCTGGGCCATTGAAACTAATATTGGTAAGCTTGAAGATTTTAGCAAAAAGAAGATGCTTTTCAAGCTGAAAAAGGGGCAAGCAAAATGCTCTATATTGGAAAAAAATGTGCTGGCATTGTAAAGAAAGTGTGTTGGGATGAAAAACATGAGAGCTTGAATGGTAAACAAAGTGTATTGGAATGGAAAATCAATTTATTGCAGTGACAAACTCAAATGTCAAAGAAACTGAAGAGTTTTTAAGGAAAAATAAGGAAAGTTCCCAACAGACGGAAAAAAAGAAAAAAAATACTTGCAAAATGGAAAAAATCGAATTAATTTCCCAAAAAGGGGAATGAACCACTCTTATAAGAAAGATTAAAAATTAAATGCCCGTCCAGACGAAAAAAGACGATTAAAGCTGCACCCACAAAATAGACATTATGTATATTCCTATTGATAAGGACCAATTTTTCTGAACTGATCTGGTTGTCAAAAACGGCGAAATCTATAAAATTTAAAAAAAAGGAAGTACCTAACGAGCAAGAATTAGCCAGTGGTACATATGTCAAGTATAAACCAAGAGTTAAAAAAGCCTTTTTAAAGGAACGTTTTTAGTACAGCTATACTTAAAATTAGATTTGCAAATCCAATAATTGTTCTGATGGCTTTTTCAATCCAATAGTAATCTTTTCTTGCTATGTCTGGTGAGCAACTGTACGAGTACAAGTTAATTTAAAAGTGTGGATTGTATTTTGTTTGTGCAAAACTGCAACTGACAATCAAATTATTACATTGGCCTATGATTGGTGGGGTTGAACTTTCTTTGAAGTTTTTATTTGCTTGGAAAATTGAAAAAACGCTGCAAGCGCTTGAAATCTAAGAAAATCCAAATTTTTGGCCAATTAGACGAAAAAAGACGAATAAAATCTAAATTAGACGAAAAAAAATTCGCGACGAATAAAGGCCAAAAAGACGAATAAGTCTATTCGTCTTAAGTTCTTGTCCCTAGTGATGATTATGAGCAAAGGGAGTGAAGAGTGCTGAAGTAAAAAGTGGCAGCATGAAAAATGACCTATTGGGGGTGAATACATGTTTTCATTAACAAAACATTGATTATTATACCAATAACATTTGATGCCATGCTAGTAACATTTTGCGTTTTGGATCTGCACCTTGAACAAATTGCTCTTCACACTTTTACTCTCTACCTCTACTTCTTCTATTAGACTACTCTACTAGTCACACTTACTAACGCGTTTTAATGTAGTAAGTACATGTCTCTCATATTGGTGGTATGGAGCATGAACCAACTACCATATAAGCTTACACAAAAAATGCATGTGGGAAGAGATTATACTCAGATTGATTTATTAAATGTGCCAAAAGCGTAACAGCTTTCTTTGTCTTCCTATTGTAAGAAGAAAACTGTAAAATGTGACAGGTAACATGTTGTAAAACATGTGAAGCATGGACTATATGGACTATGACAGATAAAGTAAACATTTTCAGAATTTTTTTGCAGAACAAGCATTTTTTACATTTGTTTTAATTTCCTCCATTTTTGTAATTTTGGTCAAAAATTGAAGGTTCTTGTAACTACGTTGTAAAATATAAATTGCAACTAAGTGGTGGCCTCTGTTATTGCATAATCAAAACAAGATATTTTTAACTGAAATCCCAAAAATAGCCAATTCATTAATCTCAAAATACGGTCGTTCTGGAGTGTTATGAAAAGTTACATGCTGCCCCAAAATCAGTTTTGGGCAGGTCACACCATTTAATTGGGAGGGGTGTTGCTGAAAGGGATAAACACCGCAGAGTGTTCTTTCACTCGTGTCCAATTCAATACCTTCCCGTGGTTCAGGGCCACCAATCCAAACTTGGACCATTTGATTGCGATACAAATATAAGTACATTCTACCCAGGAACAAAGCACTGTAGATCCAAAACTCTTCGCCAAGATCAACCGAAATCCATTCCCCTTTTGACATCCTGCTACCAGAATGCCAGAAATATCGATCTTGAAACGGGTTTCCATCCACAGCCAAACTTGAACGATATCGGTACCAATAGGTTGAACTGACTAAAACCCTCTTGCCAGTAGCCAAGTTGACACCAAGGTATTGACAAAAGTACTTGGAAATTCGATCATCAAGTGAGATGCTTTCATACATTTTATTGATTGGATTTATCGTGGCGACTTGGCGGGCTTCATTTGAGAAGATCCAGTTTTGACATTTGGGGCATTTTGAGACATCTTCTCCTTCAGTCCATACAATTTTGCCGAGGGTCCAAACTAAGGACTTGGGTCCGTTATTCAAATATTCTTGTGCTAACGAAATAAACCGAGGCGATGTCTGATCGTTAGACAAAATCGACATTTGATCCACAAACTCATTTGTTTCTTCCATAGGTAAAATACCACCCCAAGATAAACATTTGAGCATGGCATCGTCGTAGGTGTCATTGGAGTAAACTTCTTTTAAGAAGATCGATTTAGAACCAACGGTAATTGATAGATTGAAACCAGCTTCCAAAGCTTTGTTTTGAATGCTGAAATGGTCCTTTTGTTCTGAAGTGTGGATAACATTGTTAGTTGTAATGATGGTTTTTAAGAACATGTCAGGAATATGTTTAATTGTTGACGCTAGTTCCCCTTTGTTGACGAAAATACAGTTAACATCTTCAAATGGTTCACTTTTGTTTAATCCATTTAATAGATGTTTGCTGTCCTTGTAAAAGTATTGACCGCAATTCCCATCAATGTGACACATGATGGCACACATTGTTTCCGCCATTTTGAATATTCCGTTTTTGCTTTTATGGGAAAGCGCAAAAGGGCACGTGTGGTGAAAAACGAATACAAACGTCAGTAGATAAATGCCTTTCATGACACCAAAAGTTGACTAAAAAGTTTGATCCAGGCCAGAATCCGTGAACGTAAGGTTTTACGGAAAAGTGCAAGATTGCACTAAGGCTTGACAAAAGTTATTGAAGCTGTGCCTCACAAATGAACGCTGAATGGTGCAAGTGGCTAATCGATAAACACATATCATGAAAACTGTTTCCGTCCGGTTCAGACATAAGGCTTTTGCCATTAATTTTGGTATGCTCAAATTTTATAGTCTTTGAAAATAACTTCTTAAATTTCAATGGAACAAACGAGGGATGTACCAAAAAGAATGCAAATCTAACTGATCATTAACAGCTATTTCTGAACATGATTAAAATCTCGAGATTTAACTAATTTCCAAATGTGCACTTGCTCCTTGAAGCAGGTGACAAAGGAATTTTTAGGGTAGTTTTTGTTGACCTCTAGGGGAGTTTTCTGGAGGCCCTCCAGGTCCTGGATGTTATTTTTTTCCAGTTGTTTTTCCTCAATGGGGAACCAAAGGTTGAAAAATGCCATATATAAATTACATGATTATCAGTCTAATATTTGGCACAGCTTGTGTATCATGAAGACCTTGGTCTTCGTTTTTTTAGAGCAAAAAAGTGACACCCTTCTTCCAGCGATCTTGTGTGGGACAAATAAGACTCCAGGATCTTTTAGACTATACCATAGGAAAGGGCAACCTATGATGGAATGGTCAAAATGGTCAATTGTCTTTTTGATTCAAAAGGGTCCCCCACAGGGGGATCCCCCCATTGTCAACCTATGACGAACATTTCTTCAAATTTTAACTTTATTGACTTTTTGCGCCCACATCTTTCCTACTTTCAAAAATTACAAAGTCGTTTGCATTCTTTTCGGTATACCCATCGTACAAATAAATGTCAGCTTAGGTAGAGCTCTATATTAGAAAGAGTACAATCATATCCAACGCCATCTAGTTCATTCTGCTCACAACTGCTCGCCGTTCCCAAAAGGATGCACAAGTACCCTCTAAGCTGAACAAGTTTTCCAAATAATCAGACCAAAATAGCACCTTTTGAGAAACTAAAGGGCCTAGAACCTTAATGAAGGGGTCCAAAATGAACTATTAGTGTGTTTCAAATGATTGAAAGCTGAATTGCCTGTAAAATTAGGTTTAAAACCTAAAAGACCAAGAGAAAAATGAATATCTCACCCCTTATTGTGATCAATGCTTTTTCAGAGAAAACGTTCACAATCAGGGCTCCTGCCATAAAAAACGTGTCAGAAAGAATAGTGATAGAGAGGAGCATGTTGAGTTTTCCTTTCTTTCCCCATCAACCCTGAAATGTTGAGTCAAGTCCTTCAAGTCCTTGTTTGCTCACTGGGCTCAGTGTGGAGAGCGAGAGAGCAAGAAAGAGAGAGAGAGAGAGCTGGCCCGGCCCAGCAATCCTTGCAGTTCCCTTCTTAACAAGTGCCAATGGGCAAGCTGGGCAAGCCATCTGAAGCTAGCAAGCATTTGACTGGACTCCCCTGCTGGCCACCACCACTTACACCTGTGATCTTGCATATCAATGGGTAGGTGGGCAAGTTTAAATAGCAGTCAGGGGTGAAGTCAAGAGAGGAAGAAAATTCCCTCTGCTCTTTCTCAGCAATAACCATGACAGGGAAGCACAAGAGGGCAGAGAATTCAGCAGCCCTGCAATTTCATTTCCAATCATTTTGTTGCCATCACCTCTTGCATCAATATGTCCAAGGGGATAGATTTTCATTCTCTTACTATCTTTTAAAGCTTTAAACCTAATTTTACAGGCAATTCAGCTTTCAATCATTTGAAACACACTAATAGT